>CM059193.1:87438069-87556316 GCA_030323885.1 Branchipolynoe longqiensis | reverse complement strand
ATGATCAGTTCAGGCGCAAAAAACGATGGATCTATTTTAGTTGTTCTCTGTAAAATAGAATTTGTTGTTGCATTCTATAGGTAAAGGCTATCAATTTCATATCGGGTGATGCATTATATAGAGGATGGGTTGATTTCTACATGAAAAAAGGGATTTGATTATCGAAATGATGGCAGCTTCAGCTCAAACCTGGTAGTCATGGTTTCATTTAAGCCCAAATGGCGTTTGTCAGTTTTTGATCCCGAACTCTTCATATATAATTATATTTATATATCCTGTGTGACTGACACTGGTCAACATCCAGTGGAGGCGTGGTGGGCCGAGATGGCGCCACCGGTACAGTGTTTAGACTTATGGAGCATAACAATAGTAATGATAATAAGTAATATTCGCTTCCATATCTTTATACTCGCATAATACGCTATTCATCATATATATGTGTGTGCTTCGTTTGTAAATACAGAAAGACCCAACTTGGAACCGGAAGTGGATGTTTACAAAGGAGCTTGGGAGTGGTCCGGGTTGAGCGTGGGGGGAACCGGAACCAAATTAGGTTGTGTCTGTTGGAGCTTTACATCCTGGCAACATCTAAGGTTATATGAGGATGGCTACCAATGTGTGACAGTGCACACTCATGGGGACTTTATGCTATAGCGATCTTTCTTGTTTTGTTTGTTTAATGTTTTCCTTGTTAAGCTCTTTGTCATAGTTGCAATGAATGTTAGGAGATCAATCAATGATTGACCCCATCCCGATTAGACCCCAACAAATAAACAAAACCATGTATAGAATAAGATATACTTAATTGGTAGTAAACACAAAAAAACAATTATCCTTTTGATAAAAGCTTGACATACATTCTGCCCGTGTAAGTCTATTGTGGTGTCAGTTCTTAGCGACGTTGACTAACTGTGTGTTCTTCTGTGTGCATTTTCAGGTGAGTTTCCGCCATTTACCTGAACTTATGGCCTCATAGCCGGTCTTCGTGTGATATCTGCATCAAGTATGGTAGGTTCACTTCGTAGTACCTGAGTGATTGAGTAATAGTGAGTTACACCACACCAATGAGTGAATAATGATGACCTACACCAGATCACTGAGTGAATAATGGTGAGTTACATCATGCCGATGAGTGGGTAATGGTGAGTTACACCACACCAATGAGTGAATAATGATGACCTACACCAGATCACTGAGTGAATAATGGTGAGCTACATCATGCCGATGAGTGGGTAATGGTGAGTTACACCACACCAATGAGTGAATAATGATGAGTTACACCAGATCACTGAGTGAATGATGGTGAGTTACATCATGCTGTGGGTAATGGTGAGTTACACCACATGAATGAGTGAATAATGATGAGCTACACCAGATCACTGAGTGAATAATGGTGAGTTACATCATGTCGATGAGTGGGTAATGGTGAGTAATGGTGAGTTACACCATATCGGTGAATGAGTAACTATAAGAGACACCATGTAACGGAGTGAGTAATAGTGAGCTACACCCCATCAGTAAGTGATTAATAGTGGGCTAAATGTCACTGGGTGAGTAATGTTGAGTTACACCATGTCAGTGAGTGAGTGAGGAATGGTGAATTACACTGTGTCAGTGAGTGAGGGAATGATGGTGAGTTACACCATATGTCAGTGAGTGATTGCAAGAATGGTGAGTTGTCGGCACCAAGGAGAAATGTGAGGAGATTTTATTATCACTTCGGTTATCCTAATAAATGAATCCATTTCTTAAATACTAACATCATTAAGCCATTAAGAGTAATCAATAATCTATTTTTTATTTTGTGTTTGTTGTCTTGTTGCATTTTTTTTTGGGTCAAGTATTTATTCATCTGAATATGACATTTGTCAGCGCCGGAGCACATTAGTTGATACGGAGGAGTAACGGAGATGTGGGTGTGTGTGGCGGGTGTATTATAGTTATTCTGTGGTGGGGACACACGATTATATCTATCTATATTTGTTGCTGTTGTAAATTTGTTGATTAATCAGGGACAATTTGAATCACTGACAATTGGTCTTCCTCGGTCCACTGCTCCTTGCCCTATCCTAGTAATGCCAAACACAAGGCTCGGTAGTGCCAAGCATTCATATTTAACGTTTAAGTCAATGATTAGGCTCGGCCAGGGTTTGAACCTACAGAAGCGCGAGGCGGACGCTCTGCTCACTCTGCCATCTCACCTGTTGTTTAAAGCTGCACAGTCTGGTGAAAATGTCAAATTTTCAAAACCAAAACAATTATCTAAATTATATTGCATGTATCTGATTTAGATACTGTTGCACTTATTAAACATTTGGCACCACATTGAAGGGCATAATACTGAGACAATTTTAACCGAAGATGTTACTGCACAAGTCTATGATGGCAGAGTTTTGGTGTGCTTACCAAAATTAATTATGCATGGTTGTACTTCAAATATCTCCAAGGATAGCCATTTAAAATAAGAGGTACTTCAAGTCAAAGTAAAGCTAAGATTCCTTACATGCGGCATGCAGCATGCGGCATACAAATGTCGTATGTCCGGCACATATATATGCCAACCTCCAACATTTTTGGGGGTTTTCCTCCAAATTTGTGAAGGAACAGTAGTGTTTTCTATGGCAAATGCAGCAGTATTCGTATTCGCATTCGCACCGATTGGTCCATGGGTCGATCCATTTGCCGCATTTGCATTCGCATTCGCATTCGTATTTGCATTCGGACGTATGGAAGCACCACTATTTATTTACATGCTTTTCGATTTTTATTCGCATTCGCATTCGCATGCCGCATACTGCATATAAGGAATCTTAGCTTTAGGTAGGTTATACTTATAGCAATCAATCTAATATATTTATCCCAGAAAATGACAGAAACTCAAAGACATCGGACCATGCACCTTTAATAAATGACTGTGGCCCATACCACGTGATTAATTCTTGCCACTACCATCAGAGGTGGTGATGGAAATCCTCTATACAACCTTTTTCACAAAGCATGTTGCACACTGATGTGATACCCATATCTTTAGTTCTTGTGACTACCATTTGAACGCAGATTGGTGGTGGAAATCCTCTATTATTCCATTTCCACAGTGATCTGCTATCCAGATCAGAAGGCAGATTGCTAGTGGAAATCTATAAGACCTTTTCCTCTATGAGCTTCTACCCACAACTCTAGTTCTTGTAGTTCTAGGTGGTGGAAATCCCCTATAAGACCTTTTCCACAAAGAATACTGTGAAATGAACGTCTTACCCATAACTCTAGTCCTTGCCACTGCCACCAGAGGGCAGGTTGGTGGTGGAAATCCTCTATTAGCCCTTTTCCCACAAAGCATGCTGTAATGTGATATTCAAGTCACAACTCTAGTTATTGGCACTGCCGCCAGAGGGCAAGTGGGTGGTAGAAATCCGCTATATAAGACCTTTTCCACAATGCATGCTGCGCAATGAGCTTCTTACATACAGCTATAGTTCTTACCACTGCCGTCAGAGGGCGGGTTGGTGGTTGAAATCGCGTACAGACTTCTCTACTCGCGTGAGTTGATTGGGTGCGTTTTAATTATGCGCAAACAATCTCCTGAATTCACCGCCCAATGGTTTGTTGTTGGAGTTTTATGTCCTGGGAACATCTAAGGTCATATCAGGACGGGGACAGCCCCCACGTGGACACTGAATGGTTAATTGACTATCCTCGTCTCACTCCAACATCACTTAATCCTTCCACCACAAAAGAAAAAAGTCCCTCCACAGAAAACCCCTGAAAAACCCCCATTTTGACCATGGTTTAATTAAACAAATCGTAGAACACACACGCTAAATGTCGTATTCTACGACATCGAGTTAAAAACTGGACGCTGTAACTCACCACGCTGAAGTTTCAGTGGGAAAAAAAAGTTTCACTGGCGGCAGACGACATTTAGGTTTAGCAGACGACATTTCACCACAGCAGACGATAGTGTCACAGTTGGCGCTCGCCGGTTAATAGTGACGGCCCGTTTGGCACTCGCACAAACTCCTGGGTTTCAAACGGTCATAAAATGCCTTCCAAATCTGTCTGCATGCCAAGTGATTGTCTCACAACCCAGCCACACACCCACACACCCACACACCCACACACACACTGCTCACCACACACATACAGTTAGCGCAGACCACCTACACACCCTCAAACCATCACCTTTATTTAATCTTCTCTCAGACACGCTGGTTGGATCCGTAAGAACGCAGGTTTGTCATTCGGAAGGTCAGGAGTTGGAATGATTCGTAAGAACGCCGGTTTACCGTGCGGGAGGCTGGGAGTTTGAATGATTCATAAGAACGCCGGTTTACCTTGCGGGAGGCCGGGAGTTGGAATGATTCGTAAGAACGCAGGTTTACCTTGCGGGAGGCCGGGAGTTGGAATGATTCATAAGAACGCAGGTTTACCTTGCGGGAGGCCGGGAGTTGGAATGATTCGTAAGAACGCAGGTTTACCTTGCGGGAGGCCAGGAGTTTGAATGATTCGTAAGGACGCCGGTTTACCTTGCGGGAGGCTGGGAGTTGGAATGATTCGTGAGAACGCCGGTTTACCGTGCGGGAGGCTGGGAGTTGGAATGATTCGTGAGAACGCCGGTTTACCTTGCGGGAGGCCAGGAGTTTGAATGATTCGTGAGAACGCCGGTTTACCTTGTGGGAGGCCAGGAGTTGGAATGATTCGTAAGAACGCCGGTTTACCTTGCGGGAGGCCGGGAGTTGGAATGATTCGTAAGAACGCAGGTTTACCTTGCGGGAGGCCGGGAGTTGGAATGATTCGTAAGAACCCGTTTTACTTGCGGGAGACCGGGAGTTGGAATGATTCGTAAGAACGCAGGTTTACCTTGCGGGAGGCCGGGAGTTGGAATGATTCGTAAGAACGCAGGTTTACCTTGTGGGAGGCCGGGAGTTGGAATGATTCGTAAGAACGCAGGTTTACCTTGCGGGAGGCCGGGAGTTGGAATGATTCGTAAGAACGCAGGTTTACCTTGCGGGAGGCTGGGAGTTGGAATGATTCGTAAGAACGCAGGTTTACCTTGCGGGAGGCCGGGAGTTGGAATGATTCGTAAGAACGCAGGTTTACCTTGTGGGAGGCCGGGAGTTGGAATGATTCGTAAGAACGCAGGTTTACCTTGCGGGAGGCCGGGAGTTGGAATGATTCGTAAGAACGCAGGTTTACCTTGCGGGAGGCTGGGAGTTGGAATGATTCGTAAGAACGCAGGTTTACCTTGCGGGAGGCCGGGAGTTGGAATGATTCGTAAGAATGCAGGTTTACCTTGCGGGAGGCCGGGAGTTGGAATGATTCGTAAGAACGCAGGTTTACCTTGTGGGAGGCTGGGAGTTGGAATGATTCGTAAGAACGCAGGTTTACCTTGCGGGAGGCTGGGAGTTGGAATGATTCGTAAGAACGCAGGTTTACCTTGCGGGAGGCTGGGAGTTGGAATGATTCGTAAGAACGCAGGTTTACCTTGCGGGAGGCCGGGAGTTGGAATGATTCATAAGAACGCAGGTTTACCTTGCGGGAGGCCGGGAGTTGGAATGATTCATAAGAACGCAGGTTTACCTTGCGGGAGGCCGGGAGTTGGAATGATTCGTAAGAACGCAGGTTTACCTTGCGGGAGGCCGGGAGTTGGAATGATTCATAAGAATGCAGGTTTACCTTGCGGGAGGCCGGGAGTTGGAATGATTCGTAAGAATGCAGGTTTACCTTTAGGGAGGCTGGGAGTTGGAATGATTCGTAAGAATGCAGGTTTACCTCGTGGGAGGCCGGGAGTTGGAATGATTCGTAAGAACGCAGGTTTACCTTGCGGGAGGCCGGGAGTTGGAATGATTCGTAAGAACGCAGGTTTAACTTGTGGGAGGCCGGGAGTTGGAATGATTCGTAAGAACGCAGGTTTACCTTGCGGGAGGCCGGGAGTTGGAATGATTCGTAAGAACGCAGGTTTACCTTGCGGGAGACCGGGAGTTGGAATGATTCGTAAGAACGCACGTTTAACTTGCGGGAGGCTAGGAGTTGGAATGATTCGTAAGAACGCAGGTTTACCTTGCGGGAGGCCAGGAGTTGGAATGATTCGTAAGAACGCAGGTTTACCTTGCGGGAGGTCACGAGTTGGAATGATTCGTAAGAACGCAGGTTTACCTTGCGGGAGGGCGGGAGTTGGAATCCCAACCGAGTCAAACCAACGACTCACAACATGTAGGCTTTTCCCTACCTAGCCTGATGCTCAGCATTGGTCATGTTGCATAGGCAACATGGGTAATTCGGGACCGAGACGGGACACCTGGGATCCCACCATTATGCACCCCAACCTATACTTTAGTTCCCCCTTTTAAATATAGGGGCCGGAGGTAACTCCAGGTGGCGCGCCCGCGCCCATGCCCGTGCGCTGGTAGCCACCGCTTGTACCTGGGCCGTGCCACTGTGACGTCACTTCCGCCCAGCCGCCTCCACAGAAGGCGCTTCACCACCAGATGCCGACCCGAGACTACCTCCCGCTTTTCTCACCACCCCACCCGACCCTACTTTAAGACTTTAACATGTTAGGGTTGAGTGCCCGGATCCCGCAGAGACTCAAACTCATTACCTTGATATTTTGATTCTCACCTTTGTACCGCATTACCTGACTGTTTTTCTCCTTCCTAGATTAATAAATCCCATACTAAGTAGTTCTGTGTCGTGTCCTGAATTACTAGAATAGGGAAAGGACTAGTTATCTCAATGAAAGGATAATGTGACTGAGCGGGAAATTGGGTCATGGTGCTGGCGGCCTGGTCTCTCAGTGGGGCAGCTCTTTAACGGCACCATGAGTGTGCGTGCTACAAGTTTGTACCCGTATTGATTTGACCTTAAATGTTGCCAGGACGTAAAACGCCAACATACAACAACTTTAGGCGAGCACACTCCAGTATATATCTGACACATGCAGACTATCTTGTTCTGGTAGTCCTTTTCAAACTTCTTTTTTCTTAGGCAGGGTGAAAGTGGTGGCACATGTTATTCATCGAACATGCTAGGTTTCTATTGGGGTTTTGTGGGGATTTTTTTTTGCAGCGCAGGGTAACCGGTTTTCTAGCCATGAAACATTACAGTTATTTTCACAATTTGTATTTTTTTCATAATCTGAAGAGTTCAGGCACAAAACTCCGTAAACGCCAATCCAAAATATTAATTAAAATAACAGATTCTTTTATGTGAAGGGTAATATTAATTTTCACTAATTGCATTCTTCCTATGATAAGATTATTATGGAGCAATGAACACAAAAATAGGAATAATATTATTTTTTTAAAGAACTTTTTGAAGGTTTGTCTCCAATGTTGATCTCAATTTTTCGATTGGTGTTTACAGGGTTTTGTGCCTGAACTCCTCATTTATAAATTTGTAATTTATATTTCCTGAGGTATAGTAGTAATAAGTGAGGAAGTATCAACAGGTGAAGGGAAACTATGCCCCTAACCACTCCATAATGTAAAGGCCCTGTCAGACCTTACCAGACTGAGTACCGGACACCACCGGACAAAGAATTGTCTAGTCCGGTGGTGTCCGGTGTCGAACTGTTGCAATTGCCGCCAGATGAAACGGACGGTAAACGGATGCTGAACAGACGCTAAACAGACATTAACGAATAGTTAAAAGGACATCAAATGGACGGACCGGACACCACACGGACACCAACGGGACACCAACCGGACACCTCCCGGACACCTACCGGACTGTTCATGAATGCACCAAAAACCGATGGACCGAATTCCCGCAGCACCATCAATGGACTCTTCAGGATACAAAACGGACACCTAATGGATGAGTAACGGACATGAAACGGACAACACGGACAAAACGGACGTAAACCGAACACCAACCGTACACATCTGTCCGGCAGTGTCCGGTACAAGTTTTGAACATGTTCAAAATTTGTACGGGACACCGCCAGACACCACCGGAGATAGAACGGACACGCTGGATGGGTACCGTATATAAACCTTACATTACCGTACTTCACCGGAAAGTGTCCGGTTTCTATCCGGTTCCTCAATCCGGTGAGGTCTGATTGGGGCTTAACGGTCTAATCAATAAACACGTATGTATCTAAGTATGTAATGTATACAACATATAACTACTATCTTATATGTGAATTGTCAAACTATACCATATGTAAGTCTTGGAATGATTAATATTGTTATTTCAGCTGACTTGAACTAGCTGCTGATGACAATATCAGACTACATAATTATACATATATTGTAAATCACCGCATTGTCACATGGCTGGAAGACAAGTGCTAAGGCGCTGACAAAAGACTTTATTCAATGAATAAACTATATTTACACAAAACTACAAAATTATAAGATGGCCGTGCAGCACAAACCAGTCACGCATTGATGATGATATATTTAGATAGGCCCGGTTTGACCACTGTCAGGAGATGTTGGTTTGTTTGCTTTGTTGAAGTTTTGCATCCTCACTACATCTAAGGTCATATCAGGACAGGCACCGACTTGTGACAGTGCGCACTCATGGCAACTTTATAGTGCTGCCCCACTGGGAGACCAGGCTGGTAGCACCATGACCCAATATTCCACCCAGTTGAATTATCCTGATGCCATGCTAAGCAGTCCTAGCACTATCCTATTAATGCCGAGCGCCAGGCTAGGTAGTGACAAATGCCAATTTTATAAGTCATTGATTTGACTCGGCTTTGAACTCCCAACATTCCACACGGGAAGCCTGTCGCTCTACTGATACTGCCACTGCTTCTGGTTGATGATCTATGGATATAGGCTCGGTGTGACCACGCTGCCAGGTTTGTGCATAGGTGAGTGTGTGGGTGTGTGGGAGTATGTGTGAGTCAGTGGGTCAGGTGGACAGTGGATAATATGTCCTGGGTTTTGACAACTTCTCATGATTGACCAAACAGGTGGGTGGGAGTGGAGTTGCAGCAGATGAGCAAGGGTGTGTGTGGGGGAGTAAGTTCAATCCCTGTAGGTATTCCATTACCATTACATAGAGCTGGAGCTAGAATCTTCATCCCCTTCTCCAACACAAAGAACACCACCAGTGTGTCAGACTTTGCTTCCACTCTCGATACCGAGCTCGCCACCATTCACTTGGCCCTCGAAGACCTCCACAACTCAAGTGCCATCATCATTACCGACTCTCTGAATGCCATCAAAGAGATCGCCTGCCCAAATGCCCGACACTTCCTTGCCAAAGTGATCCAGATTATAATTTTGACCATACATCAGGCACACCTCAACACAGTCCTGCTATGGGTCCCCTCCCATATAGGACTCTATGGTAATGACCAGGCTGACTGTACCGCTCTAGCCAGTGCCAACCGAGCAGACATGGAGACAGCCATCCCTCCCTCCATCACCAAACTGACCGCCGCCGCTTCTCGAGCGACTTGCAAACTCTGGGAACGTGCCACACAGAAGGAACAGAGGACTGTGGTTGGGCTCTTAGGCTGCCTTTTTCCTTCCTCCCCCCCCCCCAATTTCTCTGAGCACTACCCATCTGAAGCCAACTCCCGACCACATGGGACTGCTCTCAGTGGTGCCCATACAGTGCTGCAGATGTGCAGCCTTCAGCGCACCAATGTGACTGAAAACTCCCCAAAAACAATTACG
Organism: Branchipolynoe longqiensis; assembly: GCA_030323885.1. NCBI lineage: Eukaryota > Metazoa > Annelida > Polychaeta > Phyllodocida > Polynoidae > Branchipolynoe > Branchipolynoe longqiensis. The sequence goes on along the minus strand of CM059193.1, from coordinate 87,546,675 downwards.
ATTACTATCAAGTGATATCTGAAGTAAAAACATGCAAGATAATTTCGGCGTGCACACCAAAATGCCAGGCAACTTAAGGCCATGTCACATTACAACGCATCTCGCAAGCGTGCCGTCAACCTGTGAAATACTATTTTACGTCGAGATGCATCAAACTTTTCGGCATTGGGGGGGAAAAGCTTGACTTCAGCACAACGTAGTGGATGTAAGCATAGCGTTGGTCCGACGTACTGGTAACGTATGTCGACGCATGAGAAAAAAAAAAAAAAGTTTGGCGCAACATGTGGCTAACGTGCCTCTCTTCCGTCCGGCATTTACCTAGCATTTGCATAACGCGCTCCCAATGTTCCGCCGGCGACCGTTAAAGGTTTTGTACAACGTATGAGAGCGTAGTGCCAGTGTCCATGTCCAACGACAGTCCAGCGCATTTCGGCATTGTGCCAACATGCACCCAGCACGCGCAACGTTGGTGTAACGCATGAGTAATGCATGCCAATGTGTGGGGGGCACCCAACCCACCCACAAAACACTAATCGGACATTTGCAAAACGCTGGCGAATGTTATATATGTTAAGCGAGCACCAGATTGCTGTCTTATACGTCAAATACATCGAGACACGGTGGAGAAACGTCAACCGCGCATAGGCCATACATTATGCATACTTTAGAACAACGTCATCATACATTGCCGTTACGTTGCCAATGTGCGGACTGAACGGTCTCTGTCAGAGGAATGAAAGTCAACATAGGACAACATAAGAACAACGTTCCTCCAATGTGCGTCTAACGTATCTCAACATATGCCTAACGTAGGCGTAACATAAGCACCCATGAGTTGTCATACGTTGAAAGTTTTGTGCATGCACAAAACTTCGCCGGCCCTCTGACATGTGCTGCCATATGTCGAAGAACATTGACGTACATTGAAGTATACCAATGTGCGCCTAACGCATGTGTAAAGCATAATGACGTATCCTGACGTAGTGGCAAAAAGTCACATACATCACCATACATTTGTGCGATGCATCGTAATGTGACAGCTCCATAAAATTGACTTCACCGGACGCGGTGGCCGAATCGGTGGAAGGCATGCCTCTAGTGCAGAAGGTAGGGAGTTCAATTCCCGGTCGAGTCAACCCAATGACCTACAAAATTGATAATTGATGATACCTAGCCTGGTGCTCGGCATCATTAGGATAGGGCAAGGACTGGTTGGCTTAGTGCCAGGATAATATGACTGAGTGGGATATCGGGTCATGGTGCCAGCAGCCTGATTTCCCGAGTGGGGCAGCAGTATAATGTTGCCATGTGTGCGCACTAGCACAAGTAGGTACCTGTCCTGATATGACCTTAAATGTTGCGAGGATGTAAAACTCCAACAACCAACCAAACTTAAACAGGTGAGTCTTGAGAACATTGTTCCTGTAAATTATAAAACTTCCAACAGGGAGAATCCCCCCCCCCCACCCCAGCCCGATCCCACCCACCAACATCCCCCCCCCCCTTATTCCGATGAAACATAAACGAAAAACAGAACCCAATAGAAACCACAGTAACAGAAAAATCACACTAAAATAAACACAAATATCCATTCTGCCACCGGGCATAGTTGATTGCAGCCATTTTCTCTTTGGCAAACTAGTAGAAGTTGGTGTCATTAAGTCGGTAATTGTTTTAAACATTTTTTTGGGGCCCACATCCGTGATGTTTCTTATTGTGCAGTCACACTACGACGTGTTTTCCGGCGTGCCGCCAATGCGCAAAATATTTGCTAGCAGACGAGACACGTCCAACTTTTCGGCGATTTGGGAGAAAGTCTGACGGGTTGTAGTGTGTCAGTGGCGTGTTGGTGGCGTGTTAGTAGCGTGTTAGTAGCATGTCATTGGCGTGTTTGGAGCGTGTTGGGAGCGTGTTGTTAGCGTGTTGGTGGCCTGCCTGTGGCGTGTAGGCAGCGCGTTGGTAACGTGTTAGAAGCATGTCAATGCATACATAGCCGCCACCAACACATCAGGACGCGCTGGGAGCGCGTCCACACCCGCCACCAACGCGTCCAGGCGTGCCGACAACACGTCGAACGCGTCGAGAAACGATGGAGCAATGCCAGTAACGCGCCCACTACACGTCGCGGGGAAGTCACCGACGCGCCGACGGAACGGTCGCATTTTGGGGGAAAAAAACCCAATGTTAACCGACGTTCATCAACGGTCTGCCAGCGTTCCGCCGGCGCGCCGCCAACGGTATCGACGTGTTGCTAACGCGTCCGTAACGTCTCCTCCAACCCGTCGGGGCGCGTCGAAAGTTTTGTGCAAGCACAAAACGATCGGCACGAGCCAGCGGGTGCCGACGTGTTGGCTCACACGTTGCTATCAGTGTACGTGTACCGACGCACCGGTAACGTGCCGGTAACGCGCCGGTAACGTGCTGGATGTGTACCGACGTTTCACCCAAAAACCCAACACGTTGGCACGCATTGTCCAACGCTGGTGCAACACGTTGTAGTGTGACTGCGGCATACCATGAGTACCACTTCAAATAATTTTTAAAAAAGGGGTAAACGCGCAAGCATTAGTGTGGTTTGTTTGCTGTTGTTTTACACCCTAGCAACATTTATGATCATATCAGGATTGGTACTGTCTTGTGACAGTGCACACTTAAGGTGACTTTATAGTGCTGCCTCACCATGACCAGATATCTCACTCAGTCACATTATCCTGGTAATGCTGTGCTAACCAGTCCTATTGATGCTGACTGGCAGGCTAGGTAAGGAGACGTATTAATTTGATAAGTCATTGGTTTGACGCGGCTTGGATTAGAACTCCCGACCTTCCGTGCGGGGCGCCTGCGCTCTACCGATTGCGCCACCACGTCCGGTCGTTCTTGTGCTGAGAATATACTTCATATATATACCTATTTGTAATCCTCGTCTATTGGCCGTTTCAGTGTCTGTTTAATGAGGTTTACGTCCTAGCAACGCCAACGGGAATAGCGGAACTGTGACAGTGCACAGTCATGACAATGTTATTTATAGCGCTGCCTGAACTGGAATGCCTTGCTGCCGGCACTATGACCCGACATCTTGTGACAGGGCGCTGTCTTGGTGATTGATAGTGCTGCCACCACTGGGATATCATTCACGCTTTGATTGTGAACACCATGACTCAATAGTCCACTCAGTCACATTATTCCAGTTTTGAGTTAGTCCATCTTTGCTATATCTTAGTAATGCCAAGCGCTAAAGAATATAGCAACAAGTAGAAATTTTGAAAGTCTTTATTTTGACTCAGCCAGCGATTGATCCCCCAACCTCCCGCATGGGAAGCGACCGCTGTGCCCAGTCGACCATCCCGTCCTAGCAGGTCATGCATTTTGGAGATAATAATTGTTGAAGTTGCAGGGTCCAACCTATAATCTAACCACACTCTATCTAACAGAATAAACAAACCATTCTACTAACACTCACTCCATCTCAAAATGTTAACTCCAACAACATGATAGTTTTGCAATTCACAACATAGTAGGCATACAAACCTATGAAGGGAAACTATGCACCTAACCACTTTTTGTACGTGAATTGTCAAACTATACCATATGTAAGTATTTGGATGTTTGATATTGTTATTTCAGCTGATTTGGGCTAGCTGCGGGTGACAATATCAGACTACATATGCATATACTGTAAATAACTGTATTGTCACATGGCTGGAAGACCAGTGCCACGGCGCTGACAAAAGACTTTATTCAATGAATAAACTATATTTACAACAACAAAAAAATGATTTTAAGTTTCCGCAATATTTAAAAAATAAATACTTAGGCTGATCATCATAATCCAATTTATGTCCGCTCGTAGTAACTTTGGTATCAGAATGTTATCTTTGGAGATATTTGAAGTGAAAATATGCAGAATTACATTTTGGTGTGCCAGTCTGAAAAACTGGACACGATAGGGTTCAGCAGCGTCAAGTTCTATTAAAATGACGTAGCATTCCTTCTATGCGAGAATAAATATTTAATAAGCGCACCATTATCAAAGTTCAATGTGTGGGATCAAAATCTAGGTCAGTGTTTTGGTTTATAAAAATAGTGGGGGGGTGATGAAAATGGGAATTATTGCGCCTAGAGCGGGACTCCAACCCACATCTCTTTGCATTCTGGACCAATGGGCTAAACATTACATCACCTAGGCTGCCTGATATCACCATACTACCCATGCCTACCTGTCTATGTGGCTCCTTGCCCCAGAGGTCAGTGCAGAGCACTAGACTCATCCCCCTTGAATTGTAAATCTTGTAATGCCTACAATTTCATACATACAGGCAATGCATTTACATATACATACACAGGGTAGGTTCAACAACTATACAGGCTGTGACTTGTACAGGATCCTGATCACAGCACCAGTGTCATTTGGGGGTTATGAAAATGGGAAATATTGCGCCTAGAGGGGGAATCGAACCAAGATCTCTTTGCATTCCAGGCCAGTGTGCTAACCAATACATGAACTAGGCTCCCTGATATCACCATACTACCCACGCCTACCTGGCTATGCAGCTCCTTGCCTGATAGGTCAGTGCAGACCACTACATGTGTCCCCCTGGAATTGTAAGTCTTTTAATGCTTACAATTACCTACATACAGGCAATGCACTTACATATACATACACAGGGAAGGTTCAACAACTATACAGCATGTAGCTTGTACAGGATCATGGTCACGGCAACCAGTGTCATGGGGGTGATGAAAATGGTAAATATTGTGCCTAGAGCGGGACTCGAACCCACATCTCTTTGCATTCTGGGCCAGTGTGCTAACCATTACACGACCTAGGTTCCCTGATATCACCATACTACTGACACCTACCTGTCTATGTGGCTACTTCCCTGAGAGGAAAGTGCTGACTCCTACAATAGCATACTTTGATCAGACTATGCAGCTTTAGTAACATGTTAACAACAACAACAAAATGTCATGTAGTGACCGAATCAGTTTAGCGTCCGCCTCCTGTTCTGGTAGGTCATGGGATTCAAACTCATGGGTTCGAACCCTGGCCGAGTCAAACCGATGATTTAAAAATTTATACTCGTCGCTACCTAGCCTGACACTCAGCATTACAAGGATATCGCAAGGAGCAGGGAAATGAAGATCAATCGTCCGCGATTGAAATTTCCCCTGCTTAATCAACTAATATAACCAAAAAAGTTTGCTATGTGAGATCAAATCTAGGTCAGTGTTTTGGTTTAGAAAAATAACACACTTTGTTCAGACTATGCGGGTTTAATATGTCAACAACAGCAGCCACAACAACAAGAATAAGAAAAACAACAACAAAATGTCCTAAATAATGCTTGCTCGCAGGAGGTCACCAATAAACGTCACTTAATGACGCAGACGACTTCACCGCCAAACAGACGCGCACACTGCTATTGACAGTCACACCTGCCAGAAACCAGCAAGCAAAACCGCCGGGGCCGCCTTACTAAGCTGTTCGCCGAGCTTTTTTGAATTACTAAAAAAAAAACATCTGCCCAAAACACACTACTACGCCTTATCCTGAATGTCCTTTAAAGTTGCACAGTCCGATGTATTTGAGTTTCTGTCAATCTTCTGAGATAAATATACTACATTTATTGTCATAATCTACCTTACTTTTAGCTTGAAGTAACTTTTAGCTTGAATTAAAAATTTTAAATGGACAACTTTTGAGATATTTGAAGTGCAAACATGTCAAATTAGTTTTGACAAGCACACCGAAACTCTGACACCATAGGCTTCTGCAGGAACAGGTTCTATTAGATTGGCTGTGTATTCCATTCTGTGTGGTGACAAATGCTTAATAAGTGTATCAATATATAGGCCTTAGTTCGATATGTAGACTCAAATCTAGATAATTGTTTTGGTATTGAAAATGTGATACTTCATCGGACTATGCAGCTTTAACAAGATGTGGATGCAATAGACCTTTGCACAGTGAGCCGCTACCCGCAACATTAGTTCTTGCCACTGCCATCAGATGGCGGGTTGGTGGTGGAAAGCATCTATTAATGGCATACACCTTGAGACCTGGGTATCTCATAGAAGGTATGGACGGCCAAATGAGTTGAACGTCCGCCTCGCGTGTTGGTAGGTCATGGAATTTTAACCCCCTGGCCGAGTTAAATCAATGACTTAAACATTGATACTTGTCACTACCTAGGCTTGCGTTTGGCAATATTAGGATAGGGCAAGGAGCAGTAGAATGAGGAAGACCAATCGTCCATGATTGAAATTTCCCCTGCTTAATCAATCAATGTACGTATAGTGGCCTGCACTGACCTCTCAGCCAAGTAACCACATAGACAGGTAGGCGTGGGTAGTGTGGTGATATCAGGGAGCCTAGGTGGTGTAATGGTTAGCACACTGGCCCGGAATGCAAAGAGATGTGGGTTCGAGTCCTGCTCAAGGCGAAATATTTCCCATTTTCATCACCCCCATGACACTGGTGCATGACCATGATCCTGTACAAGCTACGCGCTGTATGGTTGTTGAACCTACCCTGTGTATGTATCTGTTACTGTTAGTGCATTGCCTGTATGTAGGTAATTGTAAGCATTAAAAGACTTACAATTCCACGGGGACGAGTGTAGTGGCCTGCACTGACCTCTCAGGCAAGTAACCACATAGACAGGTAGGCATGGGTAGTGTGGTATTTTCATAGACCCTAGGTGGTGTAATGGTTAGCACACTGGCCCGGAATGCAAAGAGATGTGGGTTCGAGTCCCGCTCTAGATGCAATATTTCCCATTTTCATCACCCCCACGACAATTACAAAATATATATAAAATAAACTATGAGACCTGGGTATCTCATTGAAGTTATGATTTACATATGGAAATATAGGGTGCTGTTTTACAACACAAATAGAGGACGATCATGTGAGTTGGTCGATATTGTTTATGTTGGGGTGGTGGGTGATTCGTTAATAAAAGCTGATCCCTGTGCAGACATCACGTGATGTGGGGCAGCTCCCGAGATGTCGGCGAGACTTGATTGAGCAGTCCACACAATGCACTCACACGACACTCAGCCTCCATGCCCACGTGTCCAGGTTTACTGCATTAGGTGTTGGCCATCTCATTTTGATGTCGGCTATGTAGATGAACTATCAAAAGGAGATGTGTTTTTTACTGGCTGGGCATGAGCCAGTTTGCGTCTGTTTCCATATGCAACATTTTGATATCGGCTATGTAGATGAAATGTCGAAGAGAAATATAATTGTATGGGTTTGGACGTCAGTCTGTTTATGTTTCAGTTTCCAAATGTATAATTTGATATCGACTATGTCGATGAAATATGGAAAGGAAATGTGCTTATACCAGCTGGGGATGAGGTAGTTTCCATTTCCATTTCCAAAATGCATGATTTTGATATAGGCTATGTCAGTGAAATATTGACGGAAATATATTTGTACTCGTTGCACATCAGCTGTTTACCATTCAGTTTCCAGATATATAATTTGGATATCAGCTATGTAGACAAAATGTGAAAGAGAAATGTATTTGTACTGGTTGGATGTTAGCGCCTATGTTTCTAAATGCGTAATTTTGATATCGGCTATGTAGATAAAATGTCAAAGAGAAATGTATTTGTATTAGTTGAATGATGGCCTGTTTACATTTCAGTTTCCAAATTTGTCATTGTAGAATGGGATGTCTATGTTTCGAAATGCGTCATTTTGATATCGGCTATGTAGATGAGATGTCGAAGGGAAATGTAATTGTACTGGCTGGACGTCAGGAAGGACAATTTGTTACTTGACACGAAACCTAATATTCTAGTTTATAACTGAGTAATTTTGATATCAGCTACATAGACATCATGTTGAAAAGAGGCCCATTTTTGTGTTGGACATGAGCCAAATTATAGCAAATTTTCTAATTGCGTTATTTTGATATTGGCTATATAAACAAAATGTTGAAAAGGAACGCATTTCTCTTTACTGGACATGACCTATTCACTGCTTACTTTCTAATTTTGATATCGGCTATATCAAAAAAATTGCTGAAAAGAAGCATATTTTCTATATCACATGAGCTAATTTATGGTTTGCTTTCTACTTTTATCATTTTGATATTGGCTATAGAAACACAATTTTAGAAAAGAAGCACATTTATCTATTGCACGAGAGCCAATTTATGGTGTATGATCTAATAGCATAATTTTAATATCGACTATATAAACAAAATGCAGAAAAGGAATGCATTTCTTTTTACTGGACATGATCCATTCACTGTTTACTTTCAAATTTTGATATCAGCTATATAAACAAAATGCAGAAGAGGACCTTTTTCTTTTGGATATGAGCCAGTTTATTTGTCCATTTCCAGTTGCACACTTTCAACATTGGCCACACATATAGTGTTGAAAACAACCATTCTTTACTTACTGGGTATGAGCCAATTCATGCTTTAGTTTGCAATTGTGATATTGCCTACATAGAGAGAATGTCAAAGGAATCTACATTGTTTTTTCAGCACAGTCAATTTACACTTTCTTTTCTAATTGTTTCTCTTCACATGGATTGTTTTTGGGGAGTTTCAGTCGCGTTGGCACGTTGAAGGCTGCAATTCTATAGACCTGTATGGGCACCGCCAAGGGTGGTCCAATGTGGCGGGGAGTTGGCTTCCTGTGGATAGTGGTTGGAGACAAAGGGGGGGGGGGGTACAGCAGCAGGGTAGGTAGGCGGGCGGGACAGCATGACGGGGTAGAGAGAAAAACGTAATCTAGGAGTCCAACCCCGATCCTCTAAGACGGCCGGGAGAGGTTGGTTAGTTGCTGTAGTTTTATGCCCCAGCAATACCCTAGGTCATACCAGGATGGGGAGCAACTTGTGACAGTGCACACTCATAGCGACTTTATAGTGCTACCTCACTGGGATATCAGGCCACCGGCACCATGACCTGGGGCTAAATGTATGAGCCACCGGTTATCTTCGCCGGAGTTAAGGGCGGCCGACGGGGTAGCTATCATCGGTGTTGGTATATGTGTCACATGAAATGTATGTGTGCCAAGCGCGCACTTGTTAGCTAACCTGTGCGTTATTTATATATTTGGGGAATCCCTCTGGGAATGTACCCGGCCATCGTCATAGGAGTCGGGAGGGACTACCCCCTGTCTCTGTGTCTCTGTGTCTGTGTGTGTGTGTGTGTCTCTGTGTGTGTCTCTGTGTGTGTCTGTGTTTATGTGTGTCTGTGTGTCTGTGTGTGTCTGTGTGTGTGTCTCTGTGTGTGTGACTCTGTGTCTGCGTGTGTCTTTGTGTGTGTCTCTATGTGTGTGTCTCTGGGTGTGTCTCTATGTGTGTGTCTGTGTGTGACGTTGTGTCTCTGTGTGTCTCTATTTGTGTGTCTGTGTCTCTGTGTCTGTGTGTGTGTCTGTGTGTCTCTGTGTGTGTTTCTGTGTGTGTCTGTGTGTGTCTGTGTGTGTGTCACTCTGTGTCTCTGTGTTTCTGTGTGTCTGTGTCTGTGTCTCTGTGTGTGTGTCTCTGTGTGTGTCTCTGTGTGTTTGTGTGTGTCTCTGTGTCTCTGTGTGTGTCTCTGTGTGTGTCTCTGTGTCTCTGTGTGTGTCCGTGTGTGTGTCTCTGGGGTTATTTGTGCCTGTGTGTGTCTGTGTGTTTCTGTGTGTGTCTGTGTGTCTCTGTGTGTGTATGTGTGTGTGTTTCTGTGTGTCTGTGTGTGTGTCTGTGTGTGTTTGTGTGTGTCTGTGTGTGTCTCTTTGTCTGTGTGTGTGTCTGTGTGTGTCTGTGTGTTTCTGTGTTGCTGTGTGTCTGTGTGTGTCTGTGTGTGTCTCTGTGTGTCTGTGTGTATGTCTCTGTGTGTGTCTTTTTGTGTGTCTCTGTGTGTATGTGTGTCTGTGTGTATGTCTCTGTTTGTGTCTCTGTGTGTCTGTATGTGTGCCTGTGTGTGTGTTTCTGTGTCTCTGTGTGTGTGTCTCTGACACAGAGACACACACCCAGCAACAGAGACACAAAGACACAGAGACACACACACAGAGACAGACACAGAGACACAGAGACACACATACAGACACAGAGACACACACAGACACACGCAGAGACACAGATACACACACATAGACACAGAGACACACACACAGACACATAGACACACACAGAGACACACACAGACACACAGACAGAGACACACACAGACACACATACACACACAGAGACACACACAGACACACAGACACACACATACACAGAGATACACACACATACACACATAGACACATACAGAGACACACACAGAGACACACACACAGACACAGAAACACATACAGAGACACACAGAGAGACACATACAGACACACACATAGACAAAGAGACACACACAGACACACACATAGAGATACACACACAGACACAGAGACACACAGAGACACAGAGACACAGAGACACACACACAGACACCCACACAGAGACACAGAGATACACACACATATACACACAGCAACAGAGACACAAAGACACAGAGACACACACACAGACACATACAAAGACACAGAGACACAACACAGAGACACACACACATAGACACAGAGACACATATACAGACACATATACAGAGACAGAGACACACACAGAGACACACACACATACACACACAGACACACACATAGACACAGAGACACACACAGAGACACAGAGACCACACAGAGACACACACACAGACACACACATACACATATACACACATACACACACACAGCAACAGAGACACAAAGACACAGAGACACACACACACAGACACAGAGACACAACACAGAGACACACACAGAGACACACACGCAGACACACACACATACAGAGACACACACACAGAGACACACACACACAGCCACACATACACATACAGAGACACACACACAGCCACACATACACATACAGAGACACACACACACAGACACACATACACATACAAAGACATAGTGTGACAGCGACATAACACCGACGATAAACCACCTACAAGTTGGGGTTAGTGCAGGCGACATTAACCCTCGAGGGGTTTGCCTAACCAGTGCACATACATTGTCACTTTTGGCCTGTAACCAGGGAATTCCGGACTACGCTCGGGTTATGACCGCTAACCCGCCCTCATACATTTAGCCCCTGATGTCCCACTCAGTCACATTTTCCTGACACCGCGCAACCAGCCCTTGTCCCAGGCAGTGTCAACTATCAATTTTATAAGTCATTGGTTTGACCTGGCCAAGATCCGAACTTTGGACCATGAGTGCGCACTGTCACAAGTCAGTGCCCGAGCTGATGTCACCATAGATGTTGCTAGGACCTAAAACTCCAGCAACCAACCAATACCTGACTCGCTGGTTCCCGTGCGACCTGTCTGAAGACGCGCTCAGTGCATTCTGGGACGCGGGGAACCAGCCGTGATGACAAGACGCAGGGCGCCACCAGAGAGCGTCCCTGTCGTGAAACCCCGGGGGGAGATATCCCAGAAAGAGGATGTGTGTGTGTGTGGGGGGGGGGGGGGAGGGAGGGTGAATGTGGAAGGGAGTGATCGCTTAATTCAAAAGAAAAAAAAGAGTGATAGTTTTATAGGTTGTTACTAACATTTTGAACTCGATGTGTTGAGTTTCAGCCCCAGTCAGATTGCGGCTTGCGACCGCTTGCGACCGCTTGTGGCCGCTTGCGATCGCTTGCGACCGCTTGCGACCGCTTGCGACCGCTTGCGACCGCTTGCGACCGCTTGCGACCGCTTGCGACCGCTTGCGACCGCTTGCGACCGCTTGCGACCGCTTGCGACCGCTTGCGACCGCTTGCGACCGCTTGCGACCGAATGCGACCGAATGCGACCGAATGCGATCGCTTGCAACTACTTTTCGATCACTGGGGAGGACCAAAGAACCCAAGTCACCAGTGACCTTCTTGCGACTAAAGCAATGGTTGGTTGTTAACCTCTGGGTGACGATTTTGGCCGCAATGTGTTTTTTAGGACAGCACCTGCAACATCATTGCAACCAAAATGGTCATAAGGAGGTTGGCGACCACTGAGGACCGCTTTCCAACCAATTTGCATCTAGTTGCAAACTCTCTGTGACCACTTGCAATCTCTTTGCGACTAACCCTTTTTCTTGTGGTTGCAAAATGGTCGCAAGCAGTCGCAGGCAGTAGTGTGACCGGGGTATTACTGGGAGACAATGGAATTCCCGAAAAATGGTGTGACATGATAATATTTCTGAGTTTTTAGTATTATGCGAACAGCATTGTTGTAAATCCACTTAAAGCGATTGATGTTATATTCAGATACGGGATTATAATAGTCAATGTGTGACGTCATTGCTACCCGAGGAACAGAAGTAGGAAGCCGGCAGTGTTAATAACACAACTTTATTTTCATGACAGGCAGGATAACTGGCTGACTAGTGCAGCTCTACTGAATGCAGCTGTGAGTGATCGCTAACAAGGCCCGACATGCAAGTGAAGTTATCGTAATTAATAATAGTCACATGAGAAATAAATACATTTTAATCATAATCACATGACATTCCAATCATCCTAAACAAAGCATTTTTATCATCAGTCATCAATCAATCATTAATCACCCATCCCGCTCATTTTACCCAATGCAGTCATGAACCAAGGGGATAAGTACTTCCTTTGACAGGAATGGTTTTAAGGGTTGAATATTTTTAAAGTTGGATAATCTGGTACTTCTTTTCATAGATGTTGTGGGGGGTAATGAAATTGAGAAATATTGCATCTAGAGTAAGATTAAAATCCACACCTCCTGCCATTCTGGGGTAGCGTGCAAACCCTTAGACTACCTAGACACCCTGATGCAATCACCCAATCCACACCTACCCATCTTTGTTGCTATTTGTAGGAGAGATTAGCGCAGACTACTACACTCGTCCAGCGGGACTTGTATGTCTTTTAAATGGTTTATTTCCATAAGTCATTTAATGCTCACAATTCCATTCATACAGACAATGCACTTACGTAAACATACACAGGGTAGGTTTGGCGACCATACATTGTGTAACTTGTATGAGATCCAGGTCACAGAAACCAATCTGGTAGGGATGATGAAAATGGGAAATATTGTGCTTAGAGCAGACCAATTGTCGGCCATTGAAATTTCCCATTCTTAATCAACTGATGTACGAACAAAAGATTATATGCATATACATACATACCTGCACACATAAACGTACATACGCACATACACACATACCTACCTACACACATACTCAAATGCACACATGCAAGGAAACGAATACACACATATGCACATATATGCAGATACACACCTACACAGTTACAGAAATACACACATGCACACATATGAGCCTACACACATACACACATGCACACATACACAAATACACATACATGCATACATACATACATGCATTCCAACATACACATTGATACACATATACACAGACAGACTTTTGCACAAATACACACATTCACAAATACACACACAATTACAAATACACACACATTAAAAAATGCACACACATTCACAATTACACACATTCACAAATATACGTACACAACTACACACATATGTAGATAGACACATAAGCACACATGCAAATACACCTTACCACATATGCACACTTACACACATATACATATACACGGATACACGCATATACACATACATACACATATATACACATACACACAAATACACACACTATTATACACTTATACACACATACACTCATACACATCATCATCATCATCATCATGCTGTCGGTCGCGATGCAACAAAGACTGCTTTCATTACTTGACTGCCGCTCTCCATTTAGCTCTCTGCTGTGAGAGTTGTGTCCATGAGTCGGTCTTAATGTCTCTCAGCTTCAGGTTTCCATTGGGCAATTGTCAGTAGTTGTGTTGTGTTGTGTTGTGTTCCTCCTAGCTGATTTTCCGCTGTCGGCGGAAGATGAGCTCGAGCAGCACGGTCCTTGGTAACCCGGGTGACGACCGAGCCGGTATGGTGTTTTGTGCGGTTGTACATTTCATGAAAGTTGCCTGCAAAAGTGTTGAAGTGCTGCTGGCTTTTGCAAGTTACCAGCGGCACTCTCTCGGGGAGCAAATAGAGGTTTCACACCGGCAAGAACATGTCAAGACAGGCGCAAAACTATTTGTCCCTGCAGTGGCTGGTCGGGAGATGTTGGGAGTTCCATACATCAACCGCCCTTAATGCTGCCACAGTGACATGGTTTTCTGTTTAGGGTTTGCTCCCTTAGCCTTCGGTTCTGTCAAGGACCTGTACCACAAGGCAGTGGTTTACAACTCTGCAAGGCAGGGGCGTCAAACTCCCTGAGGTATTGCTATACCTGCAATACCTGCACACTCATACACACCATACCCACATACACACAACCACATACATACACACATACACATACACACATACATACATACACACATACACACATACACACATACAAACATACACGCATACACATACACATACATACACACACGTACACACAAACACATGCATACACCTAGACACTCCCTCGATCAAACCTCTTAAATGTGCTTATAACTATCATTGCCCATTGTGTGGGTAAGTTGAGATGAATGAAGCGTTGTTGATGTGAGAATAATGACGGTGCAGACAGCCTGCCTGCTGACTCGTGTCAGAACCAACTCCGTGATCTGTCATATTCGGCCCGTGTGAGATAATATTCTGACTCCAATAATAAAGTGACTCCGCAATAACTTTATTATGCGTAATAAAGCAACGCCACTATTGTATTGCGACTGCTATATTATGCATAAAAAAAGCGACTCCCCTATCATATTGTGAGTAATAGGTCAATGTATCTTTGTGGCAGGTCAAGTGATATGTCGACTCTTAAAAAGTAAAATTGTCTTAAAGACAGGATATGTATAACTACTCATTTTCATGTATGCTCGTGTGTGTTGACCGGGCGGGATGGCCGTCTCCCGTTTTTTTAGGTTGTAGGATTCAAACCTACGTGTTCGAACACGTTCTGATATGACCTTAGATGTTGCCAGGACGCAAAACCTCCACAACCAAGCAACCAACTAGAAGATGGTTTGGTAGAAAAAAACACTTTGTGTTCATATGTTTTTGATTCTTGTAATTAGAAAATAATTAAACATTTATTAAAAGAACCTTCGGTGGGGAGTCACAATATAATAGGGGGAGTCGCTTTATTATGCCTAATTAAGTCATTTTATTATGCATAATTAAGACACTTTATTATGCATAATTAAGTAATTTATTATTCATAATTCGCTGCGCTTGGACATAGGAGAGAAGGCATGCTTTTAGACTTGGATTTATTCAATGATTACTCAATATCAATTAGATCAGAATAGTTATCTTAATCGTCATCATATCATAATTCAGATTAAAAAAACAGAAAATGTCAGTGCTGCAGAGGCGTGCGAGGCTGGCTCGGATGTGGGTGACTGGCACCATAGTCAAGGAAGTGCTGGCTTCCGTAGTGTTCATCAATTGACTGGCAGAGTCGGATAATGAGACTAGCCATCTTGCTGGAGCGACATGAGGAAGACATTTAAGGCATCATAACAGAGTGAATTGGTGAAATCAGCACTTAACCCCCACTGGAAAAGTGTTGGGAGGGTGGGAAAATTTTGACTTTGCTTGATGAGAGCCGGGGGCTGAAGTGAAGTTGGTTGGGTAGTGGTTGGGTCACGTGGTTGGGGTGGAGGAGGGGGTTACATTAGCCTTGCTTGCGAATTAAATATGTTGCCTCGCCAACATACGTAATTCGCTGCACTCGGACATAGGAGAGAAGTCATGTTTTTAGACTTGTATTTATTCAATGATTACTCAATATCAATTAGATCAGAATAGTTATCTCAATCGTCATCATATCATAATTCAAATAAAAAAAACAGAAAATGTCAGTGCCGCAGAAGCGTGCAAGGCTGGCTTGGATGTGGGTGACTGGCACCGTAGTCAAGGAAGTGCTGGCTTCCGTAGTGTTCATCAATTGGATAGCGGAGTCAGATAATGAGACTGGCCATCTTGCTGGAGCGACATGAGAAGACATTTAAGGCGTCAATTGGTGAAATCAGCACTCAAGAGGTTGATAAGTGCTGATGGAGCCACGTTGATGGGGGTCTCTGTGAAGTATGTTTTGATGGCGTCGCTGGACCATGATCCAGACTCCCATATGACAGAGAGGGGAACTTGTGCTGCCAGGCAGGCCTGGGTGGCACCACGTCTGAGGCTGTGGAGTGTCAGTGATGGGGCTAGTGCAAGAGCACGAGAGAGGACTGTGGTGGTGAGGAATACACCTGAGTGCAGTAGGATTGCAGGTGAGTCTCGGGGAGGGGCTAGGTGTGATGCATATTTGGACCAGATGGCTACTGGACAGCATGATGAGCCAGGTGAGGCTGGGAGGGAGAACATCAAAGGAGGTTGTGTTTGGAACCGAGTTTTGGTGGAACGGAAGCTCACTAAAAGCAGGTCAGGATAAGGAACAACATCATAGAACATCAAGGTATGCGGGCCGAGGGCGTGTTCTGACAATGAGACTAAATTGCTCTGCCTTACTAATGTTAAATAGCCTATCAGGATAGCAGCTGAGAAGACTGATGCTTCTGGGCCAAGTGCATTGAGGAACTGTATCACTCATGACAAATCTTGTGGGGTAAGCATCACTGCTCGCTTGTCAACATGTTGGGAGTTCCTTTTAATGCGCACAGGAAAGGGTCCCTCCTGGTGCCTGATGAAAGCACCTGCTGTGATGCTTTGTTGTCAGGTTTCGGCGCTGCTGCTACTTTCTCAAGCACAATTACCCTTGCTGCTAAGTCCTTCTTCACCTGTAAGGCCTCCCTCTGAAGCTCCAGCAAAGTAGTCAAATCCGACGGAATTTCCTGCCTCCCTTTAGGTAGCCTTGCTGAGCGGAGAGGTGTGTATTCCATAGTTGTATTATTGTGTCTCCGTGCATGTGGCGCTAACACCCTTGTTGCCCATCTGAGCGAGGCCCGCGTTAGCTGTGGGCGTAATGGCGGCCGACCGAGTTGCTTCCTCGGCGGCATGATTGTAAGTAGGTGTTGAAAGTGGGTGTATCTTGCTTCAGGAAATTTTGACTTTGCTTGATGAGAGCCGGGGCCGAAGTGGAGTTGGTTGGGTAGTGGTCGGGTCACGTGGGTGGGGGTGGGGGAGGGGTTACACTAGCCTCGCTTGCGAATTAAATATGTTGCCTCGCCAAAATATGTAATTAAGTCCCTTTATTATCCATAATTAAGTCACTTTATTATGCACAATTAAGTCACTTTATTATGCATAATTAAGTCACTTATTATGCATAATTAAGTCACTTTATTATGCGTAATTAAGACACTTTATTATGCGTACCTAAGTCACTTATTATACATAATTAAGTCACTTTATTATGCATAATTAAGACACTTTATTATGCGTAATTAAGTCACTTATTATGCATAATTAAGTCACTTTATTATGCATAATTAAGTCACTTATTGTGCATAATTAAGTCACTTTATTATGCATAATTAAGTCACTTATTATGCATAATTAAGTCACTTTATTATGCATAATTAAGGCACTTTATTATGCGTAATTAAGTCACTTATTATGCATAATTAAGTCGCTTTATTATGCATAATTAAGTCACTTATTATGCATAATTAAGTCACTTTATTATGCGTAATTAAGGCACTTTTTAATGGGTCTGAGTGGGATATCCCGTCATGGCGTTGGTGGTTTGAATCGCAAGTTGGGCAGCACTATAAAGTGGCCATCAGTGTATTCTGTCACGAGTCGGTTCTCGTCCTGATATGACTTTAGGTGTGGCCAGACCATAAGACCCAATACACCGAATGAAACAAAGATCTGTGAGTAACATTTCTAAGTGTTGATTGGCTATTATCTCCAACGGACAGTCGTGTAATGAAGACACAATTTCTGGCTCTGCCAGAGCGGTCCATTATAGGATCTGTCTTAGCACATTTATCTGTTGCTAGGGTATAAAACCCCAATTAAGCAAACCGCTCCTGTATGCTTCTAAGGATATGGTAGACCTACTTAGTACTAGTATTACTAGAAGAAAGCAGTCTGACAGTTCAAATGCGAAACAAAACTTTCGTAATGCTTACATAATGCATCAGGTCATGGATGAGTGGAGAGGGTTTGGGAGATGAGGATCAGATAGGGCCTGTCTCTCTCTCTCTCTATCTCTCTCTCTATATATATATATATAATATATATATAATATATATATATAATATATATATAATATATATATAATATATATATTATATCATTATATATACATAGTTAAAACTGTATATGTTGATAGTTTTGAGTTTCAGACATTTGTTTTAAATACATGTATTAGATTGCTTGTTATAATCTACTTTACTTTAATTTGATACGCAAGTTGGGCAGCACTATAAAGTCGCCATCAGTGTACGCTCTTACGAGTCGGTACTTGTCCTGATATGACCTTAGGTGTGGCGTTCTCTGTGGCAGAGTGGTTAGAGTGTCTGACTTTTTTTCGGGATCGGACTCCTAATCTGAAGGTCAGTGGTTCGATTCCCTGTACCCCCACCTCTGCCAATTTGGATTTCCACTGCTGTGTATAACTTACAGCGTCATCAAAGGCCGGTTGCTCTCATACCATGTCTATGTGGTGTGGGAGGTTAAAAATCCCTTGGCTCACTAAAAGTGTAGACTCAGGCTTTCTATCGACAAACTGTCTAATGGTGAAAACAAGTCTATTCAGACTTATTCATTATAGGCAGTATAAATCTTCAAGAAACATTTTTTTTTTAATTAAAAATTGAAGTAACTTTTATTTTGATGGCTAACTTTGGAGATATTTGACGTGGAAACGTGCAAAATTAATTTCTGCGTGCAGGTCAACATTCTGATACCATAGTTTCAGCAGTAAGAGGTTCTATTAAATTGCTTTAGTATTCTGTGCAGAAACAAATGCTTACTAAGTGCACCGGTGTCTAAGTTGGATGTGTAGGATCACATTAGATAAAGGTTTTGGTTTAGAAAAGTTGATGCTTTCATCGGATTGTGTGTGGCTTTGAAGTCGCCATTAAAACCCTTGATAGCTAAGCTCATTCCTCAAGCTCTTTATCTCCTTATAACTTTGCACTAAGCTGTCCACCTTAGGTCGTTGTTACCTACAGGAAAATGTCGTCTGCAGTCGAACAGATTGTCAAAATGTCATGCGCAGTCGAACAGATTGTCAAAATGTTGTGCGCAGTCGAACAGATTGTCAAAATGTTGTCTGCCGTTGAAGATATTCACTATGCTAGTAAGTCTCGTCTGCAGTCAAATAAATTCAGCAAATGTCGTCTACAGTCAAATAAATTCAGCAAATGTCGTCTGCAGTCAAATAAAGTCACCAAATGTCGTATGCAGTCAAATAAATTCACCAAATGTCGTCTGCAGTCAAATACATTCACCAAATGTCGTCTGCAGTCAAATAAATTCACCAAATGTCGTATGTGGTCATACATATTAATTGAATGTTGTCTGTCATCAAATATATTCACTAAATGTCGTATAAAGTCAAACATCTGATCTAATTGTTGCCTTCATCAAATTCACTAAATGTCGTATGCAGTCAAACATATTCACAAAATGTCGTCCGTCGTCAGATATATTCATTAGATGCAATATAGGCCCTACCGTCAATCAGATTAACTAAATATCGTATGCAGTCAAACAGATTCGCCAAATGTATTCTGCTGTCAAACAGATTTACTAAATGTTGGTAATGAAATATCGTCTGCGTTCAAACAGATTGACTATCTCAAAAGATGCAAATATCTCAAAACTTAGACATTGAAAATAAAAGTTACTTCAAACTAAAGGAATGTAGATCATAACAATCAATTTAATATATTTATCTTTTAAAAAAAATCTGAAATTAAAAAAACATCGGGCTATACAACTTTAATGGATGCACCAGCATCGAAGATAAATTATTCGCTTGTTTTTGTTTTACGTCCTAGCAACTTCTAAGGTCATATCAGGACGGGACCTCGAAGATTAAATGTAGGAGGACCAGACGGGATGGCCGAATGAGTTAGAGCGTCCAATCAAACCAATGACTTAAAAATTGATACTTATCGCTTCCTAGCCTGGCGTTCTGCATTATTAGGATAGGGCAAGGACTGGTTGGCTCAGTGTCAGGATAATGTGACTGAGTGCAGATATCAGGTCATGGTGCTGGTGGCCTGGTCTCACAGTGGGGCAGCACTATAAAGTCACCATGAGTGCACACTGTCACAAATCGGTACCCGTCCTGATATGACCTTACTTGTTGCTAGGACATAATACAACAACAAACAAACAAACATAAAATGTAGGAAAGTGTTTTGCTTTGGTACATGTTGTGGTTTCATTCGACTATACAACTTAAAGTTGCATAGTCTGATGGTTCTGAGTTTCTACCATTTTTCTGAGATAAATATATTAAATTGATTGTTATAATATACCTTACTCTAGTTTGAAGTAAGCTTTATTTTTAATGGCTAACTTTTGAGGTATTTTAAATGCAAACATGTGAAATTAGTTTTGGCAAGCATGCCAAAACTCTGACACCATAGGCTTCAGCAGTAACAGGTTCTGTTAAATCGACTCAGTATTCCCTTCTGTGTAACAACAATTGCTTATTAAGTGTATCAGTATCTAAGCCAGATATATAGAATAAAATCTAGCTCATTGTTTTGGTTTTGAAAATGTGATGCTCCATCCGACTATACAACTTAAATGGCTGGCTTGTACTGCCTGCTTTGTCTTGTTGTTGTTGTGTGTTGTTGTTTGTTGTTGGGAGAGTGCGTTCAGACATGATACACATAGGTGGTTGGTGATTGTGGGCCGACATGGTTAAACTGATAAAGCTGCCCTTATCAGCTCGGCCCATCTTCACACACTGTACACACGTGGGTGTCTGTAGGCCTGTAGCTGGGAGGCTACAGTCAGCAGACGACATTTTGACAAATCTGTCGTTCCCGCCCTTTATTGTTTGCGCTGGCGTCCGGCCTGTGTGTGTCACATAATTGCGGTCACATTCCACGCATTAGGCCGTAAACTGCTCCATCTCGGTATATGTGTGTGTATATATATATATGTATATATATATATGTACATATATGTATATATACATATATATAACATGCCACACATTAGGCCGTAAACTGCTCCATCTCGGTATATGTGTATATATATATATGTATATATATATATACATATATGTATATATATACATATATACATATATATAACATTCCACGCATTAGGCCATAAACTGCTCTATCTCGGTATATGTGTGTATATATATATATGTATATATATATATATGTACATATATATGTGTATATATGTATATATATGTATATACATATATTTTACCTCGGTCAGGCTAGGGAGAAGGAAGCACGTGAGGTACCAGCAATTAGCATATACAACTCACGACTGGATTACGTGTCGTTGGGTTGCTCCGGCAAATTTAGTCTACATACAAGCTAATACGCAGTAAGTATCATAAAAACTGTGGTTAGCTTAATCATGATGCATTAGAGCATCATTATGGAAAGTTTAGACTTTCTTTGGTCCATTTTGGACGAGTTATTTGGTTATAAAAAACCAAGGATAGAATTCCTTCTCGAAGGATTGAAACCGATCATTAGCGGTTCTGTCAACACCCGAGTCACCGTGTGATTATGGGTAGAGATGTGGGCTCTGCCTCGTCTCCTGTGGAAATTCTCTCATACTCTAATAGAGAGTAATGTTGGAGATGCTCCTGGGTTTCTTTTATAGACTCCCCACAAACTTTTTCAGGCATTTCTCCGAGTTTCGTAGCATTTTCTCCAACTTGTTGACGTAGTAGTCACAGGTGGGAGAAGTGTGCGGAACAGAGGGATGGGCGGGCCGATACACTGGTCCCGACCCCGCGTAAGGTTTGGGCTTGACCCACAACCCACGCACAAATTTAGCTTATTACGCCTGTGTTATAACGGTATAAACACGTTCTCTAACACCACTAGATGTCCAAATGAGTTTGAAACAACCATATTGTGACATATATATATACCGGGACTGACCAAAAATCTTTGTTTCAGTTCCCGATGGCCACGAAGCGGAGTAAGCGCGGTGCAGCAGCAGCCGAGGGGCGTGTTCCGAGTGGATTGGACGAGGAGTACGACTCCTCACCCGTGTTGTCGGCAGGGCCTTCGACACAGCCCGGGGCGCATATTCTCTCCGAGGAGGACATAGTGCCTGACGGCGCCGCGGCTCAAAATTGGGAGACGCGGTTTGCGGCGATGGAGAGTCATATTATGGCTCTCAAACCACCGGTGTCTCGTAAACGGCGAATGCCGAGTGTCCAAGAGGAGTCTTCTTTTGAGGATTTCTCGGAGACAGACTCAGCGATGGAGCTTAGGGCTCCTCCTCCTTCTCCTAAACGGAGGAAGAAGAAGAAACATATCGTTTCTTCTGGTGATGATTTCACCAAGGAACGGGGGAAGACTGGACTTCGCAAAAAGCGCAAGACCAAGTCCAAGAAGAAGAAGAAGAAGAGGAAAGATTCTTCTTCTTCCGATTCGTCCACAGATTCCACTTCCACGGAATCGGACTCAGACACGCAATATGAAGGTGTCTATGCTGCCATTGGTGGCAAAGTGGCTAAGAAAGTGGAGAAGCCAAGGGCTAAGCGTGTGAAAACCACTACGCTTATGCGTGAGAACATTAATGGCCATTTCCGCACGTTTAAACCGGCGGAGATTATTTCCAAGTTAGCAGATGAGTTAACAGGCATTAAAGGTGTTCCCAACTCCATCATTAAGGAGATGGATCGAGATGTCAATATGACGGAGGACCGTAAGAGATTTGAGGGTGTGTTGCACACAGTGCATAAGGCGGTGCTTGGTACCCTAACAGCTATTGCTCCTGTGGCAAATAGAATGCAACGAGAAAATAAGTTCTCGTCTTTGGCTAAGACGATGGACAAAGGAATTGCATTGTTGGCGGCGGCAGGTAATTACCTGTCGTATCGAAGATATGAAAATGTCTTCAAGTCGGTTTGCACAGATGCTGGCAAAGAAGTGGCTCGCTCAAAGAAGATTACGGATAATGATGGGAAAGAGTTTACGCTCTTTCTCGCTCCAGAGCCGATTAAAGGGAAACCTTTAGATAACACGAAAATGTTTGGCGGTCAACTACAATACCTCTATAAAGAGGTAGAAACTGCAGCCAAGAGTGGCAAAAACATGGATGGTAAGAAGAAACAGGAAACTCCTCGTTTCAAAAGGTCACGAGGGGATTTTCGTCCACGGCGGTTCACCAGGGGAACCAGACCGGGCTCAAACTTCGGTCAAGCTTTTCGGGGCCGGGGCGCTCGCTCAGGCTGGACCGACAACACCGCACGGCCACTAGGCCGAGGTGTCAACTCGCCGAGACCCTTCCCCAGGGGCGGGTCCAAGTAGAGGTTGAAACACAGACGTTACAAGTCCTTCCAGCCTCTAAAACCACACAAACTGTAAGCAACTTTGTGGCTGGTAATATTAATAATCATATTTCTGAGTGGCACAAAATTACTAGTGACCAAGAAATTTTACAAATAGTTAGGGGTGTTCACATTCCCTTCACACAAATTCCGGTACAAGGCAGGATACCTTTTCCTTATAACATTGAACCGGTTGAACGAGAGGCACTAACTAAACAGGTACAAAAATTCTTTGAGAAAGGAATTATACAAAAAGTGACATACTGTTCAGGAGAGTTTATTTCAAACATCTTCTCGAGACCAAAGCCTAATGGCGAGGTTCGAATGATCCTGGATTTAACAATCCTTAATAAAATGGTTGAATATCGACATTTTAAAATGTTCTCGCTAGATACGGCACGAGATCTGATTACGCCAGATGCGTGGATGGCTAGTGTTGATTTACAAGATGCATATTATACGCTTCCCATAAGGGAAAAAGACCGGAAATTTCTTCGGTTTCTTTGGGATAACCAACTCTATGAGTTTACCTGCATGCCGAATGGTTTAGCTTGTGCCCCTCGTTTATTCACTAAACTGCTTAAACCTGTTTTCTCAGTAATGGCGCGGAAGGGTCATATAATGTTTCCATACATAGATGATTCCTTTATTATAGCATCAACACAAATTGATTGTGTGAATGCAGTTTTGGATTTATGTGCATTACTTACTAAATTGGGGTTTTATGTACATCCACAAAAGTCAGTGTTTAAACCAACAAAACAACTCAAATGTTTAGGGTTTATTCTGGATACACAGTCTCTTACAGTGTCGATAACAGAACAAAAACTAATTAAGTTTATGAATACAGCGACCCAGCTTATTAAGTTACCAAAACCTAAAATTAGACAGGTCGCAGTCCTTATTGGGATAATGATATCGTATGCACCCGCTATTCTATACGGGAAGGCCCATATTAAATCTCTAGAAATAGATAAAAATTTAGCGTTAACACGAACTAAAGGGAATTTTGAGCGAAAGATGTTTATTTCGCAAGAAGGGCTACAGGATATTGCATGGTGGATGCAACACATAGCAAGTTCACCAAATCCAATCCGCATGGCGGAACCTAATACGGTAATTACTACTGATGCTTCGTTAGAAGGTTGGGGAGCTCATCGAGATGGGGTCACAACAGGAGGTAGATGGCTTGATGATGAAAAATCAGACCATATTAATGCGCTAGAATTGCGTGCTATTTATCTGGGCTTATGTAGTTTAGTAAAGATACATAAATCACAAGTTAGAATACTAACTGATAATACTACTGCCATGGCATATATTCGTAACATGGGTGGAACCAAATCAAAGCCTTGCAATCAGTTGTCTAAACTGATTTGGAACTGGGCACAGGCTCAACAAGTCTGGCTGACTGTAGCGCATATTCCAGGGTCACAAAATACACTTGCAGACCATAAAAGTAGAAATTTCCATGACCATTTAGAATGGTCTCTCTCTACACCTTTGTTTAACTTCATTTGTGAAAAATGGGGTACACCTAAAGTTGACTTGTTTGCATCACGAAATAATAACAAATTACCTTGTTATGTTTCTTGGCATCCTGAACCGGAGGCTTGGAAAGTAGATGCATTTGCTATTACCTGGGAAAATAATTATTTTTATATTTTCCCACCGTTTAGCATTATCAGCCGAGTTGTCAGGAAAATCGGTTTGGAAAGGACACATGCTATACTGGTGGTGCCCGATTGGGACACGCAACCTTGGCTGCCAGCAGTTTCACAACTGGCAAAAGAACATATACGATTCCCAAGAAAACTCGGGAATCTGACACACCACGGACCGCTAGTGGTTCACGGCGACGTGTCAACGACGCCCCTATTGGCATTCCTTTTCTAAGGAAACAGCTGCAGCAATTTGGATTGGACAAAATTACTGAGAATAGGATAGTATCTGATGCCTGGAGGCCAGGAACTGTCAAAATGTACACATCCTATTTAAAGAAATGGGGTGTACATTGTTTGTTAATGAAAGTCAAGCCAACAAATCCAACAATTTCACAAGTAGCTCGTTTTCTTCGTTCTCTAGAGGATGAAGGACTATCCTTTGGGTCGATCAATGCGGCAAGATGTGCGTTATCAATCATATTACCTAGAATTGATGGCGAAACAGTTGGAAAACATTATGTTCTTTGTTATCTACTTCGTTCAATTTATCAAAGGAATCCTCCAAAACCAAAGTATAGTCGGTTTTGGGATGTGTCTATAGTATTTAAGTTGTTTCAGGCTTGGCCTCACAACTCGTGGTTAGATATAAAACAATTAGGTTTTAAGGTCGCGGTCCTGTTATTATTAGTAACCGGACACAGAGGACAGACGATTGTTGCTTTATCTTTAACTGGATTAGAAATAGACAAGAAACAAGCTACGTTTGATTTAGCACAATTGCTCAAATCGAACACGTTAGGTGACCCTTTATCTACGGTTCACTTAGACTGCTTTCCGAATGATCGGAAATTATGTGTTGTGTCAGCCATACGGGCTTATATATCTAAGACAAAGGATTTACGTGCATCACAACAACTATTAGTGAGCTTTATAAAGCCACATAAGGCAATTTCACGAGACACCCTTGCCAGATGGACAATTACGGTGTTGAAATTGGCTGGAGTGGATACGGGCAAATACTCTTCCCACTCAACTAGAGGTGCCATGGTCTCCAAGGCACGGTTGCTAGGTATTTCTGTGAAAAGAA
Organism: Branchipolynoe longqiensis; assembly: GCA_030323885.1. NCBI lineage: Eukaryota > Metazoa > Annelida > Polychaeta > Phyllodocida > Polynoidae > Branchipolynoe > Branchipolynoe longqiensis. The sequence goes on along the minus strand of CM059193.1, from coordinate 87,520,413 downwards.
TACTAGCGCATGCAGGCTGGAAGACGGCTAAGTCGTTTGCAAAACATTACAACAAACGACTAGAAAAGCCTACCGGCATTGCAAAGCGCCTGCTCGCCAACTAACAAGAATAGGTGAGAACAAAAACGTTGAATATTATATAAGAATGGATGATATTAAGGATAAAAATGAATTATGTAAAGGTCTCCCTAGCCTGAGGCTAGCCTGAGGCTGTATACCGAGGTAAAATAGTATAGTTATACGAATCTTACCTGGGTATAGATGATGGATAACTGTTGTTTTCCCGAGGTAGAAGCCTCGGGTAGACGTGGGCTACCACACCCTACCACGTCTATCCCGTTGGTGTACCGTTACGGGAAAATCATAGTATCCATTGTATTGAAAGATCATTTTTATCCTGAATAAGTAGGTTAAAATTGCTGGTTCCTCACGTGCTTCCTTCTCCCTAGCCCACGTCTACCCGAGGCTTCTACCTCGGGAAAACAACAGTTATCCATCATCTATACCCAGGTAAGATTTGTATAACTATACTATATATATATGTATATACATATATATATGTATATACATATATATACATATAACTATATAATGTTCCACGCATCAGGCCGTAAGCTGCACCATGTCACTACATTGTATATATATATGTATATACATATATATGTGTGCATACATATGCATACACATATATATATAACTATATACAAATATATATATATATATAGCTATCTATATGTGTACGTATACACATAGTTATATACATATACATAACTCTTATATATATTGCTATGTATATGTGTATATACATATATACGTGTACATACATATGTATACACATATATATAACTATATATAAATATATATATATAGCTATCTATATGTGTACATATACACATATTTATATACATATACATAAATCTTATATATATTGCTATGTATAGAGAGTATAATCTATTATGCATATATAAAAGGGGCGGAGCTCTTGTCATGATTATCGATATTATTATTACGATTATTCTCTACTTATTATTGTCCAATCGCTGACTTGCCCGTATTTGCCCCGGTCCTTGCCTATGCCAGCGCCTCCACCGGGCATTTCTGGCCATTGCGCGTCTCGGGCAGTCAGTCTTTGTCCTGCTGTATTATGCTTAGCCATGACGCAAATAAAGTGTCCTACCCATCACCTCCTTGTCTCTCTCCTTTTCTCGTAGCCCAACTTTATATGTGTATATACGTATATATAATTATATGACATTCCACCCATGAGGCAGTAAACTGATCCAACTTACTATGTGTATAATATATATACGATATATATGTAGGCCTATATACACATATATAGATAACTATGTGTATAGCTATCTATATCACTATATGTGTATAATTATTTAAATATATATATATTTGTTTATGTAACCCACAATGATTGTTTGAGTTGCCCGAGTATACACTTTCTACTTGGTGCTGCTCCCCATTTTTGCATGAACTACAGTAACTGGTGCTGTACATTATACAGCAGGAGCCACTCCCTTAATTCTACAGGATCAGTGCTGTAACTAATACATCACTGATCAAACTTAGATTATTGAGACTGTCAATTCTAATAGTAAGATGGCCGGAAGACCAGTGCTCCGGCGCTGACAAATGTCATATTCAGATGAATAAATACTTTACCAAAAAAAAACGACCCCCCAGCGGAAAAAGTAAACATGAGCTATTGGGGGTATACACAATAAATATATACATGCATATATATAACTACAGTGACACCCCATTGTATGGACCGCAACAATCACATTATATTACTTATAACCTGGCTTCACTGTATATATGCAGAGATACTTATATGTGTGTATATATAAATAGACACACACACCTATATATAAATATACAGTTTTTTTTTTTTTTTTTTTTGTTTGTTTTTGTGTGGTTGGTGTGTGGTTTTGGTTGGGTTTGGGGGTGGGTTTGGTGTGGGGTTTGTTGGTGGTGGTGGGGTGTTGGGGTTTTGTTTGTGGTGTTGTTTTATATAGGATGTATAATTAATTATGCGGATATAAATAGGCGGAGTATTGCCTTTATTATCATTGCTATAAGTTTATTCACAAAATACATTATGTCCAATGGTTGACTTGCCTGGATTTGCCCCGGGTTGCTTCCGGTGGCGCCGCCAAAGGCCACTTCCGGTGGTGCTCGCACCAGGTCAAGTCACTTGCCCATTGGATTTGATATATTTATAGGTCACAAACAAAGCGAACATTGCACCTAAAACAGCATTTTGAACCCACACTTCTTGCCATTCCAAAGCTAGCATGCTAACCATTACACTACCTAGGCTCCCTGATGCAATCACCCTATCCATGAATATGTGTCTACATGGCTCCTTGTGAGAGGTCGGTGCACTCGTCCCCCCTGGAAATGTAAGCCTTTTAAATGGTCTATGTCTAAAAGTCATTTAATGTTTACAATTACATACATACAGGAAATGCTTTCGATTTTTTCATTGCGGTTTCGCATCCTATCAACAGTTAAGGTCTAAATGTTTGTTGTTCTCTCTGGGAGAGTGGTTAGAGTGTCCAACTTTTTTCTAGGCCAGACTCCTAATCTGAAGGTCAGTGGTTCCATTCCCCATGCCCCGATCTCTGCCAATTTGGATTTCCGCCGCTGTGTATAACTTAAGTTACAGCGTCATCAAAGGCCAGTTGCTCTCATACCATGTCTATGTGGTGTGGGAGGTTAAAAATCCCTCGAGTTGGTAAAAGTGTAGGCTCGGGCTTTCTATCGACAAACAAGTGTATTCAGACTTATCTATGATAGGCAGTATAAATTATAAAGAAAAAAAAAGAAAAGAAAAAAGGTCATATGAGGACGAGTACTGACTTGTGACGACTTTATAGTACTGCCCTACAGGGATACCAGGCCTCCGCACCATGACCTGATATCCCACTCAGTCACATATCTTGATACTGAACTGGTAGCGACGAGCATCGTGTGTGTGAATTCATGCCTATACATAGACATTGGTTTGCCTCGCCCGGGAACTGACGTCTCGATCTCCCGCATGCGAGGCCTGCGCTCTACTGATTCAAGCCAGCACGCCCCGTGGGGCGATTGGGACTGGGGACAGCCGATTTATCTCAGCCTGACTATTATTTACCACATCGAGAAAGCTGGCGCTTAAAAACCTAAATGAGCAGACGACACGAAGTAACTGTCTGTCTGCCCGAGGTGCGCAAACTGCCCGCTAGGGGTCGCTTCAAGTTACACCACAATTCGACTTGAGGGCCCCCTGCGTCATTGATCGGAGAGCAACAAAGACATTTAAAAAAAATAAAAATAAAAAAAAAATTTAAGAAAAATTAAAATTAAAATAAAGTAAAATAAATTGTTGGTTTTTGTTGTTGGGGGGAGGGGATATACATCATTGCAGTCACGCTATTGATTTGAACTGGGACATACCGGTGTCGTATTTTCAGCGCCCGGTCATTCTCAGCGGCCCGTTGTGGTCAAAAGACCCGTGGCATCGCCGGCTACAAGCTCAGCTGGTGCCCGGCAGTGTTAGGGACCGATTACGCAAAAATCTATTGAATGCGATCATATTTAACAGAATTACATACTCAAATAATGAAATTTAATTAAATTAACCTTAAATTCCAAGCGATATTAACGTAGCAGCTCGATCAGCGTCGAATCGCCGAGTGTAAACAAAACAAATAGCAGTGCTCGCGGCAACGTTCGAAAATCCGCGCATGCGCAGAAGCCACGACAGGCCGCTGAGAATGACCAGGCGCTGAGAATACGACACCGGGTCACAACCAGCCTAGTCTAAGCCATTGCTGAAGCTATGCACAAAGTTGTGAATTTGTTGTGGTACATTAGTTGATTAAGCAGTGGGAAATTTCAATCGTGGCAGATAATTGGTCTTCTTCATTCCACCGCTCCTTGCCCTATCCTAGCAATGCCGAATGCCAGGGTTAGTAGCGACAAGTATACATTTTTCAGTCATTGTTTTGACTCAGGGAAGGGGGTTTTAATCCTATGATCTACCAATATGGTACCCAAAAAAAGTTTGTTTTATGTAACGACGCCTCTAGAGCACATTGATTTTTAGCATCGGCTATTGGACATCAAACATATGGTCAATCTGACATATTTCTTTGGAGGAAACCCACTACCACCGCATATATGCTACTCTTTCCGATAAGCAGCAAGAGGTCTTTTATATGCACTTTCCCACAGACAGGACAGCATATATCACAGGCTTGGCTTTGATGAACCTGTGTTCGACCACTGGTTGGAATGGAAAATAACCCTACCTGCAAATGGGTCCACTGAGCAGGATCGATCGGATTATCGACACCTTCACAGGTGGACACTCTACCAACTGAGCTAGGTCCCGGTCCCGACGCATACACACACATATATGTATATATATATATATATATATATATATATATAAATGCACTTGTATCTAGTGTATCTTGTATCTGTTGGCGACCGTCTGAAAACACACATATTGTGAGGCGGCCTTAGTTCTGGTTCACGAAGGAGCTGTCAACTTCAGAGTGTTACTAAAAGGCCCATGATTAAGGACGCAACTAAGACACACGCAGAGTTTCACGGTGATGACGTCATGAATAGGATCTGATGGTGCTGTCACATTACGACGCATCCCACAAACATATGTCGACGTATGTGATTTTTTTGCCGCTATGTCAGGATACCTCAGTATGCGTTACGCGTGTGCTAGGCACTCGTTGGTATGCCTCAATGTATGTCGATGTTCATTGAGATACGGTGTCGCATGTCAGGGGGTTGGCAATGTTTTGTGCATGCACAAAACTTCTGACGTACGACAATGTTCGATAACGTGTGGATTTGATATCAGCTGTATGTTATGTATGTATTAGGCATACGTCGATGTACATTAGACGTATGTTAGTCAAATGCTGTTCACTACATTGCACTATATTGACCTACTTTAAAGGCAGTGGGAATGTACAGTCTGAACTGCCAATGTATGGATAACGTATACGTAACATACGTCTAACATACGTTTAGCATTTCTCCAGTGTATCTTTACTTAGGTAATGTATGACGCGTAGTTCTGGCGATTGCATAACGTATATAACATTCACTGGCATTCTGTGAATGTACTGTGAGCATAATTCAAGCATTTTTCACCAGGAGGTACGTTAGCCATCCTTTGGTCATATGTTGGGCATACGCTATGTATACGGTATGTATAAGTCCAACTTTGCCCCCTACGCCGAAAAGTTTGACGCTTCTCGACATAAAAAAGTGTTTTTACGCATTGGCGGCATGCTGGCGAGATGCGTCATAATGTGACAGGGCCATTAGGAAGTCCAAGCACCTAAATGTAGTCCCTGAGAGGGGTTTACATCATCCACAGTCATAAATACTGAGGGTTTTTTCAATTTTTAGGAGTTGACAATTTAACAATTATACATATTTCTCACTTGAAAACTTGTGAGCTGGTTCTCTGGTATAAGTTAAGCAGATCTTAAGATATTGTCAATGTCATCTGTTAAATAATGTTCATTATGAGTGGATGAAACTGGTTAATTCCACATTGGTTTATGCTGCTAGAGTGCCATCAAACTTCAACGGGTCAGATCTCAAAAAACTTTGAAAAGGTAACGAAGGTATCAGAATAATTCTTTGTATGCTCTGCTAGTATTAAAAAGTTCTATTTAATTAATATTTAAATCACAATGGATATATTTGTTTAAATTTTGACTGCAACTCTACACTATGTAACCTCCCGGGTTCACCGGACGAGTTGGTCTAATCGGTAGAGCGCATGTTTCCTGTGCGGAAGACCAGCACTTCAAATCCGAGCCGAATGAAACCAATGACTTATCAAATTGAGACTTGTCGCTACCTAGCCTGGCGCTAAGCATTAATAGGATAGTATAAGAATGGGTTTACACAGTATCAGGATAATGTGACTGTATGGGATATCAAAGCAGTGGTCCACAACTGGTTCATCAAAGGCTGTGGTATGTGTTGTTGTGTCTGTGGGAAAGTGCATATAAAAGGCCCCTTGCTGCTTATCGGAAAGAATAACCTATGTGGCAACAGTAGGTTTCCTCCAATGAAAAATGTCAGAATGACCATACATTTGATGACTAATAGCCGATGATACAAACATTGATGTGCTCTAGAGGTGTCGTTAAATAAAACAAGCTTTACTTTGTGTGGGATATCGGGCCATGGTGCCAGCGGCCCAGTCTCCCAGTGGGACAACACTATAAAGTCACCATGAGTGCGAACTGTCACAAATCAGTACCCGTTCTGATATGAGCTCAGATGTTGCTAGGATGTAAAACAACAAACAGCTTCCCGTGCGCATTTAACCTGATATATGCCGCCATAGCAACAGTGTCGTCTGCTTTCAGTAGGCATGACAACCATTCACTAATTTAGCATCAACATCGTTTACATTTAGTAAACAAAAGAAGATGAAAGCATCAGGTATTCTGCTATTAGTTCATTGAGTTTCAGGTCACGTCTGGTATGGGCAGACGACATTTAATGTGAGCAGGCAACATTTAATTACACCAGGCGACACTTAATCAGAGCAGACAACATTTAGTTTTATCCATGAATTTTAATCTGTTTTAATTTACAGCTGAAATTACAGATCCTCTTCTGGCTAATCTAGGCCCTATTACGCCTCTAATGCCATCTCGTTATGGTAAACAAGAACTATTTTTGTGCACACGTATGGAGGTCGACGGAGCCTTGAAGTTGAAGTCATATCATTGTGGGTGTCCTCTCCAATGTTTATCCAGCCTTCTCTCAAATGCTTCCAAATGTTTGTTGTTTATCGGGTTTTAAAAATCCTAGCAACATCTTAGGTCATATCAAGATGGGCACCGACTTGTGACAGTGCGTTCTTGCGGGGACTTTATAGTGTTGCCCCACTGAGAGACAAGTCCGCCGGCACCATGACCTTAGATCCTACTCAGTGAACATCTAAGGTCATATCTGGACGAGTACCGACTTCTGACAGTACGCACTCATGGCACTTTATAGTGCTGCCCCACTCTGAGACCAGGCCACCAGTACCACAGCCTGATATCCCACTCAGTCCCATTATCCTGATACTGAGCTAACTAGTCCCTGCCCTATACTAATAATGCTGAACGCCAGGCTAGATAGTAACAAGTATAAATTGTGTAAGTCATTTGATTGATTCGATCAGGATTCAAACTACCTACCTTCCGAATGGGAAAGCAGCACTCGGGCAGATTCGGCCAATGCGTCCCTATATTTAATCAGACCACACGATATTTATTCCGTCCATACATAAATCAGCCAGACCAGAAAGTATTAAGTCAACACAGACAACATTTAGTTAGGTCAAACAACATTTAAAGGTGCATAGTCCAATAGTTTTGAGTTTCTGTCATTTTCTGAGATACATACGTTAGCGTGATCATTATGATCCACCTTATTTTGATTTGAAGTAACTTTTCTTTTAAATGGCTAACTTTTGAGATATTTGAAGTGTAGGCCTAACCATGCAAAATGAATTTTGGCAGGCACGCCAAAACTCCAACACCATAGGCTTGTGCACTAACAGGTTCTATTAAATTGCCTCAGTATTCCAGTCTATGTCGTCACAAATGCTTAATATGTGCATCGGTATCTAAGTTAGATATATAGAATCAAGAGTCGGTAATTGGTTTGGTTTTGAAAATTGGATGTTTTGATCGGACTATGCGGCTTTAATCAGGTTACGCATCAATACAAGACATTTTCGCTCCCACCAATAGCCGATGTCTACTTTTTGTGATGGGGGTGGGGGTGGGGTGGGGGTGGGGTGGCTAGTTATACAAACAAAGACATTATTTTCTCTGGGCAGACGACATTTAACCAGCTGAGAGGGATTTAGTGAGATGAGAGATTGCTTAACCAGGAGACGAGGTGGCCGAGTGGTTAAGGCGATGGACTGCTAATCCATTGGGCTCTGCCTGCGTGGGTTCGAATCCCATCCTCGTCGGCGTTTTGAGTTAGGTGGCGTTGCATCATTTCCGAAATAACAAAGTCGACAACTGCCATTTAATACCCGAATCAGCCGTGAGATAGGGCAAGGACTGGTCAGCTCGGTATCAGCGGGCACGGACGTAGTTCAGCGGGCACGGACGTAGTTCAGCGGCTGTGTGTGGTACATACTGTCCTGTCTGTGGGAGAGTGCATATAAACGACCCCTTGCTGCTTATCGGAAAGAGTAGCCTATGTGGCGGCAGCGGGTTTCCTCCAAAAAGAAATATGTCAGAATGACCATATGTTTGATGTCCAATAGCTGATGATACAAATCAATGTGCTCTAGAGGCGTCGTTAAATAAAGCAAACTTTACTCAATATCAGCATGGCCGTAATCGATTAACACGACCCGGGCGACTCGAACACCGCGAGTGGAGTCGACAAATACACATGCCGTGTGCAAAACGACCTGACCCCAGTAACCCAGCTCTTGGCTGGGGTGGCTAGGAGTGATGACGTCACATTTGCACGGCTACCGTCCTGCAGGATAACAGCTACCAGTACCAGTCATGCATGTTTTTTTGGTAATAACCTAGATTAATGAAATAGAAATATAACTAAACTATGCCATCATAAAGTACTTTAAATCCTATTATGCTGTAGTTATATCGGTTATTAAAAAAAAAAGAAGCTTTTGGATTAAGCCACCATTTTTTTTCACCCCGAGCATGGAGAAGTGTATTCGATTATTCAACCCGAGTCTGTAGGATGTGCGCATGCGCCAAAAAGTGGCTCGGGTGACCCGAGTTGATTAATCGATTACGCCCCATAATGTGAGTGAGTGGGATACCTCGGCATGGTACTGGGATACCTGTAAATATACAAACATATACAATTCCATCTTCCCTCATCCGAAATCTTTTTGGAGATTGTATTTCAGAAATAATTTTTTTTTTTCGGATTTCAAAATAAAGGATTTCAAAATCAAGTTTAAAATTGTTCCGCGAATGACAATATGGCGGCACTATCAAAGCACTGGAAACGGGACAGGTGGTGCCCCTGCCCAGCTCCGCAGCAAAAAATAGACACGGACAGAATTTGTTCAATATTAAATAAGAAAATACATAAGCAGTGGCTGGATAAATAATAATAATAATAATAAAGCAGGCACTGCTAATTTATATTCATATAAAATCTTTGCTACAGTACAATGAGGAGACAAGACAAGGAAGTGGGTTGAGATGATATATTCTCTGGCTTAGACCAGGACTTGATTTGGGTTAGGTTTATTCTCTGGCAAGAGAATGCGAGCAGAATGACTGTTGGTTCATGGCTTGGAGGCGGCAGGAAGGAGAGAATGCCCGCTCCACAGTGAATATCATGGAGGTTAATATGGTTAGAGAGAAACATTAAGGGGCCTCCGGTATTTATACCCACATAATTATATAGTACATACATATAGATATAAGAGCGCATATATATGCCATTATTCATACCAACATAATAAATTATATAGTGCATATATAACAGCGCATGTCTATATATACAGTCTATGCTGTCAATAATGGCCTCTGTCAATAACGAATCTCTGTCAATGATGGCAAAACATGCTGGTCCCATCATGGGCACCCCTTTAATTTAATAGCATCCTCTGTGTCTAACGAGCCGTTTTCCCATCTATTTAATCAATATTCTCTGTCAATAACGACATGCCAGATAGTTATTCTAACATTTCTTGCTTGATACTGATGTTTGGGTTTTGACATATTGTTGCATATTGGAGACTGTTGCATTAAATGCTGATTTTGTGCATACTATATCTGTAATATTGTTGAAATATATCTGTTTTTGTAATAAATACCTCTTATTCTATTGAAATGTGTCTTTGTTCCATTTTATTTAAATACATTATGTATACACAACCTCATGTAAGGACCGTCCTAGTCAGTCAAGTATAAAAGAAAAACATTGGTTTCAACCAATTCCGTCAGTCAGTCACTGCCTATAACGGATCTCTCTCTATAACGCCATCTTGCTCCACTCCCATGGGTGTCCATTATAGATAGAGTAGACTGTATAATTATATATATATATGTGCGAGCTATTTTAGTCGTGGTACTCCCACGTTAAGGTGCTAAACCTTAAAAACATACAATGTTGTGAGACGACTGCTTCCTTTGAAGGCGTAACCTTTGAATCGATACTCTATACCTTGTGTGGGTCTGGACAAACAGCAGGCAGGCATGACTCAATCAAAGGCTCTCAGGGTCATATTGTCTTAGGTGCTTAAGCCATTGGCGGCGCAGTGCTGAGTGCTGCCTTCTCAGAAGAGAGGATGGGGCGAGAGGGGGTCAGGAGGGGGGGGGGGGAGGTGGCAGGAGGGGATCGAGGGGGCAATGTGGAGGGGGAGAGAGGGGTGCAGGAGGGGAGCGAAGGGGGCAGGAGGGTGCGAGCGGGTTAGGAAGGGGAGAGGGGGGCAGGAGGGGCGAAGGGGGCAGGAGGGGGCGAACAGGGTAGGAAGGGGAGAAGGGGGCAGGAGGGGGGGGGGGGGCAAAGGGGGCAGGAGGGGGCGAAGCGTGGAAGGGGGGAAGGAGAGGGGGGGAGCTTCTGGGTAGTTGGTAGCGAGGGTGAAGGGAGGTATGCTTAGGGGTAGGCTTGCATTGATACTCAGGCGGACAATGTTGGTTGTTGGAGTTTTACATCCTGGCAACATTTAAGGTCATATCAGGACATGTACCGACATGTGACAGAACGCACTCATGGCGATTTCATACCGCAGCCTATGTATAATATACGTTTGTTTGTTTGTTGGGGTTTTATGTCCTGGTAACATCTATGCGTAGTGTGCTATATTGTGATACAGTAAGGTCCTCACATATTGTAGACTGGACGCGGTGGCCGAATCTGTAGAGTGCAGGCTTCCCATGTGGAAGGTCGGGTGTCCGTATCCCAGCCGAGTCAAACCAATGACTTACAAAATTGATACTTCTCGCTTCCTAGCCAGGCGCTCAGCCTTAATTGGATAGGGCAAGGACTGGTTAACTCAGTGTCAGAATACTGTGACTGGGTGGGATATCAGGTCATGGTGATGGCAGCGTGATTCCCACTGGGGCAGCACTATAAAGTCGCCATAAGTGCACACTTTTACAAGTCAGTGCCCATCCTGATATGACCTTAGATGTTGCCAGGACGGAAAACTCCAACAACAACCAACCATGCCATGCAATGTATAATACAACCTTCTCAGACCACAACCATCTCTACCACACCTGTCCTATTCCATCTCATGTCCACTTCCCCCCACCCCTCCCCCACATCCATCTCCACCAACCCCATCCCTAACACCCTCTCCCCCACCTTCCTCCCTCCACCTCTCCTACACCACACCATCCCCCGTGCCCTAACAACCTTCTCCAACCATCACCATCATCTCTACTTCCACACCTCCTCTCCCCATCCTATTTCCAGTCCCCCCCCCCCCCTGTCATCCCCTCTCTCATCTTCATCACCCAAACTCCAGGTTCCATCCCCTCCCCTTCTCTCCCCCCTCCCCTTCTCTCCCTCCACCCTTCTCTTATCTATCCCCTCCACCATTTCTTACTACCCTCTAACACTTTCCTCCCTCCTCTCTTCCCCTCCCCTTCTCTCCCTCCACCCTTCTCTTATCTATCCCCTCCACCATCTTTATACCCTCTAACACTTCCCATCTCCTCCTCTCTCCCCTCCCTCCCCTTCCCTCCCCCACCCTCCTCTTATCTATCCCTCCACCATCTTTATACCTTCTAATACTTCCCATCTCCTCCTCTCTTTCCCCTCCCCTTCCCTCCCCCACCCTTCTCTTATCTACCCCTCCACCATCTTTATAACCCTCTTCACTTTCCATCCCATCCTCTCTCCCCCCCCTTCTCTTATCTACCCCTCAAACCATCTCTATGGCCCTCTAACACCTTCCATCCCCTCCTCTCCCCCCCACCCTTCTCTATTTTACCCCCTCCACCATCTCTATGCCCTCTAACACCTTCCAACCCCTCCTCTCTCTCCCTCCCCTTCCCTCCCCCACCCCTCCTCTCCTCTTCCCGCCCACCCTCCCCATAGCTCTCCTCTACTAACTTCCATCCCCTCCACCCTCTCCTTCTCTCTCCCTCTCTCTCACCCCCTATCCTCTCCCCCTCTCCTCTCCCTCTCCTCCTCTCCCTCGTCCCTCCACCCTCTCCCTCTCTGCCCTCTCCTCACACCCCTATCCTCTCCCTTCTCCTCTCCCCCTCCTCTCTCGACCTCCTTCTCCCTCGTCCCCTTTCACCCCCTCTTCCCCCCTCCTCCCTTCCCCTCCCCATCTCCCGCCTGTCCCGTCACGATTTGCTCAACTGAGTCGGTGAAGGCGCTACAGGCACCTGGTCACCTGCGCCGTTCTTCACCACCCAACCCCAGCTATTCCCCCGTGTGTGTGGGGGGGTGGGGTGGGAGGGGGGAGGTCAGCGCCCCACCACGAGTTCGAGGCTGCCGAGCAGCAAGAATGCACCCAGCCATGCCCGCCCTACACCGCCCTACACCACTCTAGGCAACGCTACGCAACGCTACGCAACGCTACTCAACGCTACGCAAAGCTACGCAGCCCAACACGGCCGCAGCATACAACGCGTTATTTAGACGATCCGCCGGTATGTGGCAGCACTAACTCATTCACACCCACCGAGCTACTACTGCTGCGCATGCCCACGACTCCTGGCACTTCCGCCGGGCTCGATGGGCGAATCGGTAAAGCGCGGGCCCCGGGTGCTGGAGATCGTGAGTTCGGTTCCCGGTCGAGTGAAACCAATGATTTATAAAGATTTATACTTATCGCTTCCTAGCTCAGTGCTCGGCATTAATAGGATAGGGCAAGTACTGGTTAGCTCAGTGTCAGGATAATGTGACTGAGTGGGATATCGGGTCAATATGTCAGCGGCCTGACTTTCCAGTGGGGCAACACTATAAAATGACACCATGAGTGCGCACTGGCACAAGGCGGTACCCATCCTGATATGACCTTAGATGTTGCCAGGGTGTAAAAACTCCATCCAACGTAGCATCTCCGGTCACGTGACCTCAGCCTCGTACAAACCGATTCCGGAGACTGCTCCGACACCCCTTTAAAGTAGCACAATCTGACAATTGTTGTTGAAACTTAAGGCCCTGTCACACTACGACGTTTCTCACGAACGCGCTTCGACGCGTGGCGACGTGTTGCATTTTTGGACGAACCGTCGGTACACGTTCGGCACGTTACCGGCACGTTACCGGCGCGTTACCGGCGCGTTACCGGCGCGTCGGTACATAGCAACGTGTGAATGGAAACGTCGGCGCGCGTCGGCGCGCGTCGGGGCGCGTCAAGGTTTTGTGCATGCACAAAACTTTGGACGCGTGGCGACGCGCGCCAACGGGTTGGAGGGCGCGTTACGGACGCGTTCGCAACACGTTGAAACCCGTTGCCGGCGCGCCGGCGGAACGCTGGCATCGCGTTGAGCAATGTCGCTTAACGTTGGCATTTTTTTCACCAAATTGCGACCGTTCCGTCGGCGCGACCGTAGCGTCCCATCAACGTGTTGTGGGCGCGCCATTGGCGTTGCTCCAGCGTTTCTCGGCGCGTTGGACGTGTTGCCGGCGCGCCTGGATGCATTGGCCGCGCGGTGTGGACGCGCTGCGGGCGCATCCTAACGTGTTGCTGGCGGGTATGTACGCGTTGACATGGTAAGAACCCGACACCAACGCGCCGTCAACGCGCCGACAGCGCGCCGATGGCGCGCTGGGAACCCGCTGGCGGGACGTTGACATGCTCTTCAGCCGCGCGCCGAAGCCCATTGGCCGCGCGCTCATAGCACGCTACTAACACGCTGCGCCGCGTCAAACTTTCTCCCAAAGCGCCGAAGAGATCGACGCGTTCCGACGGGTTGCAAATATTTTGCGCGTTGCCGGCGCGCCGGCGGAAACGTCGTAGTGTGACAGGGCCTTTAAGTATTTGCCCAGATTTGATCCTAACTAGCCGACTTATAGTAAGTCGTAGATTGCGTGTGCGCTTCGATGTTGTATAGTGCGATAAAAACATTTCTCCTTTGAAAACCCGACCACATACCCCGCCCCACCCCACCCCACTGTACATCCACATAAACCCAACCACATAACGCACCCCACCCCACCATACATCCACATAAACCCAACCACATAACGCACCCCACCCCACCATACATCCACATAAACCCAACCACATACCCCACCCCACCCCATCCCACCATACATCCACATAAACCCAACCACATACCCCACCCCACCCCACCATACATCCACATAAACCCAACCACATAACGCACCCCACCCCACCCCACCGTACATCCACATAAACCCAACTACATACCCGACCCCGCCCCACCCCACCGTACATCCACATAAACCCAACCACATACCCCACCCCATCCCACCATACATCCATGTAAACCCAACAACAATACCCCACACCACCCCCATACATCACATAAACCCAACCACATAACGCACCACACACCCACCAACATCCACATAAACCCAACCACATACCCCCGTCCCATACAACCCCACCCATACATCCACATAAACCCAACCACATGCCTCACCCACACCCCACCCCTCCGTACTTCCACGTACACCCAACCAGATATACCCACCCCCATCCTAACCCACATAACTCCACGTCAAACCCAACTCATAACCCACCCATCCCCACTATAGAACATCCACATAAAACCAACCACGTACCCCAACCACCCACCCAGCCTACCGTACTTCCCCATATACGCAAACCACATACACCACCACACCCCACCGTACATCCTCTATTACATCCAACCACATAGCCCACCCCGCCCCACCTCACTTACATACAGATTCCCCCAACCCACATACCCCACCCACACCCAACCCACCTACATCCACATAAAACCCAACAACATCATAAACGCACCCCACCCCATCCCACTGTAAATCCTCGTAATCCAAACCACTACCCCAACCCGCCCCACCCAACCATATCATCCACATAAAAACCAACCACATACCCACCCCACCACACTTCACTAACAATTAACCCAAACTCATACCACCCCACCCTCATACCATCCATCATAAAAACCAAATCATAGCCCACCAGCCCCACACCCATCAACAATCCACATATTCCCAACCACATACCCCAGCCCACCCCACCCTTTTAATAGTACACCCACACTCACATCTCTACACCACCCCACCCACCTACTGTACTCTATTACCCACAATCCACATAGACCAAAACTCCACTTTACCCCACCCCACACCCCACCCCACCTCACCCTACATATACCCACATCCACATAAACCCAACCACATACCCCCATCCCCACCCACTCCAAATATACCCACACCCACATGCTGTACACTCCACCCCAATCACCCCGCCTACACATATCCGCAAACACATGCTCTACCCCTCATGCTCCCACCCCAATCCCGCCACCACCCCCAGACAACCACCCACCCACATATTCACACATACCTTCCCACAACATACCCATATATACTGTCTCCAACATGCATACACCCCCACACAACCTACACTACACACGCACCCACATACCCACAGTCTCACAAATACCCACACCCACATAGCTACCCCCACCCCACCCCACAATACCACCCACCCACATACGCACACACCCACACACAACTGCACTCTCACATATATCGACACCGATGTACCTACACCGACACCCACACATCACCCCACAACACACCCACACCACACCCACGAAACCCCTACACATACCCCCACCCATATACCTACCCCAACACCCACACATCACCCCACTACACACCCATTAAACACCCACCACCACACATACGCACATACATGCACCTACCTAACACCCACACATCATCCTACTACACACCCACCTACCCCACACCACGCAAACACCCACACACCCACCCAAACACACCCACACCCACACACTCATACGCATACTCTCACATATACCCACACCCAGATGCCTACCCCCACACACCAACACCACCCCACCACACCCACCCACCTACCCACCCCCGCACCCACCCACCCACAAGCATACACCCCACACACCGACACCCACACACCCACATGCACAATCACACTCTCACAAATACCCACACCCAGATACCTACCCCCACACACCAACACCAACACCACCCCACCACACCCATCCAGCCACTAGCACACATACCACCCACACCCACACCCACACACCCACACACCCACACCCACACCCACACCCACAGTTACACACTCACACTCACATGTATCCACACCCAGGTACCTACCCCCACACACGAACACCACCCCACCACACCCACCCACCTGCCCACCCACCCCCGCACCCACCCACCCACCTCCGCAACCACCCCTACGCCCAGCCACCCACCCACCCACCACTCTGACT
Source organism: Branchipolynoe longqiensis (assembly GCA_030323885.1). Classification (NCBI taxonomy): domain Eukaryota; kingdom Metazoa; phylum Annelida; class Polychaeta; order Phyllodocida; family Polynoidae; genus Branchipolynoe; species Branchipolynoe longqiensis. Next base: position 87,503,941 of record CM059193.1, on the reverse strand, counting down.
GATGAGCCAGGTGTGAGTCTCCATTAAGTAGATGGTAGGACATGTCGGGGTTCTTTTTCTCATCCCATGTTGTGTCGCTGGTTTTCTCATTTCCATTAAGCAAATACTCTGAGCGCTGACCCGACAACCGAAGCACACCCTGGAGGTTCTCTGAGCAACTCAACACAAGTCAACTCTACTCCACTCCATTCAACTTAACTCAACTCAACTCAACTCCCCTCCCCTCAACTCACCTCAACTCACCTCAACTCACCTCAACTCACCTCAACTCACCTCAACTCACCTCAACTCGCCTCAACTCACCTCAACTCACATCAACTCACCTCCACTCCCATGAACTCACATCAACTCACATCAACTCACCTCAAATCAACTCAACTCAACTCACATCAACACACATCAACTCACCTCAACTCAACTCAACTCAACTCACCTCAACTCACCTCAACTCACCGCAACTCACCTCAACTCAACTCACCTCAACTCACATCAACTCCCAGCAACTCACCTCCACGCACACCAACTCACCTCAACTCACATCAACTCACCTCAACTCGCCTCAACTCACCTCAACTCGCCTCAACTCACCTCAACTCACCTCAACTCACATCCACTCACATCCACTCACATCAGCTCACCTCAACTCACACCCACTCACATCAACTTACCTCAACTCAACTCAACTCACATCAACTCACATCAACTCACCTCAACTCAACTCAACTCACGTCAACTCACGTCAACTCACCACAACTCACGTCAACTCACGTCAACTCACCTCAACTCACATCCACTCACATCAACTCACCTCAACTCACATCACCTCACATCAACTCAACCCACCTCAACTCATCTCAACTCATATGAACTCAACTCACCTCAACTCACATCAACTCACCTCAACTCACCTCAACTCACCTCAACTCACCTCACCTCACCTCAACTCACCTCAACTCACATCCACTCACACCAACTCACCTCAACTCAACTCACCTCAACTCACCTAAACTCACATCAACTGACCTCAACTCACCTCAACTCACCTCAACTCACCTCAACTCACCTAAGATCAAGCTCACCTCAACTCACATGAACTCACATGAACTCACCTCAGCTCCCCTCCACTCACATCAACTGACCTCAACTCACCTCAACTCACCTCAACTCACCTCAACTAACCTCAACTCACAGCAACTCACCTCAACTCACATCAATTCACCTCAACTCACCTCAACTGAACTCACCTCAACTCACATCCACTCAAGTCAACTCAACTCAAATCTACTCATTTCAACTCTACTCAACTCAATTCAACTCAACTTTATTCAGATCTACTCAACTTACATTTACTAAACTTAAAGTTGCATAGTCCGATGGTTTTGAGTTTCTGAAATTTTCTGAGATAAATACATTATGTTGATCGTTATTATGTATCTTACTTTAGCTTGAAGTAACTTTTATTTTAAGTGGCTAACTTTTGAGATATTTGAACTGGAACCATGCAAAATTAATTTTGGCAAGCTTGTCAAAACTCTGACCCCATAGGCTTCTGCAGTAACAGATTCTATTCAATTACCTCAGTTTTCCCTTTTGTGTGGTGACAAATGTTTAATAAGTGCACTAGTATCTAAATTAGATATGTAGAATCAAATTTAGATAATTGCTTTGGTTTTAAAAATTTGATATTTTCATCGGACTATGCAGCTTAACCTCTACACAACTGAACTGAACTCACCTTAACTTAACTCAACTTAACTAAACTCAAATCTACTCACCTGAACTCTACTCAACGCTATTCAATGCATTTCAACTCTACTCACATCCACTCAACTCAAATCAACTCAACTCTACTCATATCCACTCAACTTACTCCACTCAAATCAAATCAACTCTACTCAATTCTACCCAACTCTAGTAAAATCTACTCTACGTAACTCAACTAAACTCAGCTCAACTGTACTGTACTCTACTCTACTGTACTCTACTCCACTGAACTCTACTCTACTCTACTCTACTCTACACTACCCCATTGAACTCTACTCTACTCTACTCCACTCTACTCTACTGAACTCTACTCTACTCTACTCTCCCCTCCTCTACTCTACTCTACTCCACTCTACTCTACTTTACTCTACTGAACTCTACTCTACTCTACTCTCCCCTCCTCTACTCTACTCTACTCCACTCTACTCTACTTTACTCTACTGAACTCTACTCTACTCTACTCTACTCTAATATAATCTACTCCACTCCACTTTACTCAAATCAACTCAAGGTAACTCTAATACTCTTGCTGGCCTAAGATCTATCGCACAATTTATTTCTAGCAGAATCTGAGGCGAAATGGGCCGATAATCGGGAGCCGAAGCGCCACCTGGAGGGAAGGACGGGAAGGGATCTGCATAGGGAGCTAAACTCCAGCCTTCCAGGCCGCACAGCAACCTCCAGTAACCCAAATATAAAGGCGCATGTAATCAGGAGGTTAGATGAGTAATAAATGAGGATGATAGCAATAGAAGCAGGATAATTAAAAATGAAAGTTTGTTTTATTTAACGACACCTCTAGCGCACATTGATTTTCATCATTGACTCCTTGTGCGCTGGAAGAACTTGATTGTTCAGTGTTCAGAACCGGCACGCCGATCGCTATTTTGTTGTTTGCTGTTTTTGTTGTTTTACGTCAAACATATGGTCATTCTGACATTTTTATTTGGAGGAAACCTGTTGTTGTCACATAGGCTACTCTTTCCGATAAGCAGCATGGGGTCTTTTATATGAACTTTCCTACAGACAGGACAGCACATACCACAGCCTTTGATGAACCAGTTGTGGGTGACTGGTTGGAATGGAAAATAGCCCAAACTGCAAATGGGTCCACTGAGCAGGATCGATCGCGTGACCCACACCTTCACAGGTGGACACGCTACTGCCTTAGCTATGTCCAGCTCCTCCTGGATAATTAAAGTTGCATGGTCCGGTTTTGAGTTTGTCACTTTTTCTGAGATAAACATATAAGGTTGTTCATTATAATCTACCTTAGTTTAGTTTGAAGTAACTTATATTTTATATTGCTAACTTTTGAGATATTTGAAATGGAAACATGCTAAATAAATGTTGGCAAGCTTGCCAAAACTCTCATTACCATAGGCTTCTGCAGTAATAGGTTCTATTAATTGACTCAGTATCCCCTTATATGTGATGTGACAACACATGTTTAATAAGTGCACCAGCATCTAAGTTAGATATGTAGAATCAAATTTAGATCATTGTTTTGGTTTTGAAAATGTTATGTTTTCATCGGACTATGCAGCTTTAAGTTCATGACAATATTCGCCTAAGTAGCCTACTTTATGCATCACATAAATTGTATTTACCCCCGAAAAAAGCAAAAAAAATACAACTTGACTGGGCGCAAAGAAAGCTCTCCAAAGCGAAGCCATGTATGGCGAGCCAATGTGAAGACTTTTAGGTCTTTGCGACTCTTTGATATACAAAGTCCACACTGCGCATGCGCGCTCTGATCAAAGGGCGCCTGTTTACAAACACAACTAATGAGCAATGGGACGCTACTCCTTCTGCGCCGGCAGGACTTGATTGTTCAGTGTTCAGAACCGGCGCGCCGATGGCTATTTCGTTGTTTGCCGTTTTTGTTGTTTTACGTCCTAGCAACATCTGAAGTGATATCAGGATGGTTATCGACTTGTGATAGTCGGCACTCATGGCGACTTTGTAGTGTTGCCTCAATGGGAAATCAGGCCACTGGCACCATGACCAGATATCCCACTCAGTCATATTATCATGATACTGAGCTTACAAGTCCTTGTGCTATCCTATTAATGCCGAGTGGCAGGCTAGGTAGTGACAAGTATCAATTTTGTTAGTCATTGGTTTGACTCAGCCGGGATTCGGGCTCCCATCCCCCCGCCCCCCACCCGCCCTCGGCCCACCTCGCCTCACCTGGGGCCATATGCATGAATCGGGGTTAAGGCACTAGCCGCGGTTAGCTACCTCAGGGTAGTGGGGGGGGTTTGAGAAATGTGTGAATCGGTATGCACCAATGTTTTAGCCGCCGCGGATAGCTAACCGTGAGTTTATTTATAGATTTGGGAATTCCCTCGATTTGACAATATGAATAATGCCGCCAATGCAGTGGGAGCGTTAATAACGGTTCGATTTTAGGGTTAATTTGGTTAAATTTCACTTATGGCGTATGTAATTCTGTTAAATATGACAGCATTTAATAGATTTGGGCCTAATATATTGCCGCCGATTCGGCGGCGGTGGCGTTGGCCATTTTTAGTTGACGTTGGACAGAATGGATAGTATGGATATCGACGTCGCTGTGGAGGCGGCGATTTGTTTACTTTACATTCGTCAATTCGACAATATGAATAACGCCGCCAATGCAGCGGTAGCGTTAATAACGGTTCGATTTTATGGTCAATTTGAATAAATTTCACTTATTGCGTATGTAAATCTGTTAAATATGATCGCATTGAATAGATTTGGTTCTAATATATCGGCAGCCGCCACACTAACCGCACCGGGTAGCGCGCTACCCCAAATCCGAAAGTGGTTTAGCTTAGCCTAGGCTAAATTTCGCGGTTAGTGCTAACACCCATTCGTGCATACCAATTTCTCACATTTAGCCTTGTGGAGCTAGCCTAGCCGCGGTTACCTGCCCTAACCCCGATTCGTGCATACGGCGCCAGGTCCCGCCTCGCCCCACCCTGCCCCAAACCACCACGCCCCGCACCGCCCCGCCCAGCCCCGCCCCGCCCCGGTCCGCCACGCCTCGCACCACCCCGCCTCTCCCCGCCTTGCCGCGCCGCCCCCCCCCCCCCCCCTATCCCACATAGCTCTGCCGCGGCCCACACTCCCACCCACCCGCCCACACTCCCACCCACTCACTCACCCACCCTCCCACCAAGTAACGTTACCTGCTGCAGGAATGCACTGCGAGTTGCGAACTTTATTGGACGGGCGAGGAGAGGTATCGAATTTGTGTTACCCTTTTCTCCTCCTTACACACCCAGTCTTGGTTTGCCCGTCACTCAGTGACTCACTCACCAGGCTCAGCTGTATCATGTCGCTGTGCAATGCTGTTCTCTGACAGCATGTTGGGGCAGTTACACATGCCTCTGTGTTCAGGAAGCTGTGTCAGCCAATAACATATGCAATGAAATATATAGGTACGGGAGGGGGGTGGATAGTGGGGGGTGGGGTGGCGGTGCGCGGTGGGGGGTGGATAGTGGGGGTGGGGTGTGGGGGGAGGTGGCAATGTGTGTGTCGGTGTGTGTGGAGGGGAAGGGGTGTGGCGCTGATTAGATCTGTGGGAGAGGGTGTTGTGGGTTGCTCAGTGGTGGTGGTTGAGGTGGGGCCGGTAGCCGGGTTTGGTATGTGAGGGTAGTGGTTGTGGTGTGGCCAGTGTGGGGGAATGTGGTAGTGGTGTGGCTGCTGAGTGTGGGGGGTGGGATGGTGGTGGGTAAGGTGGCGCTGTCTAGGTATGTGAGGGTAGTGGTTGTGGGTGGCTCAGTGTGAGGATGAGGTGGAGGTGGTGGTTGTGGCTGGCTGAGTGTGGGGGTGGGATGGGGGTGGGGATAGGTGGCGCTGTCTAGTAAGTGTTGATTGAGGGTAGGTGTTCTCAGTGTGAGGGATGAGGGGGAGGTGGTGATTGTGGGTGCTCAGTGTGGGGGGGGGGGGATGGGGTGGGGATAGGTGGTGCTGTCAAGTATTGGGGTTCTGAGTAGTTTTGGGTGGGGCTCAGTGTGGGGGTTAGTTGTGGGGGTCCGGAGATGGTGCTGTGTAGGTATGTAGGGGTAGTGGTTTGGGTGGATGTATGTAGGGGTTGGGTGGGGGTCCGGCAGATGGCGCTGTGGAGGTATATGGGGGTGGGGTTTGTGGGAGGCTCTGTTTGGGGGTCATTGTGTAATATGTGGGGGTGGGGGTAGGTAGGGCTGTATATGTGTGTGGGGGTGGTGTTGAGCGGCTCTGTGTTGGGGTTGCTGTGTAGATGTGGGGGTGGGGGTGGGGGTAGGTGGCGCTGTGTGGGGGTCCCGGTATGGGGGTGGGGGTAGGTGTAGGTGTCGGGTGGTGTGTGGTTCGTGTGTTCGGAGGTGCATGAGTGAGGGTATCGGTGGTGGGTGGAGGGTGGGTGGGTGTTTGGGTGGGTGGGTGGGTGGGTGCTGGGGCTGTTTGGTGGGTGCGAGTGTAAGTGGTTTATTGGAATGTGGGTGGTGGGATCTGGGTTACTGGTAGGGTGTGTGGGTGGTGGGTGGGTGGTGATGCGTGGTGGGTAGGATGTGGTGTGTGGTGTGTTGGTGGGTAGTGTGTGTTGGGTGGTGTGTGGTGTGTGGTGGGTGGTGTGTGATGTGTGGTGTGTGGTGTGTGGTGGGTGGTGGGTGGTGTGTGGTGGGTGGTGTGTGGTGTGTGATGTGTAGTGGGTGGTGTGTGGTGGGTGGTGTGTGGTGTGTGGTGTGTGGTGGGTGGTGTGTGATGTGTGGTGTATGGTGTGTGGTGGGTGGTGGGTGGTGTGTGGTGTGGTGGTGGGTAGTGTGTGGTGGGTGGTGTGTTGGTGGGTAGTGTGTGTTGGGTGGTGTGTGGTGGATGGTGGGTGGTGTGTGGTGTGTGGTGTGTGGTGTGTGATGTGTAGTGGGTGGTGTGTGGTGGGTGGTGGGTAGTATGTAGGGGTGGTATTTAATGGGTGGTGTGTCACGTATGGTCTGTGGTATGTGGTGGGTGGTGGGTGGTGGATAGTGTGTGGTGGGTGGTGGGTGGTGTGTTGGTGTGTCCTGTGTGGTGGGTGGTGGGTGGTGGGTGGTGGGTGGTGGGTTCTGTGTGATGGGTGGTGTGTTGTGGGTGGTGGACTGTGTGTGGCAGGTGGTGGGTGGTCTGTGGTGTGTTGTGGGTGGTGGACTGTGTGTGGCGGGTGGTCTGTGGTGTGTGGTGTATGGTGTGTGGTGTGTGGTGTGTGGTGTGCGGTGTGTGGTGAGTGGTGGGTGGTGTGCTTGTGGCGGTGGGGAGATGGTACAGGTTTGTCTTACAAAGCAACCATAATTCATGAGAGGCGACAAGGCGTGGGTGGGTGGGGGGTGAGGGGGAGGTGAGGGGGAGGTGAGGGGTGGACGGTGAGGTGAGGGCTAGAGTGGGGGTGGAGTGAGGCTGTCTGGATTATCGCACTAAGTTGGTTGGTTGTTGTAGTTTTACGTCCTGGCAACATCTAAGGTCATATCAGGACTGGTATCGACTTGCGACAGTGCACACTCATGGCGACTTTATAGTGCTGCTCCACTGGGAAACCATCTGCCAGCACCATGATCTGATATCCCACTCAGTCACAATATCCTGACACAGAGCCAACCAGTCCTTGCCATATGCTAATAATACTGAGCGCCTGGCTAGGAAGCGACAAGTGTACATTTTTAAGTCATTGGTTTTACTCGACCAGCATTCGAACCAGTTTGTATACCGCGATAAACCAAAACGGGGGATGGACGCTGAACTCATTTGGCCATCCCGTCCTGTATCGTCCAAAATGTGGCTTGGGGATGGTGCTGGGGAGTGGAAAGTAGAGATTTGTGAAATTTCCAACAACAAAATAATCAAGGCGTACTCTATTCAGGCCCCACTAAATAGATCAAATAAATAACTTCTGATACGAGGTACGACACAAAGATTAAGCGAATGTTAGGAACGAATTATACGGCATGTGTATATCATCATTAGATCCAACTCAAAGATATATATATATATATAACTACAGTAAAACCTCTCTACATCGACCGACCATGGGACAGGCTATACATGATCCATTTAGGAAGATGGTCGGTTTAGGGAGTTTATTTTTTTATCATTACCAGATTACAATGGTATTGTATGGGCGATCATTTGGGACCCAAATAAAGCGGTTGATATAGGGGAGTGGTTAATCTGTGGAAGTGGTCGGTTAGAGAGGGTTTACTGTATAACTATGTTCACAATATATATAAATAAATACATATATCTATATCGGATTACAAATCTGACCGTTAGCACCGGTCTGAAGGCGGCAGTGACCAGACGCAGGTAGGTAGTATCAGGGTGGCCAGGAGCCACTCACAGGTGGCGCCGCTGTGGCCGTGGATGGAACTAAGCCCTGGAGTACTAGATATATAATAAAGCAATGGTCAGTATATATAGGAGAGGGAATTGAGATGTAGTGGTGTCCTTGTTTATATTCCCATAATAGATTATAGAGCACATATACATATTAACTTACAGATCCTCTTCTGGCTGATCTAGGTCCTAATGGGCCTCTAATGCCAGATCGGTATAGCAAAAACAGAAATTTGTTTATGCACACACATGTGGGTCGACAGTGCCCTGAAGTCATATAATTGTGGGTGTCCCTCTCCAATGTCTGTCCAGCCTTCTCTCAAATGCTTCTACTGTTGGTGCTTCAAGGAGTTGGTCTAGGAGACTGTTCCCTGGATCTGTCACTCGAAAGAAACATGAGTGCTTCCTGACTTCAAGTCTGGGCCTCTCCTTGAAGATGTTATACCGCTGGCCTCTGGTGTTACTGTTTGTTCTGAGGTTGAACAAACCTGTTGTGACATCACTGTCATAGACTCCAGTAATAATCTTATAAGTCTCTATCATATCTCCGGCAGGTGGCGGAGTGGGGGTTGGGTGGGGATGGCGGGTTGGGGTGGGGGATGGGATTGGGGGTGGGAATGGGGGTGGGGATGGGGGTGGGGGGTGGGGATGGGGGTGGGATTGGGGTGGGATGTGGGGCGGGGGTTGGGGTGGAGGGTGGGGATGGGGAGTGAGACGCGGAATGGGTGAAGATGGATCGAATTAAGAATGCGGTCAAAATACGCAGAGCATATAGACTTAGGGAACCAGGGCTGGGGGAGAAAGAGCGCTGGCCTGGGAGCGGGCGGGTAAGGTAACCGGGGGCTGCATACTTGGCAGCAGGGATGTGACAAACATATTAACAAGCTGACGATGTATATATATATAAAGTTGGGCTACGAGAAAAGGAGAGATATAAGGAGGTGATGGGTAGGACACTTTATTTGCGCCATGGCTAAGCATAATAGAGGCTTACCGGTAAAAGTTTGAAATCGCGGCTGAGAATGACTGCCTGGCACGCGAATAAGCTGGAACTGACTGGTGGTGGTGGTGCTGGTGTAGGCAACACCGGGGCAAATACCGGCAAGTCAACGATTGGACATAATAGTCGAGAAGTAATAATAAATAATAATAATCATGATTATTAGGTTAGAGCTCCGCCCCTTTTATATACGCATAATAAATTATGCATTCTATATATGGATAGTGATACACCCTTTATTGCAGGTAATAAGCTCCGTAGTGGGTCCTTCTCAGGGCTGCTTTTGCAACTCAGTTGGAAGCATTTTGACCGCCTACTCATACCGCACTACTTTTTTTATTATCTTACAACTTGTATATATATTTATCTGAATGGTAAGTGAGGAGAGTGACAGTTGGCTCACGGCGTATAGGAGGCGGGGAGGAGAGGATGCCCACTCCACAGTGAATAACATGGAAGTTAACGTTGCATAGTCTGATGAAAATAGCAAATTCTCAAAATCAAAGCAATGATCTAGATTTGATTCTACATATCTAACTTAGGTACTGATGCACTTATTAAGCATTTGTTTCTGCGTAGAAGGCAATACTGAGTCAATTTAACAGAACCTGTTACTGCAGAAGTCTATGGTGTTAGAGTTTTGGCAAGCTTGCTAAAAATAATTGTCCATGTTTGCACTAAAAATATCTCAAAAGTTTACCATTTAAAATAAACTTTGAACTGGTGTAAAACAGATACTCGTAATCGATCTAATATATTTATCTCTGAAAAAATACAGAAATTCAAAAGCATCGGACTATGCAACTTTAAGGTAGTTCGAGAGAGACATCAAGGGGCTGACGTTATTTATATCCACATAATAAATTGTGTAGTACATATATAGGTTGATTGATTGATTGATTGATTGATGGTTGCTTTACGCCGTGTCGGCAGCATAGGCCATATTCACGGCGAGAAATGTTTGTTTTTTGTTCAAACCATCGCTTTTACATGTAAAAGCAGACAATCAATTATGTGCCAATAGACACTAATTAAATTAGAAAGCTCACAATCATATATCTGTGGTCAAGGGAAACAAATTCCCATAGAAAAAGAAAAGTTTCATTAATAATTAATAGAATCCATTTAGTAAACTATATAAGGTGGTACAGTCCAGCTGCCCTCAAAAAGGCTAAAATGTTTTCCTGTTTTACCTTAGTAAAAAGGTCATGCATACTGCCTGCAGTGTAGAACCGTTGGCGCAGGGCCAAAAAATCAACGCAACTTAGTAAAATGTGTTTGAGTGTCAGTGGGGACTGACACCCAATACATTCAGGGGGAGGTTCCCCCTTGAGCAGAAAAGCATGTGTAAGCCACGAGTGGCCAACACGGCAGCGGCTAAGGACCACTTGGTCCCGCCGACCTCCCGCATGAGTCTGTGGTGGCTTTCCCACAGATGGTTCAATTTCTTTAAGTTTATTAATGTTTTCATCCCACTCATGTTGCCATTTGGATTTTATGTGGGTGGCTATTAGTGGTTTCAGATCAGAGTGAGGGATCAGACACGGTTCAAGATCACAGTTCAGGGCCTTCTTCGCAGCCCGATCAGCTCGTTCGTTTCCTTGTATGCCAGCATGGCCAGGCACCCAGCACAGGTGGATATCATACCCATCCGTTGTCAGTTGGTTCATTTTATAAATGACCATTGCTAGAATAGGGTGATTCGTTTTCAGTCCAGCAACAGCCAGGAGGCAAGAGAAGGAATCACTGTATATAACATAGTTAGTGTGGTTGGATACCTCGATATACTCCAAAGCGAGAAGGAGTGCTCGGGCCTCTGCAGTGAAAATCGAGCTCTGATCTGGCAAACGTACACCAAATTTTTCCCGTCGGCAGACTGCCGCAGCAGCTACCCGGCTTTGGTCTTTCGAACCATCAGTATATATGGAGAGGTGGTCTGCAAACTGGCCTTGAATCTCTGCATGCAGTCCTTTGTACTCGAGTGGATGTGTCCCAGATTTCCTCAGTTCCGTGAGTCGGAGGATAACCGATGGCTTTCTCAACGACCACGGGGGATGTTCTGGGACTTTGGCATCCTCCAACACGTCCAAATCCACGCCTAAGGCCTCCAAATGAGGTTTCATTCGGAGCCTCAGTGGCCGGATGTAATTTGGCCTGGCTTCATACCTGGATTCGTCATGTTGCTCGAATAGACAATTGTGTGCAGGATTCAATGCATTAGTTTTTATCTTGACTACATATTGCATGGCCAGTTTGATTCTCCTGTTGTTAAGTGATGGTTCATTGGCTTCGACATAAAGGCTCTGAACCGGTGAGGTGCGGAAGGCCCCAAGGGCCAGGCAGTCCCTGGTGGTGGATCGTGTCTAGCAGCCCAATATATGATTTCCTTGCGGAACCATATACTATGCTGCCGTAATCCACTCGTGAACGAACCAAGGTTCTGTACACGGAGAGCAGAACATCTCTGTCCGCTCCCCACTCTGAGCTGGACAGCACCCTCAGAATATCCAGCGCTTTCAGGCATCTTGTTTTCAGGTACTTTATATGTGGCACAAAAGACAGTTTTGCGTCGAGAATGAGGCCCAGAAATTTGGTTTTCTCAACGACTTTAATGGGATCCCCATCCAGGGTCAGCTCCGGTTCCGCATGTATTCTACGCAGCAGGCAGAAGTGCATGCAGACTGTTTTGGTCTTGGAAAATTTGAAACCGTTCAGAACTGACCATCGATGGATCCCATTTATGCTTGTTGTAGCTGTCTCTCTATGACATTCATGTTAGCACCGCTGTAATATAAAACAAAGTCGTCCACGAAAAGACTACAGGAGACCCCTGCTTTACAGCAGCAGCAATACCATTGACCTTGACCCCGAAAAGGGTCACGGCCAGTATGCTGCCTTGAGGTACTCCTAGTTCCTGTGAGTGTAGGCGGGAATAGGTAGTCTTGACACGGACGCGGAAATGCCTGAAGGCTAGAAAGTTCCTGATGAAAATTGGCAATATATATAGGAAAATTTAACATTTTCATCGGATTATGCCGCTTTAATTAAAGGTGGTAAAGGTGGGTGGTTCCTTACATACATTTGTGTGGGAAGTTCATCAAACATGTGTGCAGGACTGGAACCCTTGTTTCTGATCTACCACTGCATAACAATCTCCCAGACCAAGTGGTTGAAGCACCAACGGTAGAAGCATTTGAGAGAAGGCTGCATAGACATTGGAGAGGACACCCACAATTATATGACTTCAGGGCACGATCGACCTCCATATGTGTAAAAAAAAGTTATTTTTTGCCATAGCGAGCTAGCATTAGAGGCCCAATAGGGCCTAAATCAGCCAGAAGAGGATATGTAAGTTAAAAAGGATTTCAAGGGCCTAGTTTGGGATTTGTTCAGGTGTTACGCAGATAGAGTCAAACGCTATTGGAATAAAACGCGACGGAATAAAATGTTATATAAGACATCATATATGAGCCTGTCTCAAAAGGTGATAACTCTTATTTTTTTGTCCATTGTAACGATTGACACAAAACAACACAGAAACGGTTACACTGAACACACAAGGACATTTGCTTCAAATCAATATGTATTCTATTGGGATTATGAAACACAATGTAAAAAAAAACAAATAAGTTTATCCTGAGCAAATGCATAAGCAGATAGTACGTTGACCGTTACGATGGACAAAGTTGTGTCCCATATTGTTTAGCACCTTTTGAGACAGTCTCATATTTGAATAAAAACTGAATATTAGTCAAAGTGTTGTGGTACGCAGCTGCATACCTGTATTTACAGAAGTTAGGACCCTGGAGTTAACATATCATCTCCCCTTACTCCGCCACTAAACACCATCGTCAAATACATAGGCATCGAATCATCGAATACATTGTGTCATGGGAGAGTGATGGAAATGGGAAATATTGCGCCTAGAGCGGGAATCGAACCCACATCTCTTTGCATTCCGGGCCAGTGTCCTAAGCATTACACCACTCCCTGATGTCACAACACTACCCACGCCTACCTGTCTATGTGGCTCGCTGCCTGAGAGAACAGTTCAGACTGTTACACTCATCATCCTGGAATTGTAAAGTCATTTAAAACATATAGTGCTGCCCCACTGGGAGACCAGGCCACCAGAACCATGACCTGATATCCCACTCAGTCACATTATCCTGACACTGAGCCAACCAGTCCCTGTCCTATCCTAATAATGCTGAGCGCCAGGCTAGGAAGCGACAAGTATACATTTTTAAGTCATTGGTTTGACTCGACCAGTGTTCGAACCCATGGACCTGTAGGTTCGGATCTTTCCGATCTCCCAAAACAGGAGACGGAAGCTGCGACCCGGCGTATTTATGTAACCAGAAGTGGGGTGATCTTTGTTGGGTTTTTGTTGTCTTACGTCCTAGCAACATCTGAGGTCATATCAGAACAGGGCCTCCTGATATGACCTTAGATGTTGCTAGGACGTAAAACAACAACAAACAAACAACAACAATCAGAACAGGGAAGCGGGGTGATAATACTTCAATTCTTCTATTACATGTGTTTAGCTCTGACCCCGGAATTGTGTGTGTGGGGGGGGGGGGACATTGAATAAAAGGTTGTATGGGTGCTAGTTCTTCTGTTTATGTTTAATCTATATCACAAAAAAGGTGTAATAAATTAACTGATGCCTTCTGGGGGCAATTTGCATAATCTATTTGAAAAGACTCCAGGGCAGGTTTTTGCACATGGCTCATGTTTCACGTGTAACAAAACAATAATTACTACAACGTAAATAACGCGTTTGCGTATGACTGGTATGGTACTGACATATATAGGGGAGGGGAAGGGGAGGGGGGTGGAGGAGGTGAGGGAGGGCAGGAGGGAGGGGAGGAGACGGGGTAAGGGGAGGCGAGTGATGGGGGAAGGTTGGGGAGGAAAAGCAGGGAAATGCCGGAAGGAGGGGAAGTGGTCTGGATATAGAGAGAGAGAGAGAGGGAGGGAGGAGAGGGAAGGGAGGGATTGGATATGAGAGAGAGGAGGGAGGAGAGGTAAGAGGTAAGGGAGGGGATTGGATATGAGAGAGAGGAAGGAGGGGGATAGAAGCGGGAATGAGAGAGAGGAGGAGGACAGGGAGAAGGAAGGGGGATTGGATATGAGAGTAGGAGGGAGGGATGGAAAGAAGGAAGGGAGGGGATTGGATATGAGAGAGGGGAGGGGGAGGGAATGAGGGAAGGGAGGGATTTGGTATGAGAGAGAGAGGAGGGAGGGGAGGGAAGAGGGAAGCTGGGGGATTTGATATGAGAGAGAGGAGGGAGGGGAAGGAAGAGGGAAGGGAGGAGAGGAGGAGGGATGAGGGAGGAGGGAGGGAGGAGACGGGAGGGGAGTGTGTGTTGCGGAAGGAAGGGAGGTTGGAGGGGAAGGAGGGGAGGGAGGAGAGGTGGAGGGAGGGGAGGAGAGGAGTGAGAAGGAAGGACGGGAGAGAAGGGAGGGGGGAGGGAAAAGGGAGGGAGGACAGGTATGGAAGGGACCTGTGGGAAGGAGGATGGGATATGAGGGAGAGGATGGAGAGGAGGAAGAGGAGGAAGGGGAAGAAGGGAGAGGAAGGGGGAAGGGAGAGGAAGAGGGAGGAGGGGGAGAGGAAAGGGAGATGACGGGAGGTGGAAGGGAGAGGAAGGGAGAGGAAGGGAGAGGAAGGGAGAGGAAGGGAGAGGAAGGGAGAGGAAGGGAGAGGAAGGGAGAGGAAGGGAGGGGAAGGGAGAGGAATGGAGAGGAAGGGAGAGGAAGGGAGAGGAAGGGAGAGGAAGGGAGAGGAAGGGAGGGGACGGGAGAGGAAGGGAGAGGAAGGGAGAGGAAGGGAGAGGAAGGAAGAGGAAGGGAGGAGACGGGAGAGGAAGGGAGAGGAAGGAGGAGGAGAGGAGGGGAGAAGAGTGAAGGGGAGATTGAGGATATTAGGTTGATCGCGCTCTACCGATTAGGCCACCGTGTCCGGTAAGTAGTGGATTATGAAGTTTTGTTGGAGAAGGAGGAGGGGCTGGGGGTGGGGGCTGAACCATGCCTTATTACCAGGTAATGCACCCCAGGCCTCGAGCAGGCATTACCATTCACACCTGGAGCAAACACAGTAATCATACCCCGTTAGCTTTCGGACACAAACTGGCTTTTTAGAGGATTTATTAGATGTTTCTACTTGTTGCTGTTTTGTAAAACGCAAATTATGTATGACAAGTTAACTCTTCTCCTACGTCAGACTCTTCCGCGCCACCGAGAATGGGAACAAGTTTGACAAAATAGAACAACAAGATTTAGATGAAATAAAGGGAAAACACATGCGTGCAGATAAATATATATATAATATAATGAATATTTAAATATATACATACCCTTTGTAATATAGTTAAATATATGAATATATATATATGTATAAAGGTGTAAAGATTCTTTTTTTAATGATATATAGATATATAGAGAGATTTGGGAATATATATTTAGATGCTTAGATATATATATATATATATAGTTATATAGGTATATGGATATATAGAGAGATATAAATATAGAGATATAATGTTATAGTGGTAGTAATATACATAAATATATGGACATATGGTCATATACAGATAGGAATATATAGTGATATTGATATATGGCAATATAATGAGTCACCGATATGAATATATGCATAGTTAGATATGTATATTTAGATGAAGAAATATGTATATATATATAGCGATATAGACATATATAGAGAGTTATAGCATTATCGAGATATAGAGATATAGAGAAATAGATATGCAACATATCGAAATATAGAGCTATAGAAATATGGATATATGAAGATATGGATATGTGCAGATATGAAGATATGGAGATATGGAGATATGGAGATATGGAGATATAAATATATAAATATATAAATATATAAATATATAAATATATAAATATATAAATATATAAATATATAAATGTATAAATGTATAAATGTATAAATGTATAAATGTATAAATATAAAATATATAAATATATAATATATAAATATATAAATATATAAATATATAAATATATAAATATATAAATATATAAATATATAAATATATAAATATATAAATATATAAATATAAAAAAATACTAAACTATAAAAAAATATAGAAATCAACACATATGTTGGTAACCAAAATATACACATAGATAAATAAATAGAAATATAATAGCTATAAAATATATAAATACATAAATATGAAAAGAAAAGACTCAAAGAAATGTCCATAACAGCGGCCTGGTATAAGGTCAGCTGATGCTAAGCGGGTGCTAAGTCTGGTTAAGTTGCGGTCCTATCTCTTACATCTAATTGTACAGATATTTGTTTATTATATTTTTAGCCTGAGGCATCATAACCCAAGTCAACTTGACACGCTTCCCCTTCCCCCCCTCACCCCCCCACTTGCCTCCTCTTACCCCCAGCCCCTTCCCTTGATGCTCACCCAAAACCACTTCTCTTCCACTTTCCCCTTCACCACTGTTCGACCCGGTCCGAATTGTTTAAACCCTATAATTCCTTTGTTTATAATATTTATAGCACCGGACGGGGCGGTGGCCGACTGAGTTGAGCGTCCGTCCCCTGTTTTGGAAGATCGGGGGATCCGAAACCATGAGTTTGTGGGTTCAAACCCTGGACGAGTCGAACCG
This sequence comes from Branchipolynoe longqiensis, assembly GCA_030323885.1. Classification (NCBI taxonomy): domain Eukaryota; kingdom Metazoa; phylum Annelida; class Polychaeta; order Phyllodocida; family Polynoidae; genus Branchipolynoe; species Branchipolynoe longqiensis. Next base: position 87,487,179 of record CM059193.1, on the reverse strand, counting down.
ATGACTTAAAAATTGATACTTGTTGCTTCCTAGCCTGGCGCTCGGGATTATTAGGATAGGGCAAGGACTGATTGGCTCAGTGTCAGGATAATGTGACTGAGTCGGATATCAGGTCATGGTGCTGGTGGCCGGGTCTCCCAGTGGGGCAGCGCTATAAAGTCACCATGAGTGCGCACTGTCACAAGATGGTACCTGTCCTGATATGACCTGAGATGTTAACAGGATGTAAGACTCCAACATGTAAGACCCCCCCCCCTCAGTCCCCCCCCCCACACACACACACATACCCGCCACCACCACCCGTGTATACCAACCACTGAGGTGAATTCACGATGAACATTTTGTCAAACTGAAAACACATGACATTCCGTCGGTATACTTAAAAACAAAACAACAATAAGTCATCAATAAAGCAAGCCAAGAACATTATCTTTGAACATGAAACACATGGTGGGGGCGTGACGTAGCTCAGGTGGTAGAGTGTCCACCTGTGAAGGTGTGGGTAATCTGATCGGTCCTGCTCAGTGGACTCATTTGCAGTTTAGGCTACTTTACGTTCCAACTAGTGGTCCACAACTGGTTCATCAAAGGTTGTGGTATGTGCTGTCCTGTCTGTGGGAAAGTGCATATAAATTAAAAGACCCCTTGCTGCTTATCGGAAAGAGTAGCCTATGTGGCAGCAGCTTTCCTTTTAAACCTGAGACAGCAGTACAGATGATTCTTAGGGATTGCAAATATATAATCCTGATGGAGATTATCTTTAACAACCGGACGCGGTGGATGAATAGGTAGAGCGCAGGCCTCACATGCGGGAGATGGGGAGGGGAGTTCGATTCCCGATCGAGTCAAACAAGTGACTTATATCAAATTAATACTTGTCGCCTCCTAGTCTGGCGCTCGGTATTAATAGGATAGGGCACAAACTGGTTAGCTCAGTGTCACGATAATGTGACTGAGTAGGATATCAGGTCATGGTCTTGGCAGCCTGATTTCCCAGTGGAGCAGCACTATAAAGTCGCCATCAGTTGGAATTTTACATCCTGGCAACATCTCAGGTCATATCAGGTTGGGTACCCACTTGTAACAGTGCACACTCATGGCAACTTCATAGTGCTGCCCTACTGGGAGACCAGGCCACCAGCATCATGACGTAATATCCCACTCAGTCACATTATCCTGACACCGAACTAACCCATCCTTGCGCTATAATAATGCAGAGCACCAAGCTAGGAAGTGACGAGTATCAATTTTGCAAATCATTGCTTTGACTCGACCGGGAATTGAACACCCGATCTTCTGCACGGGATGCCTGCGCTCTACCGATTCGGCCACCGCGTCCAGTTGTGAACTCTTGGTAAGACGCTGTCCTGTACCATACAATTTCGGCGGACCTGGTGTGTGACTTGTTAGTTCAACCCGCACCCGCCTGCAGGCGATTCTATATTAAATATCATTGCTAGGCAATTGGCGGTTTGAAAAGGGGGGCCTTTATACCCCTCACTATTCGGCGCATCCTGGGGTCACGGGACAGGTACTAACACTCGCCAGGGGGCGTGTGTGAATGCAGATATGATGTCAGGGGCTTGGTGAAGTGTGTGTGTGTGTGGGGGGGGGGGTGTTATTGAGGTGTGAAGAGATGAGAGGATTCGCAACTATTTGTGGACAGCCAACGTGGCTGCTTTATTTTATTTTATTATATATTTTGTACTGTTATATTATCTGTTGTTAACACTCAGTATGTCGAAGCCTTTGTACTGGCATGTGTGTTCTGTGGTGGTGTGTGTGTTGTGGTGGTGTGTGTGCTGTGGTGGTGTGTGTGCTGTGGTGGTGTGTGTGTGGTGGTGGTCTGTGAGTAAAACTACAACAATCAATCAACCAACTAACTGTGCGTAAAGGGGCTGTCACATTACCATGCATCGCGCCAATGTACGCCGATGTATGTGATTTTTGCAAGCTATGTCGGGATACCTCATTATGCGTTATGCATGCATTAGGCACTCATTGATATATGTCAATGTACGTCGACGTTCGTTGAGATACGGCGTCGCATGTCAGGGGGTCGGCAATGTTTTGTGCATGCACAAAACTTTCGATGTATGACAACATTCGACAATGTGTTGATTTGACATTGGCCGTATGTTATGTATACTTTAGGCGTTCATCAATGTACGTTAGACGTATGTTAGACAAACGTTGTTTGCCATGTTGCACTGCGTTGACCTACATTAAAGGCAGTGGGAACTTGCGAGATGCATCGTAATGTGACAGGGCCTTTACTTAAAAATCCGGTCACCTGATATTGACATGCATTCTTTGCATGAATATTTGCTGCATCATAGCAATCTATCCATATTCTATAAACTATTAATTGCATTAAACTTAGAACTACTAAGAAGAACCATCGGCTAGCTGAAATTAGTTAGTTAGTTAGTAATGATTGCTTCACGCCGTGTCGGCAGCAATGGCCATAATCACAGCGAGAAGTGTTCAAGTCTTATTCTGGCATATTATTATCAGGCCATCGCTTTTACACAGAATATAAAATACATGATCAACTATGCGTCCAGAGACATTTTTAAAGTTAAAAGCTCACAATTACGAAACAAAATATTCAGGCCAGGTACAATTCTAGATAAAGGTTGTTCCTGAATTGGTGAAAATTGTTTGAATGAACTATATAAGGCGGCGTAGTTATAAGTTATAAGTTAGGTTATAAAATAGTTTATAAGGTATCAGGAAAGGGATTCTAATCCATTATTTATTGGTCAAAGTAGCCTTTTTGTTACTTTTCTTGAGAAATGCGAATGAAGAGAATTGCTTCTAAAATAAAAATAGCAGAAGCTAAAAAAACACATGGGGTTATGCAACTTTGAGGGCGCTATAGGATGGGGGTCTGGTGGGTTGAGAAGTAGGCTGGACTGGTGCACTGTGCTATAGTGATTATATATATATACAGTAAACCCTCTCTAACCGGTCACCTCCACAGATCGACCACTCCCCTATATCGATCGCTTCATTTGGGTCCCAATAATACCATTATAACCATATTCTAACTCCCTAAACCTCCCACCTCCCTAAATGGACCACTTAAAGTTGGTCCCAAGGTCGGTCAATTTAGAGAGGTTTTACTGTATATATATTACCCGATTGCCTGTAATTATGGGGTACATTTATATCAGCTGTGATACCCAGTTCCCACTAGGGAACTAACTACAAGTGGCCTACCCTACAATTACCTCTCACTGTAAAACATATATCTTGACTTTTTTTTAAAGAGAGTAATTATACATCACCATCTAACTTAAATCCAGAATTTGTAAATCCAGCATTCTCAGACTAGAAAAACCACAACCCTTAAACAAACTAAGTCTTATAAAATAAACACCGATAAAGATCTAAATTCAATGACCTCACCAGGCAATACCAGTATTTGGAGTTTCTTTCTGCTGATAGAGGAATTAATTAAAGCTGCATAGTCTGATGAAAACATCAAGTATACAAAACCAAAACAATTATCTAGATTTGATTCTACATATCTAACTTAGAAACTGGTGTACTTATTAAACATGTGTAGCCACATAGATGGAATACTGAGGCAATTTAGTCCAATCTGTCATGGTAGAACCCTATGATGCCAGAGTTTTGACGTGCTTGTCAAAATGAATTTGACATGATTGTGCTTCAAATATTTCAAAAGTTGGCCATTTAAAATTAAAGTTACTTCAAGCTAAAGTAAAGTAGGTTAAATCAATCAACCTAATCTATATATCTCAGAAAATGACAGAAACTAAAGACTATCAGACTGTGTAACTTAAAGAATCACAGGTTATCTGCATTTAACACTTGGTGTCTAGGTATCCACAACTTATCGGCAATGCTAAGAACAGTAGCTTCAATGAGACCTCTAAAGAAAGCTTGTTTTATTTAATGACACCTCTAGTGCGCATTCATTTTTATCATCGGCTATTGGACATCAAACATATGGTCATTCTGACGTATTTCTTTTGGGGGAAACCCATTCCCCCCATATAGGCTTCCCTTTCGGATAAGCAGCAAGGGGTCTTTTATATACACTTTCCCACAGACAGGACAGCACATACCACAGCCTTTGATGAACCAGTTGTGGACCACGGGTTGGAACGGAAAATAGCCCAAACTGAAAATGGGTCCACTGAGCAGGATCAAGCAGATGATCCCAACCCTCACAGGTGTATGCTCTACCACATCAGCCCTCTGAAAAGCAACTCACAGTAGAATGGTACAGTGACCTCGCGTGCGGGAGATGGAGAGTTCGATTACTGGTCGAGTCAAACCAATGACATGTCAAATTGATACTTGTCGCTTCCAAGCCTGGCGCTCGGCATTAATTGCATCATAAATTACATATAATATATACACTTTAGTTCAACGTTGTGAATAAATCAAGGAAGTTCATCGCACCTGTATATTATGTACAATAAAACCTCTCTAAATCGACCGACCATGGGACCGACCTTAAATGGTTCGTTTCGGGAGGTGGTCGGCTTAGGGAGGTTTAAAAAAATCAATATAATGGTACTGTATGGGTAATCATTTGGGACCTATATAAAGCGCTCAATATAGGGGAGTGGTCAAACTGTGGAGGTCGTCGGTTAGAGAGGGTTTACTCTATATGTACGGTGTCCATAGTTATATTCCAACAATTGCATTTCAGTGTGTGCATATATGCAAATACATACTTCAGTTCAATGTCATGAATGAATCAAGAAAGTTCCTCATGCCTTTTATAGTTTTACATAATGTGTAGTAACTATTATATGTATGATGTCCATACTTATATTCCTATCATTGCAATATAGAGTACACATAATTATATAGACATATATACTTCAATTCAACCTGATGAATGAGTCACGAAAGTTTCTTTCATCTATGTATTCCATATTTATATACCTATAATTGCACTATAAATACACACACATATATATATGGGTCAGGATCACGAAAAGAGGCATATTGGTGGAAGTTGTCGGCGTCGAGCATAGATGTCAGCGTCGATCGGTATAATTATAATTTAGCATTGACAGAGAGAGGTGTTGGAAAGTCTTTAAATGTATCCTGAATGTAAAGGTCGAGAAAATACAACAACCTGATTTGTTTCTAGGATAATTTAATATAAAACAAAGAAATGCACAAGAATTTAAAAATTGCGATGCCAACATCTGTTAAAGTTGTCGGCGTTGATCATTGGATGTCGGCGTCGATCGGTATAATTATAGTTTAGAATTGACAGAGATGTTGGAAAGTCTTTAAATTTATCCTGAATGTAAAGGTCGAGAAAATACAACAACCTTATTTGTTTCTAGGATAATTTAATATGAAACAAAGAAATGCACTACACTTTTAAGAATTGCGACACCGACATCTTCACTTGACCACCGATTGGCCCGTTTTCGTGAGGCTGACTCATATATATATATATATGCCACTTGCTATCCGGACCGCACTTCATCCACACCTCTCTCTACTCCTCTTCGCTGTGCCTTGCTCCGTGATTATGTCTGAAAAGAGTTCCAGGAGGGGAGCCTGGCAGAAATTCGCTTTCCACTCTTACTCCATCCGTGTCTCTGGCTCGCCGGCTGGTCACCATAGAGTAAAGAGACATGGCTGTTTGACTCAACTCTCCTCAATTCTCTTTCCTATACTCTACCCTTTTTTTTTCTCCCGGGCTTACTTTGTCCCCTGATCAAGGGAGTTGTTGCCTTGGGTGGGGCATTTTACCTTTTTGCTCTCTCTCTTTGTTCTTTTTGCTGGACCCGCCTTTATCTGCCTTTACCCGTCCCTTCCTCCTGAACCCTTGCTGCTGCTGGATATGAGTCCTCTGCTACTGCCGGACCGGACTGGTTCAGGGCTACCCCAATGATTCTTCGATTAAATTGTTGGAAAGAGATCTCTACTTCTAAACCCGTCCCACCTGAAGATTTATCTTCAACCAAAAATTAGACCAATTTATCACTGCCTTTCTATATTGCTGCAGTTCTGCAGCCAGTTACCATTGTAAGGTTACAAACCCCACATAAGCTAAGCTATAATGTATTATACTATAGATATATAAATGGGCGGTGCAGGGTATACCCTTTTCGGTGTATTTATTTAATACTGATCAATAGTATTTATTATTGACCAAATTGTTCAATGCATTCTATGCCTGTTGCTGCAGGTCAGCTGGCTGAGCGCTTGTGGCGCCACCACACGGCCTGATCACGTGGTGCTACCTGTCCTGAGTTCTCATTCGCACCTGAATTATATACAATGGTTCAACGCTATGAATGAATCAAAAAAGTATATAGTTTTCAATTAAGAAAGTTCCTCTGGCCTTTTGTATTATATGTAGTATATGTATGGTGTCCATATTTATATTCCTATAATTTCACTATAAAGTAGATATATACACCTCAATTCAACTTTTTCAATAAATCAAGAAAGTTCCTTATGCCCTTTTTATTATGCAGTATATGTTTCATGTCCATATTGATATTCCTATATTTGTATACTAGACTACATAATATATATGAAGAGTTCAGGTGCAAAAACCATGTAAACGCCAATCTGAAAATGGAGATAAACATTGGAATCAAACATACAACAAGTTAATTTATTGATATTCCTATCTTTTTTGTTCATTGCTCCATAACCATATGATCATATGAAAAGTGGAATTAGTGAAACTTAAAATTATTTCCATGTAAGAATCTTTTATTTAAACTACATTTTTGGATTGGCATTAACCTGCTTTTGTGCCTGAACTCTTCATATACATAATTATATAAATTTCCTCCAGTATGTGACGTGAGGGGGGCACCCGCCTGGCAATTTATCTGTCACCTGGGGGGGGGGGGGGGGGGGAAGGCACACCACCAATGCGCACAGAGGAAATATAGAATGTACATGTTACCCTTGTATTTATACTCGTATAATGCATTATACATCACACATATATATATGCACTTCAGTTCAACCTTGTGTTTAACCAGACGGGATGGCCGAATGAGTTAGAGTGTCCGTCTCCCGTGCTGGTAGATCATGGGGTTGTGGGTTCGAACCCCGGTCGAGTCAAACCAATGACGTAAAAATTGATACTTGTTGCTTCCTAGCCAGGCGCTCGGCATTTTTAGGACAGGGCAAGGACTGGTGTGCTCAGTGTCAGGATAATGTGACTGAGTGGGATACCAGGTCATGGTGCCAGTGGCCTGGTTTCCCAGTGGGACAGCACTATAAAGTCACCATGAGTGCGCACTGTCACAAGTCGGTACCTGTCCTGATATGACCTTAGATGTTGCTAGGATGTAAAACAACAAACAAACAAACAAATGAACCTTGTGAATGGATGAAGAAAGTTCCCCACACCTATATATTATATGTAGTATTTGTATGCCCGGTATATATACAAATATACACACACACATATATATATATATATATATATATATATATATATAGATATAGATATAGACCACCCCTTTGGCCAATATATCACGTAACACCACTCATCCATTTGCTAACACACTGTTCACCTCAAAACAAAAGCCCCCCTCCACCCACCGTACTCCACCGACCCCCCACCCCACACCGACCCCCACCGACCCCCACCTACCCCCACCTACCCCCGCCAACCTCCCCGCCACACTTGTTGGCATGATGATGTTTTGCTTGGCTCAGTTGCTGCTGGTGCTGGTTGGATGAAGCCGTTTCCATGGACACCCAACCACCCACCTCTACCACCTGACACACACGCACACACGCACACACGCACATACACACACACACGCACTTACAAGCGCACTCAAATACACATAGAGGCGCGTGGTTAGGGGGGTTGTTGGAGTTTTATGTCCGAGCAACATCTAAGTTCCTATCAAGACTGGTACCGACTTGTGATAGTGCGCACTCATGGCGACTTTATAGTGTAGCCCAACTGGAAATTGCTGTTTGTTGGTTGTTGTTTTACGTCCTAGCAACAGCTACGGTCATATCAGGACAGGTACCAACTTGTGACAGTGTGCACTCATTACGACTTTATAGTGCTGGCCCCACTGGGAAACCAGGCTGCCAGCACCATGACCTGATATCCCACTCAGCCAGATTATCCTGACACTGAGTCAACCAGTCCTTGCCCTATCCTAATAATGCCAAACACCTGGCTAGGTAGCAACAAGTATACATTTTAAAGTCATTGCTTTGATTCGACCAGGGTTCGAATCTCATGATCTACCAACAAACCAGCACACGGACGCTCAACTCATTTGGCCATCTCGTCTGGTCTATAGGCGTGTTTGTTTCAAGGACTCCTGGATATTCTTTAAAAAGTTGTCCCATCGATGGTTTTTAGTCTATGCAACGTTAAGGGCGGTTGATGTATGGAACTCCCAACATCTCCCGACCAGCCACTGCAGGGACAAATAGTTTTGCGCCTGTCTGGTGTGAAACCTCTATTTGCTCCCCGAGCGAGTGCCGCTGGTAACTTGCAAAAGCCAGCAGCACTTCAACACTTTTGCAGGCAGCTTTCATGAAATGTACAACAGCACAAAACACCATACCGGCTCGAGAGCGGCAGCCAAGTAATGAAAGAAGTCTTTGTTGCATCGCGACCGACAGCATGATGATGATGATGATGATTCTATCAAATTAAGCTACAATGACCACTGACAGTAAATGTTGTTTGTTGGTGGTTTACATCTTAGCAACATCTAAGATCATGTCAGGACACGTAACGACTTGTCACAGTACACACTCATAGCAACTTTGCGTTGTTGTCGCACTGAAGATCTGGCCGCCATGACCCAATATCTTACTCGGTCACATTATCCTGCACTAACCAGTCCTTGCCCTATCCTAGTAATGCCAAGGCTGGGTAGCGATAAGAATCAATTTCGTAAAGTCTCTCTCACAGCTCACCGGATTGGGGTACTGGAAAGAAACCAAACAAAGTCCGTTGATATCCGGCAAAGTCTGTTGATACACATTGATATCCAGCCCGATCCATTACAAGTTTTGAGCATGCACAAACCTTGTAGCGGATTGCGCTGGACTGACGTATGCAGTTATTATCCGTTACCATCTGTTCCCTGTCCATTACCTGTTCATCCCCGTCCGTTCCCATCTGTTACCTGTTCGTTACTCATCCGTTCCTATCCGTTCCTGACCGCTACCATCCGTTGCCTTCCATTCCCGTCCATTACATATCCATTACACATCCCGTCCATTACATATCCATTACACATCCGTTGCCATTCGTTATCGTTCTTTTTGTATAATGAATTGTCCGTTGATCGTTAGATATGTTATCAACCGTTACCATCCGCTACCCGTCCGTTACCGTCTGTTACCTGTCTGTTGCCGTCCGTTACATAATCGATACATTTCACGTCAGAATCACACCGGACTAGAATATTTTTGTCCATCTCTATCTGTTTCCTCAATCCGGCGAGGTGTGACAGGGGCTTAAGTCTTCGCTTTGAATCGGCCGCAATTCAAAACGCCCGACCTTCTGCAAGGGAATCCCATCCAGCACTCTTAGCGATTTGGTCACCGCTTCCAGTCACATGACAGCAATGACAACTGCATACATCTGTAATGCTACACCTCATCCATCATGATAGATTCTCATGCTGAGTCTGCTTTCCATTTGGAGTTCATGTGTAGATGAATTCTACACCACTGGAATGCCCTGCTGTCTGATGCACCAACTTCATCATGAGTGATATAAAAGTTGGATAGTCCGATGGTTTTGTTTGTTTGTTGTTGTTTTACGTCCTAGCAACATCTAAGGTCATATCAGAATGGGTACTGACTTGTGACAGTGCGCAATCATGGCAACTTTATATAGTGCTGCCCCACTGGGAGACCAGGCTGCCAGTACCATGACCTGATATGACATTCAGTCACATTATCTTGACACTGAGCCAATCAGTCCTTGCCTTATCCTATTAATACTGAGCGCCTGGCTAGGAAGCGACAAGTATGCATTTTTAAGTCATTGGTTTGACTCGACCAGGGTTCGAACCCACGATCCCATGGTCTACCAACACAGGAGATGGACGCTCTAACTCATTCGGCCATCCTGTTCGGTTCCGATGGTTTTGCGTCTCCGCCTTATTATTGAGATAAATATCCCAGGTTGATCGGTAAGATCTACTTTCGGTTAGTTTGAAGTGATTTTTTAAAATGGGGTAATGATGGATATATTTGAAGTGTAAACGTGTCACATTTATTTAGGCGGGCATGTTAGAATTCTGGACAGGATCGGCTTCAGCAGTAACGGGTTCAAAGATGCTGGTTTCATATTCCTTCTATGCAGAAATATGATGTTTGGTGAGTGTACATGTATCTAAGTTTCATACGTAGAATCAAATCTAGGTCAGTGTTTGTAATTAGAAATTTGTCCTGATATGATATTAGATGTTGCCAGGACCTAAAACCCCCCAAAACAAACGAAAAATCTAAACCCTACAACTTTCAGACCTGACATTCTCACATCCATGTAACCACAACTGATGTCACCCCACTCCGAGTCAGACAGGCCATACACCACACCTGATGTCACCTCACTCCAAGTCAGACAGCCCATACACCACAACTGATGTCACCCCACTCCAAGTCAGACAGCCCATACACCACAACTGATGTCACCTCACTCCCAGTCAGACAGCCCAGACAGCCAATACAGCACACCTGATGTCACCCCACTCCCAGTCAGACAGCCCATACACCACACCTGATGTCACCCTACTCCCAGTCAGACAGCCCATACACCACAACTGATGTCACCCCACTCCCAGTCAGACAGCCCATACCCCACACCTGATGGCACTGTGAGTTGACTGTGACCTGCAAAGCTATGACTGATGTCACTCTGCCAGTGACCTCAATTTGGTTTCCCTGACGTCACTGCTTATCCCTGACTGCTCCACTCAGGTGACAGTGCACCGACATAATGCTGACAGGAGGCAACTTAAAGATGCCAATTAATACCGCCAGGTGGAGTGTGCCCCGGGGGCACTAGGGCCCCCCTTACAAACACTTCGTCAATTGTTCATGTTTTTGCTGTTTTTGATGTTTAGTTATCCATCCCTCCATCTGAAATATAAAATGTAAATTTTTTCTTTAAACGATGATTCTAGAACCATGCAATACCATATAATGTATATTCACCGACCGCATGATACTTTTATCGAACTGGAATTGTATGCAGTTACTACTACAGTGGATAGTTCATTTATAATATGTATAATACTTTTATTATCGAACAGGATTTGCATGCACCTACAACTGATAGTCTCATTTATGTATCAAGGAATGGTACTCTAGGGCCGGAAGACCAGTGCTCTGGTGCCAACGAAAGATATTATTCAATGAATAAAATATATTTAGTAAAATAAAATACATTATGTTGTAAACACGGCTTCTCATCCGATCACTGAGGCTAAGCCCTGTTGAGCTTCGTCAGTATATAGATTGCGCGACCACCTGGAAATATGAGAGATGTTATAGACAGGTGCCGGAGACATCATGATACAGGCTTTTCACATACTAAATCAGTAGTTGATAAGCACACGCTTGTCCTGAATGGACTCATCCACTGTAAAGGTGATGATTTTTGGTAGTGCATGCTTTTTGTGACTATATAGTGCTGCATTGCTACATCAACATTTTATCACAAAGTGCTACAGTGGTTTATGTTTCATCAACATTTTATTGAATGATAAATATTGTATGTGACTCCCTCATCGTATTGGTTATGTGATGGTTAAAATGTGGAAGACTTTGGGTATGCTTTGCAAGACGGTGAAAATGTTTGTCTGATGATGAAAATGTTGAAAACTATGGGTATGCTTTTTATGATGATGAAAACTTTGAAAACTGTGGGTCTCCTTTGTGTGGTGATGAACATGTTGAAAATGTTGTCAATGCTTTGTATGATGATGAACAACTTTGGATATGCTTTGTATGATGGTCAAAATGTTGAAAACTTTGGGTATATATTACATGGTGAGGAAAATGTTTAAAACTTTGGGTATGCTTTGTGTGGTGCTTAAAATGGTGACAAATTTATGTATGCTTTGTGTTATGATGAAAATGTTGAAAATTTCCAAAATCTGTGTAAGATGATGAAAATGTTGAACACTTTAGGTAGTGTTTGAATGATGATGATAATGTTGAAAACATTGGGGGCGTATTGTATCACGATGAAAATGTTAAAAACTTTGGGTATCTCTTGAGTAGTGATGAACATGTTGAAAGCATTGTGTATGCTTTGTATTATTATGAAAATATCGAAAACTTTGGGTATGCTTTGTATAATGATGAACATTTTGACAACTTTGGGTATACTTTGCATGATGATAAAATTGTTTAAAATGGTGGCTATCGTTTGTATGATGATGAAAATGTTGAAAACTTTGGTGGGTATGCTTCGGATGATGCTGAAAATGTTTAACGCTTTGGGTAGGCTTTTTATGAAGGTGAAAATGGTGAAAGCTTTGGCTATCGTTTGTATGATGATGAAAATGTTGAAAATGTTGGGTATGCTTTTTATGACGTGAAAATGTTGAAAACTTTGGGTATTGTTTGTATGATGATGAAAATGTCGAAAATGTTGGGTAGGCTTTGGATGATCGCCCCTCCTACTAAGTAAAGGCTCACTATCTCCAACTTGGGGATTAAAACAATCCTGCAGGTGGCGAGTAGGTAGGCAGGTTGGGGAAGTGTCTAAAACCTATAACAAGATATTTAACAATTGGTGTAACCTGAGCGGTAAGCTGCCTGGGAGGGTATAGTACAGGCGTCTGATGCGTTTTGGTTGTTTTGACTGTCAACTCATGATATTTTCCCCACCCACCAACCAACGTTGGTGGGTGGGTTGTTGGAGTTTAACATCCTGGCAACATCTAAGGTTATATCAGGACGGGTACTGACTTGTGACAGTGCACACTCATTATGACTTTATAGTGCTGCCCCACTGGGAAATCAAGCCGCCAGCACCATGACCCGATATCCCACTCAGTCACATTATCCTGACATGGAGCTAACCAGTCCTTGCCCTATCCTGTTAATGCGAAGTGCCTGGCTAGGAAGCGGCAAGTATCAATTTTGTAAGTCATTGGTTTTACTCGACCGGGAACCAAACTCCTGATCTCCCGCACGCAAGGTCTGCGCTCTACCGATTCGGCCACCGTGCCAGGTCACTAACCAGCGTGCCTTTCTCTGACGCCCAGGAGGGCACAGCCAACAGAAACGACCAAAAAAATAAAATTAATTAAAGTTGCATAGTTAGATGATTTTGAGTTTCTCTCTTTTTTTTCTGAGATAAATAATATTGAATTGATTGTTATAATCTACCTTCCCAAAGACCCTATAATACTAAGACGGCTCACTCCCTATCTCTCCCATGGTAATGTAAATTTCACAGTGCCACCTTGTGGTGGGTTTGATCAGCCCGGCTGCTGGTTGGTGTTTCACATGTAAACACATACAATGATATTATACATGAGATAGGTAAGTATGAATACACATCAATATGAAATTGCTATGAACAAATACACATCATCATCAGCATCATCATCATCACCATCATCAGACATCTTTTACATTCATATATACATTTATACATATAATATAGCAAATGTTTAACCAAGAGAACAGCCAGCGCACCAAGTGGTAGGTTTGATCATTTTGATTACACAGTACAGGCTGAGTGAGCCCTCTTAGTGTTATAGGGTCTTTGACCTTCCTTTAGTTTGAAATAACTTTGATTATAAATGGCTAAGTTTTGAGATATTTGAAGTGCAAACATGTCAAATTACTTTTGGCAAGCACATAAAACATCTGACACCATAGGCTCCAGCAGTAATAGATTCTATTAACATTGCCTTGGTATTCCCTTCGATTTGGCAACGAATGTTTAATAAATGCACCAGTATCTAAGCTAGATATGTAGAATCAAATCTCGTTAAATGTTCCAGTTCGAAAATGTCATTCTTTCATCAGACTATGCAGCTTTAAAACTCAACAGAAATCTAGTTGAAAAGAAAGTTGACCATAAATGCCGGAGGCAGAATATAAAAAAAAAGAGTCCATGACAGCGGTCTGACACTCTCCGCTCTGTCTTCAAACCCAACTGGTCTCGACCACATCTCCCAATGTATATGGAAAACAATTTTATTTTATTTTTTAAATATTTTTATTGAGGCTGTATTTATACCTGAGAACTAGCCGGTTATTCATCCTTATAGTTATATATTAACTCCATAATCTTTATGAACAGCGGGTATATACAAATAGCGATGTGTTTAGCTATAGGTGTGCTGCCTAATGGCTAGTTTAGTTTAGTTTAGTTCAGTTCGAGCATGTGGTGCTCAGGCCAGGTCGTTGACTCCACCTTGGGTCATCTAGTGTAGATGCAGTGGTCATTGTGGGCAGCTTTGTCATTTCCAGCAATGGGTTGGTGTCCGTTATTGTCAGGTTGGTATATCCTGGGATTCTTGGTAGATTTGGGATGGTTCGGAGATATTTGTCCAGTTTGTGTTTGAAGTTGTCTGTGCTGCAATCTGTCTTGTTTCTCATGTCGTGTTGCATGCTATTGATGAGGTTTGGTCCACGCACCATGAAGCTTCCTTCTCTGATTGTTTTAATTCTACACATTTTCAATTCAAACAACGAAAGCCATTAAGACTACAAATAAACAGGCCAATCACCATAGCAACTGTCCATCGCTTTGTTTTTCACTTCATATACATTTATCTCCAAAGTTAGCCATTTAAAATCAAATTTACTTCAAACTAAATGAAGGTAGATCATAAAGATGTATATTTATGAATTTATAGTTAGTCAATGGGGTTTTACGTCCTGGCAACATCTAATGTCATATCAGGACGGGTTCCGAGTTAGGACAGTGTACTCATGGTGACTTTATAGTGCTGCCCCACTGGGAGACAAAACCACCAGCACCATGACCTGATATCCCACTCAATCACATTATCCTGATATTGAGCCAACCAGTCCTTGCCCTATCTTAATAATGCCGAATGCCTGGCTAGGAAGAGACAAGTATACATTTTTAAGTCATTAGTTTGGCTAACCCATGGGTTTGAATCTCACGATCTACCAAAACGAGAGACGGACGCTCAACTCATTCCGTCATCACGTCTGATTTATCAATTTATATCTATCTTTCTTTAAAGTTGCATAGTCCGGTGATAACATCAAATTTTCAAAACCAAAACACTTATTTAGATTTGATTCTACATATTCTACTTAGACACGGCTGCACTTATTAAGCATTTGTTGCTGCATACAAGGGCATAATAAGACAATTAATAGAAACTGTTCCTACTGAAGTCTACGGTGTCAGAGTTTTGGCGTGCTTGCCAACATTATTTTGGCATGTTTTGACGTCAAATATCTCAAAACTTAGCCATTTAAAATTAAAGTTACTTAAAACTAAAGTAAAGTAGATTATAACGATTAGCATAATATATTTATCTCAGAAAATAGCAAAAACTCAAAAAGCATCGGACTATGCAACTTTAAGCAAATTGCAGAAAAGCTACAAAATCATCGGTCTATGCAGGCTTAGAAGTCATAGTAAACCAGACATACCACACACACACACACACATGCCCACATATGCATGTGTATATTAGGCTAAGCAGCAAACTAAAAGTTGACTCTTCAGTCCTTGTAAGTAAACCAGTTATTTTATCCTTGAGACATAACATTCTCTCTTAAATGTTTTTTTGTAAAAGGCGGGAAAAAAACCGGCGGCCCTCTCAGATATCTCTCCTTTGGTGGGGATTATGTCTCACATGCATACAGGGTCCCTGCCCTCCCCCCACACACTTTTTTTCATGAGCGACGCGGCGCAAATAGGGAATATGGAACGTGATATAGCACAAGAGCAGCTTTTAATAGAGTACCCAAATTTGCTGTGCTGATCTCCGCCGTTTCCCTCCGTTGGTCCGACAACATGTGATTCTATACACACGTCCCGTGGCCGTTCCGCTTCACTTGGCACTGTGGAATGAATATAAATGAATCAGGGGGTGGGTGGGGAGGGAGTAGAGGGTGGGGTATGTGGTAGATGAAAGATTCACCCCATACTTGCAGTTAGGAGTGAAAACCAACCCATTAGAAAAGAATTATCTACATGCTGGGTAAATGAAATGAGCAGATATATTGTTAATTTAAGAAGTAAACGATATTATTCATATATATGTTAATATGTACCCGCTACTTTTGATTTGAAAGTTTGTAATATAATGGACTTTTAAAGGGGAAATCGACACATCTTGTCTTTTTGCATTCTCTCCCATTTCACCAAGTCTGTGTCAATATAAGCAGCCATTTGATACTGGAACCAGGGATTTCACTTCTTGTTCCATACTACAGCTATTTTTGCCTGTATTTAGGCTGTGTACAAGCACATCGAGGTTGGGATGGTGGAGACCGGTCGCGGTAGCCCAGTCGGTAGAGCGCTGGTTTCCAGTGCGGAAGGTTGGGAGTGATAATCGTGGCCGAGTCAAACCAATGACTTACAAAATTGATGATTGTCGCTACTTAGCCTAGCGCTTGGCATTACTAGGATAGGGCGAGGACTGGTTAGCTCAGGATAATGTGACTAAGTGGGATATTGGAGCATGGTGCCAGCAGCCTGATTTCCCATTGGGCCGCACTATACATTCACCATGAGTGCACACTGTCACAATTCGGTACACCAGACGGGGTAGCCGAATGAGTTAGAGCGTCCGTCTCCCGTGCTGGCAGATCGTGGGGTCGTGGGTTCGAACCCTGGTCGAGTCAAACCAATGACTTTAAAATTGATACTTGTTGCTTCCTAGTCAGACGCTCGGCATTATTAGGATACGGCAAGGACTGGTGTGCTCAGTGTCAGGATAATGTGACTGAGTGGGATATCAGGTCATGGTACCAGTGGCCTGGTTTCCCAGTGGGACAGCACTATAAAGTCGCTAGGAATGCATACTCTCACAAATCGGTGCCCGTCCTGATATGACCTTAGATGTTGCTAGGACGTAAAACAACAACAAACAAACAAACAATTCGGTACCCACTTTTGATGTTGCCAGGTTGCAAAACTCCAACAAACAAGCACAAATCCAAACCATTCCCATCCTGATATGACTTTATCTGTTGCCAGGACGTAAAACCCCTACAAACAAGCCAACCATCCAAACCATACCCATCCTGATATGACCTTAGATATTGCCAGGACGTAAAGCTCCAACAACCACGACATGAATGTTATAAAACATGGTCGGCTATCTGTTAGTAAGATGCGTGTATGGGGGGGGGGGGGTAACCTGTTAACGTGCAGCGCCACCTTAGCGTGTGTTACCCGCACTAATATCTTCTAACACAATGCACAATCATGGCAGCCATCTTAGCTCTGGGGGTCAAAATCTAACCCGATGCAACGCGGGCATTGGCGTCACCCTATGCGTTATGAGCATACCGCCCAAGGCAACAACTTATTGACTGATATTGCGTTTATGCCCGAGTTACTAAAGGCACGTTGACATCAGGCGATGTATATGAAGCATAATTCTATTGTGCGCATATCAATAAGTAGAGGGCGCAGTTATATATGAAGAGTTCAGGTGCACACCCACGTTAACACCAATCCAAAAGTGTAGTTTAAATAAAAGAATTTGACCTGAAAACAATTTAAATTCTCACTAATTCCACTTTTCATCTGGTCAGATGGTTATGGAGCAATGAAAAAACAAGTAGGAATAAAACAAAAATAAACTTATGTAGGTTTGATTGCAATGTTTATCTCCATTTTTGGATTGACGTTCACATGCTTTTACACCTGAACTCTTCATATTTGGCTGAATAATTGTGAATTTGTGTTTAGCAATTAAGAACCAATCCGGTGTGCTCGACTGGTGTAGCTGCAGGACTATTGGTGCACCTAGCGCTACCTTCCCTCGCTGGTGCTCTCATCATCATCATGCTGTCGATCGCGATGCGACAAACACTGCTTTCATTACTTGACTGCTGCTCTTCTATGTGTGGTTGTACATTTCATGAAAGCTGCCTGCAAAAGTGTTGCAGTGCTGCTGGCTTTTGCAAGTTACCAGCGGTACTCTCTCAAAGAGCAAATAGAGGTTTCACACCGGCAAGAACATTTCCAGACAGCCGCAAAACTATTTGTCCCTGCAGTGGCTGGTCGGGAGATGTAGGGAGTTCCATACATCAACCGCACTTGATGCTGCCACAGTGAGATGGTTTTCTGTTCAGCATTTGCTCCCTTAGCCGTCGGTTCTGTCAAGAACCTGTACCACAAGGCAGTGGTTTACAACTCTGCAGGGCAGGGGCATCAAACTCCCTGAGGTATTGCAATACCTCTACTGCACCACATTCCACCCACTCTGTTGTGAAAATTTGCTTTTGCTGTTTAAGGCGCTGTCACACTACGACGTATGGCGTCAGCACATGCTCAACGTTTGAAAATTTGCGAGTACGTCGGCATTCGTCTAACTTTTCAGTGGCGGGGGATAAAAATGGGCATATACACAACGTACACACAACGTACACACAACATAAGTAATGTATGCAGAATGTATCTCTGACCTATTGCTAGCATATGAGAGCGTTCCTGTGCCTTGCAAAACCTTCGCAAAACCTTTGCAAAATGCTCGCATACGCTCACGGTACTCTGACCAACGTTACATACGTTAGACCATCGCTAAATGGTAGTATTTTGCCTGGCCGCCGAAAGAAGTTTGGATTAACTGCTCATTTGGGTTAACCTAGCTTGGTTTAACCAGGTTATACTGTACATCGTTCTGTGACCCCACATTTGACATTTCTGGCCATTCTAGGTACAAACGACATTCTTTGAGGCGGTGCCTTTTGATTTCACTCCCATTGCTATTAAGACTGATACAGTTGTTATCGTTCACCACAACATTGCATGAGCTGTATAGATAAGCTGATAGTGGGTGTACGTGTGTGTATGTGCAACCCCACAATTCAGTGATAACGAATGGCCTCGATAGATTCCAGTCAAAATATAACCTCTGATCTATTTGTGTCGATGAACAAGTTTTGGAGAAAATAACAATTATTTGACCTATTTATCTTTGATTTCTGAGTGACTCATACCTGAAGCGGTGGCCGATTCGGTAGAGCTCAGGCCTCCCGTGTGGAAGGTCGGGAGTTCGATTCCCCATCGAGTCAAACCAATGAATTATACAATTGATACGTGTCACTTCCTAGCCTGGCGCTTGGCATTATTATGATAGGGCAAGGACTGGTTAGATCAGTGTCAGGATAATGTGATTGAGTGGGATATCAGGTTACGGTGCCGGTGGCCTGGTTTCTCAGTGGGGCAGCACTATAAAGTCGCCATGAGTGCGCACTGTTACAAGTCAGTGCCTGTCCTGATATGACCTTAGATGTTGCTAGGGTGTAAAACTCCAACAACCAACTAATTATCATGACAAGGTGGGTTAAATTCACACAACCGAGTGATTCACAAAAAAAACGTAAAGCTTGTTTTATTTAACAACGCCTCTAGAGCAGATTGATTTCTATCATCGGCTATTGGATGTGAAACATATGGTCATTCTGACATATTTCTTTAGAGGACACCTGCCGCCACATAGGCTACACTTTCCGCTAAGCAGCGAGATATCTTTTATATGCACTTTCCCACAGACAGGACAGCATGTATGACAGCCTTTGATGAACCAATTGTGGACCACTGGTTGGAACGGAAAATAGCCCCACCTGCAAATGGGTCCACTGAGCAGGATCGGTAGGGTGACCTACATCTTCACAGGTGGACACTCTACCGCTTTAGCTACGTCACACAACCGAGTGACTCATAAAGTCGGCGACTTGTGGTTGATGTATATGTATATGGGCGTCGACAAATGCCACAGAAATGTCTGCGATAACGAAACGCAAACAATAAATCCAAATAAATAAAATCCCTTATTGAGAGACCAGACGGGATGGTCGAATGAGTTAGAGCGTCCGTTTCCCGTGTTGGTAGATCGTGGGGTCGTGGGTTCGAACCCTGGTCGAGTCAAACTTTAAAATTGATACTTGTTGCCTCCCAGCCTGGCGCTCGGCATTATTATGATAGGACAAGGACTGGTTGGCTCAGTGTCAGGATAATATGACTGAGTGGGATATCAGGTCATGGTGCTGATGACCTGGTATTCCAGTGGGGCAGCACTATAAAGTCGCCATGAGTGCGCACTGTCACAAGTCGGTACCTGTCCTGATATTACCTTAGATGTTGCTAGGACGTAAAACAACAACAAACAAAACAAAAAAACCTTATTGAGAGGAAGTAGGGAAATCAGTGTTTGCGGTGGCCGAATTGGGAACTAACAACTTCATATAACATCTAGTAAATATCCGGTAAAACCAATATTTGTGGTTTAGAATAAAACCAGTGTTTCAAATCACAGGTGGCGCCACTTTGGCTAAATAAGGAACTAGAAATTGCATATAACATCTAGTAAATACCCGGTATAACCACTATTTGTGGTTTAGAATAAAAGCAGTGTTTCAAACCACAGCTGGCGCCACTGTGGCTAAATAAGGAACTAGAAACTTCATGTATCATCTAGGAACTAGAAACTTCATATAGCATCTAGTAAATACCTGGTATAACCATTATTTGTGGTTTAGAATAAAAGCAGTGTTTCAAACCACATGTGGCGCCACTGTGGCTAAATAAGGAAATAGAAACTTCATATAACATTTAGTAAATACCCGATATAACCATTATTTGTGGTTTAGAATAAAAGCAGCGTTTCAAACCACATGTGGCACCACTGTGGCTAAATAAGGAACTAGAAACTTCATATAACATCTAGTAAATACCCTATATAACCATTATTTGTGGTTTAGAATAAAAACAGTGTTTCAAACCACAAGTGGCGCCACTGTGGCTATATAAGGAACCAGAAACTTCATATAGCATCTAGTAAATACCCGGTATAATCATTATGTGTGGTTTAGAATAAAATCAGTGTTTCAAACCACAGGTGGCACCACTGTGGCTAAATAAGGAACCAGAAACTTCATATACCATCTAGTAAATACCCGGTATAACCACTATTTGTGGTTTAGAATAAAATCAGTGTTTCAAACCACAAGTGGAACCACTGTGGCTATATAAGGAACTAGAAACTTCATATAACATCTAGTAAATACCCTATATAACCATTATTTGTGGTTTAGAATAAAAGCAGTGTTTCAAACCACATGTGGCACCACTGTGGCTAAATAAGGAACTAGAAACTTCATATAACATCTAGTAAATACCCTATATAACCATTATTTGTGGTTTAGAATAAAAACAGTGTTTCAAACCACAAGTGGCACCACTGTGGCTAAATAAGGAACTAGAAACTTCATATATCATCTAGGAACTAGAAACTTCATATAATATCTAGTAAATACCCGATATACCCATTATTTGTAGTTTAGAATAAAAGCAGTGTTTCAAACCACAGGTGGCACCACTGTGGCTATATAAGGAACTAGAAACTTTGTATAACATCTAGTAAATACCCGATATAACAATCAGACGTGGTTTGGAATAGTCAATTGTCTATATTCACACAGTGCATTTTATATAGCACATTAAGAGTCTACGCTAGAATGGATTATATATGAGGCCTGCCAAAAGGGGTACTATATCGGTAAATAACGCATGGCAGGCCTACAATGGGTTATATATAGAGCATTTATGACATGCCGGCTATACACCAACCAATTTTTTCGATTTATGACAACTTATAAAAATCTATACAGTGGACATGATAATGACATCTCTCAGAAGGTGTCTGGATGTCATGATAATGGCCTCTCTCAGAAGGTGACTGGCAGGCATGGTAATGGCCTCTAATGGCTTTTCTCAGAAGGTGTCGAGCAGGCATGTTTGTCTCTCTCAGCAGTTGTGCGGTGGATATGCTAATCACTTCCTCTCAGAAGGTGTCTGGTTGGCATGATAATGGCTTCTCTCAGAAGGTGTCTGATGGGCATGATAATGGCTTCTCCCGGAAGGTGTCTGGTGAGCATAATGATCATCAGATATCTAGCATGATAATGGCTTCTCTCAGAAGTTGTATGGTGGGCATGATCATGACTTCTCTCGGAAGGTGTCTGGTGAAAATAGTGATTGTCAGGTGTCTGGCAGCCATTGCTCAATGCCCACGGCAACCCCACCACTTTCCCACTTCCACCGCCGCCATTGCTATCACGTGACTTACCGTACCACCACACACACACATCCACACACACACAAACACAGTGCGCACGCACCCGGACCTCACAATACACAACCAGTGAACACATCACACACCCCTTGGACAACATTTACATCCGATCTTTCCACTGCACCTGGTCTGTTCTGTGATTGTGACGTGAGCAAATTTCCCGTGAACCTCCACAAACCACTTCAGCGCTTTAACGTCATCATCATCATCATCAATCCCATGACTGTGAGGGTCGTTAGGGTACCACATATGACGTTGCAACCAGTTTTCTCCATTTTTCCTTGTTCTCGACTGACTGCCCTCTGGGACTTGCCGAACTCCACGCCTGTCCATTTATTCCCTGATGTTTTCTTCAAATCTCTTCCTTTGTCAGTTTTGGTTTCTTCCAACTTTCACTGTGTTTTCACTCCCGCATCATTTTGAGAATATTCGATTAAGTTGATCATTTTATGGCTAATATCAGAGATATTTGAAGTAAAAACAACTGGCTGCGGTGGCCGAATCGGTAGAGCACAGGCCTCGTGTGCGGAAGATCGAGAGTTTGCGAATTTGGTTCCCGGTCGAGTCAAACCAATGACTTAAAAATTGATACTTGTCGCTTCCTAGCCTGGTGCTCGGCATTATTAGGATATGGCAATGTCTGGCTAGCTCGGTGTCAGGATAATGTCACTGAGTGGGATATCGGGGCATGGTGCCGGCAGCCTGATTTCCTAGTGGGGCAGCACTATCAAATCGCCATGAGTGCGTACTATCATAATTCGGTACCCGTCGTAATATGACCTGAGATGTTGCTAGGATGTAAAACAACAACAAACAAACAAAAAGTAAAACCATGCCAAATTAATTCTGAATATGATGTATAGGATCAAACCTAGGGAAGTTGTTAAGTCTCGAAAGAGTTCATGCTTTCGTCAAATTATTAAAGTTGAAATACTCGACAATTCTTTGCAATTTGTTGATGCTGGTTTTTGGTCCTAGCAACATCTATGGTCATATCGTGACATGTACCGACTTAGGACAATGCACATTCATGCCAACTTTATAGTGCTGCCCCACTTGGAGACCAGGCCACTGGAACCATGACCTAATATCCCACTCAGTCACATTCTCCTTATACTGTTCTAACCAGTCCATGCCCTATCCTGGTATTGCAAAGCACCGGGCTACATAAAAACAAGTATAAATTTAGTAAGTCACTGGTTTGACTCGGCCAAATTGTCAAACTCCCGACCTTCCACATAGGAAGTCTGTGCTCTTACCGATCTTACCGATTCAGCCACGGCCTCTAGTCTTTTCGGTGGTGAACTATTTCTGCCCCTGCCCCTCATCACCCCCACGCCCACCTGTGTAGTCATCGCATGACACCTATTGCGAAAGGCTCACATACCCACAACGTGTACTTAAACCCCCCTCCCCCCCCCCCCCCGCCTCCTCCCAACCACGACCCTTGAACCTGCTCAGGTGTTAGCGAATCGCATGGGGGCAAAGTTGTTGTGTGGCTAAACCCCCACAAGTCCTGTAAGTTAAATTTCACCACAGTTTAAGACATTATCAGAATAGTAAAGTTGTGTGATATTTATTACATCTGCGTATAAGGGACAATGCTTAATGAAGGAAACATTGCACCTACAGTGGGGTATCGTGTCGTGGTGCTGGCGGACTGATTTCCCAGTGGGGCAGCACTATAAGGCTAGTCGCCATTAGTGCGCACTGTCACAAGTCGGTACCCGTCCTGATATGAACTTTTTTCTTGAAGATTTATACTGCCTATCATGGATAAGTCAGAATAGACTTGTTTTCACCATTAGACAGTTTGCCGACAGAAAGCCCGAGCCTACACTTTTACCGACCCAAGGGATTTTTAACCTCCCACACCACATAGACGTGGTATGAGAGCAACTGGCCTTTGTTGACGCTGTAAGTTATACACAGCAGTGGAAATCCAAATTAGCAGAGGTGGGGGCACTTAGATGTTGCCAGGACGTAAAACTCCAACAAACAAACAAACCCACTAAGGTGCGAATGCGAATGGCTACAAGACGCCCATGGGGTCATGACTCCATTGTGTGACCCCTACACGTGACCTCTCCTTCAATACATCTTACTCCCATGTCATATAGATGCGGACAGAACGGTCGTGGTCTTTGTGCTTGTCAAGAATTCTAATTTTATTATTATTATTTTGTTTATTATTATTATTGCTACTACTTCTGTCATGGTGGTGATGACAATGGGGAATATTGCGCCAGGAGCGAGTGGGAATGGAACCCAAATCTCTTGAATTGCGGGATAGTGTTCTAACCATCACACCACCTAGGCTCTCTGATGGTACTGCCCTACCCGCACCTACCTGTGGCTCCTTGCCTAAAGGCCGGGCCGGTCACATGCGCGTTAGTGGACGTAGTTGAACGTAGTGGAGGCTATTGTAGTTGAACGTAGTTGAACGTAGTTGAACGTAGTTGAACGTAGTTGAACGTAGTTGAACATAGTTGAACATAGTTGAACATAGTTGAACGTAGTTGAACGTAGTTGAACGTAGCTGAACGTAGTTGAATGTAGGTGAATGTAGTTGAACGTAGTTGAACGTAGTTGAACATAGTTGAACATAGTTGAAAATAGTTGAACGTAGTTGAACGTAGTTGAACGTAGTTAAACGTAGTTGAACGTAGTTGAACGTAGTTGAACATAGTTGAACGTAGTTGAACGTAGTTGAACGTACTTGAATGTACTTGAATGTAGTTGAATGTAGTTGAACGTAGTTGAACGTAGTTGAACGTAGTTGAACATAGTTGAATGTAGTTGAACATATTGGAGGCTAACCTGGTTGAATGTAGTTGAACGTAGTGGAGGCTAACATAGTTGAACGTAGTTGAACATAGTAGAATGTACCAGAGAAGTATGGATGCAGGTCCGTTCAACTATGTTCAACTACATTCAACTACATTAGCCTCCACTACGTTCAACTATGTCCACTAAGAGCTATGTGACCGGGCCTTGAGACATCAGTGCAGACTACTACACGCGTCCTACTGGAATTGTAAGTCTTTTAAATGGTTTACATCCATTAGTTGTCTTAATGCTTATACTTACATATACACAGTCAATGCACTTACATATACATACACATACACAGGATAGGTTAAACAACCATTCAGTACCTAGCTTGTACAGGATCCTGGTGATGGCACCAGTGTCATGGGGGGTGATGAAAATGGGAAATATTCCACCTAGAGGAGGAATCGAACCCACATCTCTTGCATTCTGGGCCAGTGTAATAACCATTACACCACCTAGGCTCCCTGATGTCACCACCCTATCCACATCCACCTGTATATGTGGCTCATTGCCTGAGAGGTTAGTGCAGACCACTACACTCATACTATCATCATTTCGATTGTTAACAACACTAACAAGTTACGTGACTCAAAATGGATGTGACTCCGGTCAAAGTGACCAAAGTTAGTAATAAAAACATCAAGATTAATATGGAATGTGTACGGTAGGCAAAAGAAAGAACACGCTATTGACAACCGATACATGACGAAGCATCAGTGGAGAATAATGATGCACGTTGGCAGTGTCGATTAACAATAACAGAGGAGTAGTGATCAGAAGGACGCTAAAACTTAACCGCTATTTGGTATTATGGAAGACGCCCAAATTTTAAAGAAACTCACAATGCAATTCCTTATCGTCTCACCATAGCAAGCAACCCTCTCCATCATTATCATCATCACCATCATCATCACCCACCCACGGACAGACCAGGGCGGTATTATTTCCATTGATTTAATCCCACGTGACACGGGTAACTGATATGACACAGAGTACAGGGTAGGGACCCACCTCTAGCCCCATATCTCGGACCATTACCCAGGGTGCACTGCGCTAACAATTCGACAGGAGAAACGCTATACAATTACATCCCCACTGACAACAAATTTAAAGCGGCTGTCACACCTCACCGGATTGAGCAACGGACAGAATTGTTCTGTCCGGTGGTGTTTGGGCGTGTAAAGTATCAAAATGTATTAAAATGTGTCAAGATGTTGCGCTATTGGGTCAATGGCTGCTGGACGAACGGACATGAAACGAACATGAAACAGGCATGAAATGGACATGAACGGATAGCCAACAGATGAAATTAACTCAAACCAGACAAGAACCATGGACGTCAATCAGGCGGCACCCGTTCCTAGCTTTGTGCATGTTCACAACTTGTACGGACACAAACCAGACTTTGTTCGGTTTCTTTCCGTTTCCCCCGATCTTGTGACGTGTGACAGAGCCTGAATGTTTTGGGCTTTATCAAGTGGATAACGTTGGTGTTTTTTGTGTGTTTTTTGTTTTAGCTGTTGTTGCGCAAAATGCCTATGCTCCCTTACATGGTAGATTTGAGTTTTGCGCATTTAGGTATTGACGTTTTTCTAATATGGGGATGTTTACTGTATATAGCAGATTGACTGACTGCACAGCTAATGTGGACATGTATGGGTGGTGGGAGAGGGAGCAGTTGTGGTGGTGGGGAGAGTGGGGTAGTGGGAGTGGGGAGAGAGGGGTAGTGGTGGGGGAGAGAGGGGTATGGTGGTGGGGAGAGGGGGATGGGGGGGTAGAGGGTAGGGTGGTGCGGAGAGAGGGGTGGTGGTGGTGGTAGAGATGGGTAGTGGTGGTGGGGAGAGAGGGGTAGGGGTATGGGGAGAGAGGGTGGTGGTGGTGGGGAGAGAGGGAGTGGTGGTGGGGAGAGAGGGGTAGCGGTGGTGGGGGAGAGATGGGTAGTGTGGTGGGGAGAGATGGTAGTGGTGGTGGGGAGAGAGGGGTAGTGGTGGTGGGAGAGGGGTAGTGTGGTGGGGAGAGAGGGGAGGTGTTGGGGAGAGGGTAGGATGGTGGGGAGAGGGGGGTGGTGTGGGAGAAAGGGTAGTGTGGTGGAGAGAGAGGGGTAGTGGGTGTGGGGAGAGATCGGTATGTGGTGGGGAGAGAGGGGTAGTGGTGGTGGTGAGAGGGGTAGTGGTGATGGGCAGAGAGGGGTAGTTGTGGTGGTGAGAGAGGGGAGGGTGGTGGGGGGAGAGGGTTAGGGGTGGTGGGAGAGGGGAGTGGTGGTGGGAGAGGGAGCAGTTGTGGTGGGGAGAGAGGGAAGGGTAGAGGGGAGAGAGCGTGTGTGGTGGGGAGAGGGGGTAGGGGGTGGTGGGGAGAGAGGGGTGGTGGTGGGGGAGAGATGGGTAGTGGTGGTGGGGAGAGATGGGTAGTGGTGGTGGGGAGAGAGGGGGAGTGGTGGTGGGGAGGGAGGGGAGTGGAAGAAGAGAGAGGTCGGTGGTGGGGACGGAGCTCTGGTGGTGGTTGGAGAGGAGTGGTGGTGAGGAAAGAGGGGGAGTGGCGGGGAGAGAGCTGTGGTGATGTTAAAGAAAGAGAGAAGTTGTTGGTGGTGGTGGGGAGAGGGGCGATGTAGAGAGAGTGGTGGAGGGGCGGGGGGCGGGGGGGGGGGGGCGAGAGGTCATGTGCACTGGTAGAAACCACCACTCCATCTTCAACCTGCCTCAGTTTCTCAAGGCGTATTGAAAACCCAAGTCAGTTTTCATATAGAAACAAATAGGGTCTACAACTTGTTTAATATTGAATAGAGAGAGCCTAATCAAATATAGCTAGGACGTAAAGCTCTCGTGGTAGTTTCTATGAAGAAAAAATGTTCTTCTGAATGATATGTCCATACCATTCAATTAGAATTTCATTAAAATGAAATCTTATTTCGCCGAAAACATTGTGGTGCTTGTATTATATAATTAGTAATTTTTACTAGAGTGAGAGTGGTGGTGGTGTGGTAGGAGAGGTTGGGTGGTTTTGGAGTTTTACGTCCTGGCAACATCTAAGATCATATCAGGACAGGTACCAACTTGTTATGGTGCACACTCATGCTGACTTCATAGTGCTGTCCCACTGAGAAATCAGGCTGCCGGAACCATGACCCAATATCCTACCCAGTCACATCATCCTGACACCGAGCCAACCAGTCCTAGCCCTATCCTGATAACGCCAAGCGCCAAACTAGGAATTCACAAGTATCAAATTTGTACGTCATTGGTTTGACTCGACCAGGAACCAAACTCCCGATCTCCCGCACACGAGGCCTGCGCTCTACCGATTTGGCCACGGCCCCACGGAGAGGAGTACACCATAGTAGAGTTGCAGGACTCGCGAGGTGAGGGGGGGGGGCGGGTAGGGGCGGGTGAGGTGGTGGTGATGGTCAGAGAGTATAATAGGGTGAGAAGTGCACCCCTTTCTTTGGGCATAAATGTTGTGACTGGATCCTCGGACCCGGGCTACCCCGCAGTGCCGGGGTGTAACCCGACCCGGGACCGGGCACCCCTGGGCGGGAGGGGGGGCGGGGGAGGGGGTGCCCGCCGGCAGGTGCAAATAGATGGGGCCGGGGGGGAGGGTAGAGGAGGGGGGTTGGGAGGCGGTGTTGGAGGAAGGAGAATGAGAGCATTTAAAGCCGGTGTACATTACATGACAATGCGTTATGTGCGAATTGCCTTCAATTGCGTACTGGTGGCGGTGGCCGGTTGGTTGTTGGAGCTCTAAGTCCTGGCAACGCCTAAGGTCATCTCAGGTGATTATATTCTGTCACAAGTCGGTATCGCATTCTGATATCGCATTAGATGTTGCCAGGATATAAACTCCCAAATGAACAACCAAATCGTAAGTGTTAAATGACGTATGGACTTAGACCATTTAAAAGACTTACGATTCTAGTGGGACGAGTGTAGTAGTCTGCACTGACCTCTCAGGCAAGGAGCCGCATAGACAGAGTGATTGCATCAAGGAACCTAGATAGCCTAATGCCCTTTTGATATACTTTTTTAATCAGTAAATTTCCTTGGAGTTCATACCAATGCATATCGGAGCGTGACATAGCTCAGCAGGTAGAGTGTCCACCTGTGAAGATGTCAGTCATCCTATCGATCCTGCTCAGTGGACCCATTTGCAGTCTGGGCTATTTTCCATTCCAACGACTTGTCCACAACTACTTCATCAAAGGCTGCATTATGTGCTGTCCTGTCTGTGGGAACATGCATATAAAAGCCCCATTGCTGTTTATCGGAGAGAGTAGCCTTTGTGGCGGCAGCGGGTTTCCTCCAAAGAAATGACCACATGTTTGACATCCAATAGTTGATGATACGAAAACTCAATGTGCTCTAGAGGCATCGTTAAATAAGACAAGCAACGCATATCAATCATTCTCCTGAAAAGTTGCACTCAGAAACCATTTCGGGCGGTTAATAATAATAGCTTCAGATAATGGACAACCTGGGGGGGGGGGCTATGATCTAAAGCACACACAATCATGAAGTGCATTACATGTCTTGCATGTCTTACATGTCTTAATGTCTTACATTTCTTACATGTCTTACATGTCTTACCTGTCTTACATGTATTGAAATGGGTTGCTGCAGGACATTACCCCCCGCATGGATCTGTAATTACAAGCACACCTACCTGTCTGCTGGGGTAAGTAACGACTGGACGGCCTTCTCCGCTAGGTGGCACTAGGGTAGATCGTCACCGGGTTCACCACCAGGTGACGCCATTTTCAGTGTGAGTCATAAATATCGTCTGCTTTTGATCACTTTTTTATTTTTTACCGGCAGGGGATGGAATTTAGTTGTTTCTTTGTTGGCATGTTATGTCTTTGCAACATGTAGGGTCTTATCAGGATGGGTAGGATGTGGCTTATGTGACATTTTCTTTCCTTGTTGTAGTTTTATGTCCTGGCAACATTTAAGGTAATATCAGGACATCTATTGACTTGTGACAGTGCGCACTCATGGTTACTTTATTGTGCTGCTGTCAGACTGGGAAATCAGGCGGCAGGCACCATGACTGAATTCCCACTCAGTCGCATTATCCCGACACTGAGCTAACCAGTCGTTGCTCTATCCTATTAATGCCGAGAGCCATGCTAGGTAGCGACAAGTATCAATGTTGTAACTTGACTAATGATTTGACCAAATATAGAACTCTCGACCTTCCGCACCAGAAGCCTGCGCTCTACCGATTCGGCCACATCATTCGGTATGTGATATTTAGATAGCCCACTAACAATCACTGGATTAGTATTGTCGTATGCTCCAATCAAATGTCGTCTGCTGTTGATACAGTTTGTACCATCAAGTTGAGCTCCCAAACTAACCACTTCCAACCTGGAATTGTTGTCTGCTCTAATATAATCTCGTCTGCTGTGAATTAAGTTTTCACCATCAATTTATACTTCTCGACTTATCACTACCAACCTGCCATTATCGTCTGCTCCAATTACATATCGTCTGATATTGATTAAAAAGCACGCTTAAAAAATTGACTAACTAACTCCCGTACTATTGTCGTCTGCTGCAATAAAGTTCTAATTCTATCTCAGCTCCATGATGCAATCACCCTGTCCGCCTGTCTATGTGGCTCCTTGCCTGAGAAATCAGTGCAGATTACAACAGTTTTCTTCCTGGAATTGTAAGTCATTTTAAATGGCTGACGACCATACCTTGTTTAATGCTTACGATTACATACGGGCGGTGCGCTTACATCTACATACATACATTAGGTTCAACAACCATACAACACTAAGCTTGTACAGGATCCAGGTCATGGCAACCAGTGTCATGGAGGAGTGATGAAAATGGGAAACATTACACCTGGAACAGGTTTCAAACCCACAGTTCTTACAATTCTGGGACTATCATGATAATCATTACACTACCTATGCTCTCTGATGCAATCATCCTATTCACGCCTGCCTGTCTATGCGGCTCCTTGCCTAAGAGGTTAGCGCAGACTACTACACTCGTCTCCATGGAATTGTAAGTTTTTTAAATGGTTTACGTCCATGTCGTTTAATGCTTCCAAATACCTACACACAGATGATGCACTTACCTATATATATATATATATATATATATATATATAGGGTAGGTTCAACAACCATGCAGTGTGTAGCTTGTACAGGACTCTGGTCGTGGCAACTAGTGTCATGTGGGGGTGATGAAAATGAGAAACCTTGCACTTAGAGCAGGATTCAACCTAGATACAGGATTCACCCTGTACTCGCAGTACACGGGTGAATACCAGCCCTATGTAAAAGCTGTCGAATAAGCGGGGAAATGAAATGAGAGCCTAAATCCACAATCTAAAAAGCAATACTTATTCTTTATATATATCTTAATATTTCCCCACTACCTTTGAGTTGAAAAATATAATAAAACATATAGTTTAATAGAATTTAAAGGTGAAATCGATGGCATTCTATGGCCGCCATCTTGTCTTTTTGCATTCTCTCCCATTTCACTAACTCTGTGCCGATATAAGTACCCATTTGATACTGGAGGCAGGCATTCTACTTCCTGTTCCATACTCAAGCTATTTTCGCCCGTATTTACACTACGTTGTCGTTCACCCATGTACTACAAGTGCAGGGTGAATCTTTTATCTAGATTCAACCCAACACTTCTTGCCATTCCGGAACGAGCATGCCAACCATTAAACTACCTAGGCTCCCTGATGCAATCACCCTATTCACACCCACCTGACTATGTGGTTCTATGCCTGAGAGGTCAGTGCGGACTACTACGCTTGTTCACTGTTACTTCCTGCATCTCCCCAGATATTTACTCTATCAGATAGACGGAAGTGTCCTATTCCAAAGAACCACGCAAAGCTTTATGGGATCGAGTGAGAAAAATAAAAAATGTGCAGCTGGGTGCTACCTGAATTGACAGTCACCTGCAGCAGACCCTGAATTGACAGTCACCTGTGTCAAATCCGGAATTGACAGTCACCTCCATCAAACACCAAATTGACAGTCACCTGTGCCACACCCATAATTGACAGTAACCTGCACCAAACCCTGAATTGACAGTCACCTGCAGCAGACCCTGAATTGACAGTCACCTGCATCAGACCCTGAATTGGCAGTAACCTGCACCAAAGCCTGCATCAAACACTGAATTGACAGTTACCTGCATCTAACTCTGAATTGACAGTCACCTGCATCAAACACTGGAATGACAGTCACCTGCATCAGACCCTGAATTGGCAGTCACCTGTGTGAAACCCTGAATTGACAATCACCTGCATCAAACCCTGAATTGACAGTCATCTGCATCAAACCCTGAATTGAAGGTCACCTGCGTCAAACACTGAACTGGAAGTCACCTGCATCAACCACTGAAATGACAGCCACATGCATCAAACTCGGAATTGACAGTCACCTGCATCATACACTGAATGGACAGTCTCCTGCATCAGACACTGAATTGACAGTCACCTCCATCAAACCCTGAATTGACAGTCATCTGCATCGAACCCTGAATTGACAGTCACCTGCGACAGACCCTGTGTTCAGTTGACAGCTAACCTAATAACACCCGAACATTAAATTGTGCAGCCCGATTGTTTGCAGTACTGTTGCTGCTATATATATTTGTTGTGTGTAACTGTGTCATGGGCGGTGATGGAAATGGGAAATAGTGCGCCTACAGCAGGAATCGAACTCATATCTCTTGCCTTCCGGGACAGTGTGCTAACCATTACACCACATAGACTCCCTGATGTCACCACCCTACCCACGCATACCTGTCTATGCGGCTCCTTGCCTGAGAGGTCAGTGTTGACTACTAGTACTACACTCGTCCCCCTGGAATTGTAGGATTTAATATTTACGATTACATATTATAAAATGTATATACATGCGAAGCACTTACATAGGAAATGGTAGGTTCAACAACCATACAGCACGTAGCTTGGACATAATCATGGTCAGGGCAACCAGTGTCATGGGGTGGGTGATGAGAATGGGAAATATTGTGCCTAGAATGGGAATCGAACCCGCATCTTGTACATTCCGGGACAGTGTGCTGACCATTACACTACCTAGGCTCCCTGATGTCATCACCACCCTATCCAAGCCTACCTGGCTAAACGGCTCCTTGCCTGAGAAGCCGGTGCTGACTACTACAAATATATTTGTAGTTTTATGTTTTACTGCAAATCTTCTATTTTCTTCTACATTTGTTGATTAAATCGTGTCTGGAGGTCATATATGATTCAAACAAACCACTGGGTTTGAAGCCCATCACTTAAAAATTAATATTTGTCAATATATAGCCTGACACTCGGCATTACTAGGATAGGGGAAGCAGCAGTGGAATGAGGAAGGCAAATTGTCGGTGATAGAAATTTGCCCAGTTTAATCAACTAGGAGAAATTTTAATTGGGGACAATTGGTCTTCCTCATTCCACAGCTCCTTGCCCTATCCTAGTAATGCTGAGCGCCAGGCTAGGCATTGACAAATATAAATTGTTAAGTCATTGGTTTGACTCGGTCAGGGTTTGAAGCTGGAAGTTTGAATCCAATGAACTGCCAAAAAGGGAGGCAGACGCTCAACTTATTTTGTCACCCCGTCTGGCGCATATATATAATATATATATAATATATATATAATATATACATATATGATAATATGGGCTACACCAGACTATTTATAAACCACTTGTGGATTGTGACATTGGATAGCCGCCAACACTGTCAAAATATCAACCATCATCAACATTGCGTAAACAATTATATTGTGACTAACTTGATTTGGTAGTGTACCAGACTGGATGGCCGAATGAGTTGAGCATCCGTCTCCTGTTTTTGGAGATCGGGGGATCCGAAACCAGGAGTCTGTGGGTTCGAACCTTGGTCGAGTCAAACCAATGACTTAAAAATTGATACTTGTCGCTTCCTAGCCTGGCGCTTGGCATTACTAGGATAGGGCAAGGACTGGTTTGCTCATTGCCAGAAAAATGTGACTGAGTGGGATATCAGGTCATGGTGCTGATGGCGTGATTTCCCAGTGGGGCAGCACTATAAAGTTGCCATGAGTGCGCACTGCCACAAGTCTGTACCAATCCTGATATGACCTTAGATGTTGTTAGGACGTAAAACAACAACAAACAAACGATGATTTGGTAGTGGGGTATGTGGATGGGATATGTAGCTGAGCTTTGGTTGTGACTGTAAATTGTAAAATGATTCTTGAATTCCGCATTTATCAAATATCTTCGATAAAATATTCATAAGCATAATATGTGCAGCAATGAGGAATACCCAACCAGCGCGAGCTTGTTTAGTCCACACTTGTTAAGTGAGCGCCACTTCCGTGTGGCAATGAGGAATACCCAACCAGCGCGAGCTTGTTTGGTCCACACTTGTTAGGTGAGCGCCACTTCCGTGCAGCAATGAGGAATACCCAACCGGCGCGAGCTTGTGTGGTCCACACTTGTTAAGTGAGCGCCACTTCCGTGCAGCAATGAGGAATACCCAACCAGTGCATGCTTGTTTGGTCCACACTTGTTAGGTGAACGCAACTTCTGTAACCAACCCAGTGAGCCCTTCTCAGTGTAAATCAGAGGTAGTAGTAGTAGTTTTGTATTCAGACGTAATCGCATATCGTATTTATGTATTGCAGAGATTAAAGTGTTTTAAGTATTTTTTAAGTTTACTATACTGACACCTATGTTTAAATCACATCATATTGGTGTAATTATGTGGACACGGCATATATTACATACATTATAATCGGTAGCGTAAAGACTT
The DNA here is from genome assembly GCA_030323885.1 of Branchipolynoe longqiensis. NCBI lineage: Eukaryota > Metazoa > Annelida > Polychaeta > Phyllodocida > Polynoidae > Branchipolynoe > Branchipolynoe longqiensis. Next base: position 87,452,256 of record CM059193.1, on the reverse strand, counting down.
TCTTTTTTTCTTTTCTTGAAGATTTATGCTGCCCAACATGGATAAATCTGAATGGACTTGTTTTCACCATTAGACAGTTCGTTGATAGAAAACCTGAGCCTACACTTTTACTGACCCAAAGGATTTTTAGCCTCCCACACCATACAGATGTGGTATGAGAGCAACTGGCCTTTGATGACGCTGTAAGTTATACACAGCGGTGGAAGTCCAAATTGGCAGAGGTCGGGGGGGATGGGCAATCGAACCATCAACCTTCAGATTAGGAGTCCGACCTAGAAAAAAGTCAGACACTCTAAACCACTCTGCCACAGAGAACACCAGAATAGGAGAATTACCCTGAAAATTTATACTCAGTGAAGTACATGTTGAACCGACCGACTCAATGACCATCTAAGATGCAGGGTTATGGTAGTAACTGGTTTGTTTTGTTTGTTGGGCTTTTACATCCTAGCGAAATCTAAGTTCATATCAGCATGGATACCGACTTGTGACAATGCGCACTCATGGCAATTTATAGTGCTGTCCCACTGGGAGACCAGGTCGCCAACACCAGGCCCCGATATGCCCCACTGTCACATTATCCTAATACTGAGCTAACCAGTCCTTTCCCGATCCTATTCATGGCAAGCACCAGCCTAGGTAGCGACAAGTATCAAATTTATAAGTCTTTGGTTTGACTCAGCCGGGATTCAAACTCCTGATGTTCCACATGTGCTCCTACCAATTTGGCCACTGCGTCTAGTACATACTGTAGTAGTCTGCACTGACCTCTCAGGCAAGGAGCCACATAGACAGATAGGCATGTGTAGGGTGGTGACATCGGGGAGCCTAGGGGAGCCTAGGTGACTCACCTGTAGTCCTGGTGTAGTTCGCTCCAGGGCTGGGAAGGATGAGTCTAATTCCTAGTTATAGGTTGTGTGGACATGTTGTCCATTCTCCAGAAGTCTAGCTACCTACCCTGGTCTCTACACAGGGGTCTCTGGTGAACTGCTCTTTATCACATGGGGCACTCATGCACCTAAGAGTCTTGTAGGCACGGCAGGCTCGTGCCTATAAGAGTACCTGGGGGAACCCCTGCCTCAGCCTGATTCAATACTAGGCCATACCTAGGCCGCCACAGTGTAATGGTTAGCATACTGGCCCAGAATACAAGAGATACAGATCAAATTCCTTCTCTAGGCACAATATTTCCCACTTTCATCAACCCCCATGATACTGGTTGCCACGACCAGGGTCCTGTACAAGCTACGGACTGTATGGTGGTTGAACCTACTGTAAAAATATACGGATTTTCGGTTCGGAATTATATATAGGCAGAGAGCATTATTATTCTCGGGCGACGGAGTGGGGGCCAAGGTTATGTAACAGAAAAAGCAATGGGTGCCATATGACACTAGGTGGAAAATATGATAACACATGGTGACCGAGATTATGATGAGATGTTCATATATAAGAGACAGTTAATGTTTGGTGAAATGTTCCCTCTATGCACCAGTAAGAATGCAAGGTGAGGAGAAGGACATTTGTAATATATATATTTATTGTAATTGTCTGCAACTACCTGTTACCACAGAACTGGTGGGCGAGCACACCCAGCCACTCTGCATACATTATGGACACCACCTGCAGCTGGGTTTGAGTGACAGCTGCCCCTATTAGGGCGTCGGCCCCCAGGCTGCAGAGGGTGTCTGATTGGCTGGCTGTGGGAGGCTCAGTCACCTGCACCCCTTTGCCCCACCTGACCACAGAAGCCTCATTCTGAGATAGATTATTCTAGACACTCTGATCTAATGATGCTACAGGTCTACTAAGGGAGTCTACTCTTCACTCTTGAGGGAGACACACTCTTCTCTTGGCCAGGAACCCAGGCAATCTGTCTGAGGCTCCACCTTTTCATATACCAACTGAGCTGGGTGCAACAACCATGGGACTCCGGTTCAATGGGCTGTAGGCACTGATTCATATACATACTAAGAGAATAATGAGGACCTGTGTGGATAGGAGGTAAGGAGTGAGGGTGATAGGTCGCTAGTAGGTGAACAGGAGTTGATGCCAATAAAGCACAACTTCTTCACTGTCAGTCTTGCATGACTTGTCTTCCCTTTCTTTCTTATGCGTTTGTTGGAGAGGGGCATCAGGTGAGAACTGACAGACATTTGTCAGAACGCACCTGGGGAGAGTAAGTGGTGTATCTGGGGATCAGCCGGCCGAGCATTCCAGTTATATTACACGACCCTCTGTATGTATATGTAAGTGCATTGCCTGTATGTATGTACTACTAAGCATTAAATGACCATTTAAAAGACTTACAATTCCAGTGGGACGAGAGTAGTAGCCTGCGCTGACCTTTCAGGCAAGGAGCTTCATATACAGGTAGCCAAGAGTAAGGTGATGACATCAGGGAGCATAGGTGGTGTAATGGTTAGCACACTGGCTCGAAATACAAGAGATGTGGGTTCGATTTCCACTCTAAGCGCAATATTTCCCATTTTCATCACCTCCATGTCAATATCAAAGCTAGTAAATATACATTCCTATGAATTCATTAAACTAGACCACAAGAAGTGGGTCATGTCATGTTGAAATGCACTTCTTCTGATCCGATCACGTCCCCTGTCCGGCGTGGATCTGTCCTAGATCCCGGATGTCGGGATGTGGAGGTGTGGGGTGTGGGTTGTGGGGTGTGGGGTGTGGGGTGTGGGGTGGGGGTGGGGCACAATGAGGCCAGCCATGCCTGGCTGGGTGTCTGTCACAGTACCTGACTTATGGGCAGGCTTACCACACATCGTGTGACAGCACGTTGACACCAGAGTGTGAGCGTACCCCACACAGCGCACCTGTGACAGTATGCTGACACTACACACAGCGCACCTGTGACAGTATGCTGACACTACACCCAATGTACATGTGACAGTGTTCTGACACTACACACAATGTACATGTGACAGTGTCCTGACACTACACACACTGTACATGTGACAGTGTTCTGACACTGCACTCAATGTACATGTGACAGTGTTCTGACACTACACACAATGTACATGTGACAGTGTGCTGACACTGCACACAATTTACATGTGACAGTGTGCTGACACTACACCCAATGTACATGTGACAGTGTTCTGACACTACACACAATGCACATGTGACAGTATGCTGACACTACACACAATGTACATGTGACAGTGTCCTGACATGACCTTAAATGTTGCAGGGACGTAAAACAACAACAAACAAACAAACTGTGACAGTGTGCTGACACTACACACAATGTACATGTGGCAGTATGCTGACACTACACCAAATGTACATGTGACAGTGTGCTGACACCACACACAATGTACATGTGACAGTGTTCTGACACTACACACAATGTACATGTGGCAGTGTGCTGACACTACACCCAATGTACATGTGACAGTGTGCTGATACTACACACAATGTCCATGTGACAGTGTGCTGACACTACACACAATGTACATGTGGCAGTGTGCTGACACTACACCCAATGTACATGTGACAGTGGACACTACACACAATGTACATGTGACAGTGTGCTGACACTACACCCAATGTACATGTGACAGTATGCTGACACTACACACAATGTACATGTGACAGTATGCTGACACTACACACACTCTACATGTGACAGAATGCTGACACAATGTACATGTGACAGTGTACTGACTCTACATACAGTGTACATGTGACAGTATGCTGACAGACCACATAGCACACGTGTGACAGTATGCTGACACTACATATAATGTACACGATTGTGACAGTATGCTGAGACTATGTACATGTGACAGTGTTCTGACACTACATACACTATGCATGTGACAGTATGCTGACACCCCACATAAAAGGTACATGTGACCGTGTGCTGACACCACACATGTATGTATGTGTGACAGTATGTTGATACCACACACAATGTACACATGACAGTATGGTGACACCACACACAATCTACATGTGACAGTATGCTGACACCACACAATCTACATGGGACAGTATTCTGACACCACACACAATCTACATGTGACAGTATGCTGACACCACACACAATCTACATGTGACAGTTTTCTGACATTACACAATCTACATGTGACAGTTTTCTGACACTACACAATCTACATGTGACAGTTTTCTGACACTACACAATCTACATGTGACAGTATGCTGACACTACACACTCTACATGTAACAGTATGCTGACACCACACACAATCTACATGTGACAGTTTTCTGACACTACACAATCTACATGTGACAGTTTTTTGACACTACACAATCTACATGTGACTCCATCGCTCCTGATGTGTATTCTTGTTTGACATACTATGTATGCATGTTGCCCTTTTGTTACAAACTCATGTTATTGTTTTCTTTCATGTAGGTGAGTCGATGATTCTGCAAACTAGGCTAAACTGAACAGTGACTTATCAATACCACTACCAACACAGTAAGTAATGCCCAACTCCTAGCATTCAAATCTTCTCTTATGCACAAACCAGATCAATTCTATAGTTAGTTAGCAGTGATTGTTTGTACGGACTCTTTTAGAAAACATTAACGTTACATAGTCTGATTATTTTGTATTTCTGCAAATTTGGTGAGATAGATACATTGGATTGATAATACATTAGATTGATACATAATTAGATTGATAAATACATTAGATTGACTTAGTATCCCATTCTATGCAGCAACACATGTTTAATATGTGGTCCAGTATCTAAGTTGGTTATGTGGGGTCAAATCTAGGTAAGTATTTGGGGTTTGAAAATATAATGTTTTCATCGGACTATGCAGCTTTATAGTTCCTCTGAACATTGTATCTTTTCCAGTGCCGATTCTTTGGTCTTCCTATCATTGTTGGTGCAGATATTTACACTTACAAAAGAAGATAATACATTTTCTTACTGGTTCAGTATAATAAAAAAGGGAGTTGAATTGTGAACATCCTTGATTCCGATACATATGACGAGATAGCCTCAAGGCCTGGTCGCATCCACGTTATGGCCCTGTCACACTACGACGTAACGACATCAACGTAGGGAGAACGTGAAGAACGTTGAACTTCTCGGCGTAGTATGCAAATTTGGGCACAAGTTTAACGTGGATGCAGCGTAGTGGACGAGAGCATAGCGTCGGTAAAGCGTAGTGATACCGTCATTCAACGAGAGAGGTCAAATTCATTACGTTCACGGAACGTTATGAACGTTATTCCATCGCCAGAACTACGTTACCTGATGGCGAAACGTTGAACTACATTGAACGTACGTTCTCCTGACGTTATTCTGACATTATCCTGATGTTATCCTGACATTATCCTGATGTTATCCTGACATTCCCATTACGCCACGTGGACGTTTCCACCGGGTTTAATGTGGGTCAACGTAGTGCAATGTAGTGCAACGTAGTTGAAGGTAGTGACTAACGTTTTAATAACGTTTTAATAACGTCGGTTTAACATCATTGACGTTCACCAAACGTGTACAGAACGTACGGCCAACGTAAACCCTTACGTTCGAACTATGTCAAAAGTTTTGAACATGTCCAAAACCTTGACGTAACACGACGTAATGTGACGTAGCTGGACGTCAGTCTAACGTCAGTATGACGTCATAATAACGTAATCCAACGTACATCAACGTAATGACGAAAGATCACCACATTAGGCTCACGTTCGCTCATTACGTTGTAGTGTGACAGGGGTATTAGTGGACGTGGTTGAACATAATGGAACTAACATAGTTGAACGTAGTTGAGGCTAATGTGGTTGAACATAGTTGAACATAGTTGAACATAGTTGAACATAGTTGAACATAGTTGAACGTAGTTGAACGTAGATGAACGTAGTTGAACGTAGTTGAACGTAGTTGAACGTAGTTGAACGTGGGTGAACGTAGTTGAACGTAGTTGAACGTAGTTGACTGTAGTTGGATGTAGTTGAACGTAGTTGAACGTAGTTGAACATAGTTGAATGTAGTTGAACTTAGTTGAACATAATTAAATGTAGTTGAACATAGTTGAACATAGTTGAACATAGGTGAACATAGTTGAACGTAGGTGAACATAGTTGAACATAGGTGAACATAGGTGAATGTACTTGCATCCACACTTCTCCGTCATGCTAACTTGGTAATAATGTGGGTGGGCCCATGAGTTCCAATTTATTCTTTGGACATGTTCAAAAGAGCGCTACATTAGAGGCTAACACACTGTGGGAAAGTCCCAATACTGTTAATGTCTTCTGGCATACTCTAGCATACTCTAGCATACTATAGCATACTTGGACATAGTTGAACTTAGTTGAGCATTGTGGAGGCTAATATACGTTGAACGTAGTTGAACGTAGTTGAACGCAGTTAAATGTAGTTGAACGTAGTTGGATGCAGTTGAACATAGTTAAAAGTAGTTGAATGTAGTTGACAGTAGTTGACAGTAGTTGAACATACCGGCATCCATGCCGTAACGTATTTATCCCTACCAAAACCTGCCATACCTTAACGTTTTTCAAAGTAGTTTAACATACTTACACCATGTTTGACCCACGTTAATCTATCCTACGTTCAACTACGTTCAACTACTTCAACTACGTCCACTAACGTGTATGTGATCAGGGCTTTAGTGTGACTAATGCGGGTTAGTCATGAGCCATTACCATAGAGAGCGAGGTCTAGAAAAGTGATTTTTCGGAGAGGTAATAACAACAATTATTAACACAATGATTTAAGTTCAAGACAATTCATAGGATCATTTATTTTAGTTCTTTTGTAACAATTTTTTTATTCTGCCCATAACGTATAAGCTCCCGTGAGGGTGCTTGTTTTCAACGCTGGACAGCTGTGATACTGGATTGGTCTGGTCCCACACTCAGGAGTGTTTACCTGATCTTTCTCGGGCCAACCTTTTGCGGTTATAGAGATATTAGTTTTTTTGAATTTTCAAAGTTTTTTCCTAACCTTTATATGATAATATCCTACTATGTACATCTACCCTTATGACATACAGGCCTGCGGGAGAGGATCCCGTCCCATTGTGGTTTGTTACAGCATCCTTTCACCCACGCTACATTTTATTCTACATATCCAACGTAACTACTGGTGCACTTATAAAGCATTTTTTGCCACATAGAAGAGAACACCAAGTCAATTTAATAGAACCTGTTACTATAGAAACCTATAGTGTCCGAGTTTTGACAAGCATGCCAACATTTATTTAGCATGTTTACACTTAAAATATCTCCTAAATAAAACTTATTTCAAACTAAACCAAGGTAGATTATAACTATTAACCTAATATAGTTATCTTTGAGATGAGGTTATCGCCAGTCTTTTTTATTAAAGAGGACAAATACTGTAATATATCAAGAATGACTTCTTAAAGAGAATAATAGCTGATGCTTTCTTTGTGTGAGGGGTGGAGGGGGGTGGTCCTTAAGCAATCAAACAAACAAGACTATTGGCTTCATGCTAATGCTTAATACTACATTTTGCATTTCGCTATTTTATTTTTAAATGAGCTAACCAGTCCTTGTCCTATTTCATTTTTAAAGAAGGAACTGAAAATTGCAACAATCGGGTTGAATAACAGCTTTGTAAAATTGTCCGACCTAATGGCATGAGGATAGATGTGAACTCTATTATAATAAATTGCAACTTGTCTATATAATGGTAAATGGTGATATATAAAATCCAAAGGCATATGAGGGATATGTGGAGTTGGTAAACTATTACTCATTAGGTATAGAAACTGTATAGAAAAATAGTATAGACGAGGAGTGCCACTTCTTAGATAGTCTTTGGAGGAATCACCTCACATACCCCCTCCCCCCATGGTGTTATTTATGGATCACTGGCCACCACAAGGCACTGTAGCCTGCATGACAAGGCCTTGGATACAACAGATTGAACCCTGATTGGTGGATCAACCCATGTGCCCACTGCCATCTTAGATTCTAGAAACCTATATAAGATAATAAACCAGGGAGCCTCGCTCTCCTACTTTCACTCTTTACCTACTTTCCTTCATTACCTGTATTGATTTCTCATTAGCTTGTCCACACCATTCACACCACCAGCCGGCGACTTTACAGCTTGGTGCTCATTCGCTGTCATTGCTGGGCACAGGGGAACAGCACTGCCTATAGCCCGTTGCTATCACCACTGGTCACCCTGCCACAATCTGCTCATATCTTAACCACCATCCAGTGACGGATACCACCAGTTCGTTCACTGTCATCGCTTAGCACAGGGGAAACCTCCGCCCAGACCACCACCCAATGGCCACAGGTCAGACTGCCACCCCCCACATATACCATAATCAGCAGCCAGTGGCACACACCAACAGTTCATTTACTGTCTTTGGTCATGCATACTGTCAACAGTTCTACACTGCAGACAGTAGAGGGCAGCTGGACTGTACCAGCTCATATAGTTTACTAAATAGATTCTATCAATTATTAATAAAACTTTTCTTTTTCTATGGGAATTTGTTTCCCTTGGCCACAAATACATGATTGTGAGCTTTCTAATTTAATGAGTGTCTATTGGCACATAATTGATTGTCTGCAGCGATGGTTTGAACAAAAAACTAACATTTATCGCCGTGAATATGGCCTATGCTGCCGACACGGCGTAAAGCAACCACCAATCAATCAATCAATCAGTCTTTGCTTAGGAACAGGGGAGCATCAGTGCCATGTGACACCATATCACCTCCCGTCAACCCACTCATACCCTAACTACCACCCAGTGGCAGACGCCAACAGTTCATTTACTGTCTTCGCTGAGGAACAGTGGAACATCACCACCAAATGACACCATATCACATATCGTCAACCCACTCATTCCCTAACTACCACCCAGTGGCAGACACCAACAGTTCATATACTATCTTCGCTGAGGAACAGTGGAACACCACCACCGAATAACACCATATCACCTAGCATCAACCCACTCATGCCCTAACTACCACCCAGTAGCGGACATCACCGGTTAACTTCCTGTCTTCGCTGAGGAACAGTGGAACACCAAGCCCTGTGGCGCCACCCTATGGCAGCGTGTACCCTTGCCTCAGCCCACTCATAGGTTATGTACCACCCAGTGACCAACAATGACAACTCATTTGCTGTCGTTGCAGGAAACAGGGAAATACCACCACCCACGCGAATATGAATTCGGAATGCTACACAAGGTGACCAGAGAGAAACAGAAGCAAATGTTGTTCTTTTGCTTAGCCTAAAGGCTTAGCATCAGAGTCAGATAGAACAATTATAGGTGTATTGATATTTCCCAATTGATTTCTGTATTGCAATCAGCTCAACAACAATACACCTGCTCTGTCTATATATGACAAAGGCTCAATATGAAGCCCCTCCCCTACTTACCTCATTTGTAAACCAATTACAAATTCAACCTCACTCAAAGAGGCATTTCCCAGTACGAGGCTTATCACAAGATGGCCGAAAGCCAATCAAATATTGTGCTTTGAGATTGAAACTATCTGGAGAATAATACCATTCGCAGGTAAGTTTGTGGGTGGCAAATTGACCGGTCAGCCAGAGTTAATAAAACTGACCTTGAGCTTGACCTTGGGTGTGCTCTCCTACATCCGGTTGGTTGGTTGGTTGTTGGAGTGTTATGTCCTGGCAACATCTAAGGTCATATCAGGATGGGTACCGACTTGTGACAGTGCACACTCATGGTGACTTTAGTGCTGCCCCACTGCTAAATCAGGCTGCCAGCACCATGACCTGATATCCCACTCAGTCACATAATCCTGACCCAGAGCTAACCAGTCCTTGTCCTATCCTATTAATGCCGAGCGCCAGGCTAGGGAAGCGACAAGTATCAATTTTATAAGTCATTGGTTTGACTCCACCGGGACCTGAACTCCCGACCTTTGGCATGGGAGGACCGCGCTCTATCGATTAGGCTACCACGCCCGGTCCTGCATCCGGTTACGTGGTCACGTGGTCACGTGGTCACGTGGTCACGTGGTCACGTGGTCACGTGGTCACGTGGTCACGTGGTCAGGTGGTCATACCGTGAACAAATGGGAGTGAATGGTGCCATCACCTCATAGATCAAAAGCATAAGAAGATGCAAGTTTTGTTGTGTGTGTAAGTTTGTTTTTTCTTTTAAGGTTTTTTGGTGTCTTTTTCCCCTGTCATTTTTGTTTAGACATTAGTTGATTAAGCAGGAGAAATTTCAATCTCAGACAATTGGACTTCCTCATTCCACTGCCCCTTGCCCTATCCTAGTAATGCCGAGCGCCAGGCTAGGTAGCGACAAGTTACAATTTTTCAGTCTCTGGTTTGACTCGGCCAGGGTTCGAACCCGGGAGGTTCGAAACCCACGACCTACCAGAACGGGAAGCGGACGCTCAATTCATTTGCAGTCCGATGGTTCTGAATTTTGTCATTTTTTTAGATTCTATATATTCTATATATATATATTAGGTTCATCATTGTAAGCTATCTTTCTTTAGTTTGATTTTTTTTTAACTTGCTTAAGTTTGAGATATTTGAAGTGCTAACATCCCAAATGAATTTTGACAAGCACACCATAATTTGGACACCATAGTCTTCTGCGGTAACAAGTTCTATTAATTTGACTCGGTATTCCCTTCTATGTTGCGAGAAATGCTTAATAAGTGCATCAATATCTAAAGTAGATATGTAAAATCTAATGTAATCAAGATTTGGTTTTGAAAATTTGATACGTTCATCGGACTATGCAGCTTTATACACAGATGTCATATACCGCAATATTAATTGTCCAACATCATCAACTCTCGTTCTGAGTTCAACATATCCTTTTACGGTTGTGGCATTTCACCTGAGCAGCTCATTGCACCTAAATACACTCCCAAAGGTAACGGTTGGTTGGTTGGTTGGCTATTGGAGTTTTGCGTCCTTGCAACATATAACGTCAAATCAGGATGAGTACCAACTTATGACAGTGCGCACTCATGGCAACTTTATAGTGCTGGCCCACTAGGAAATCAGGCCACTGGCAACATGACCAAATATCCAACTCAGTCACATTATCCTGACACTGAGCTGACCAGTCATTGTCCTATCCTATTAATGCCAAGCGCCAGTCTCAGAAGCGACAAGTATCAATTCTGTAAGTCATTGGTTTTACTCGACGCGGAACCAAAGTCCTAACCTTCCGCCCGCGAGGCCCGTGCTTTACCGATTCGGTCACCGCGCCTAGTACCAAAAGCAATGAGGTATAGATACTGGTGTGAACTCTTCCCCCTCCCCTTTTCTTTGATGCCTACCCTATAGATGATAGGTTTTCACTCGGTTTACAGAGTTAACCACTTCGGGCTATGTTTTAAAATGGAAAGACCCCACAGGTACAGATTGACATCAAACAGGACCTGCCCGCACGTCCACACATCTACAAGTCCACATGTCCTCATGTCCACATTTCCACACTCATCACCTAGGGTAGACCACATGATCGTCACTTACCCACACACAAACCCACACCCACGGGGTGGGCACAGGAGTAGAGCGTCCGTCTCCTGTTTTGGGAGATTGGGGGATCCGAACACATGAGTTTGTGGCTTCGAATCCTGGTCGAGTCCAAACCACTGTCTTAAGAATTGATAGTTCTCGCTTCCTAGCCTAGTGCTTGGCAGTATTAGGATAGGGCAAGGACCGGTTGGCTCAGTGTCAGGATAATGTGACTGAGTGGGTTATCAGGTCATGGTACTGGTGACCTGGTTTCCCAGTTGGGCAGCACTATAAAGTCGCCATAAGTGCGCACTGACACAAGTCGGTACCCGTCCTGATATGACCTTAGATGTTGCTAGGATGTAAAACAACAAACAAACAAACAAGAAATCGCCAACCATTCTATATTTTGGATTAATGCTGCATGGTCCGATGAAAACATCGACATTTAGAAACCAAGGTCAGCAGCTTATTGGAAGCCCATGACGACGCCTCCATTCCGGTAACCAGCTTGTTGGTAACCCATGCCCACGCCTCCATTCTGGTGGGCAGCTTGTTGGTGTCACGTGACCACGCCTCCTGGCGGTATCTGTGAACACCGCACCTGCTGGGGTGTCCGTCTACCTTTCACCCACCGGTCAGCCTCACACCTGATCCACTCACAGTGTACCTCCACATTGTCCACCCCCCACCTCCCCCACCCCCACCCCCAATCCCTGCCTCTGTCCACTTCCGGTCACGTGGTCGGTGAGCGACCCCCCCCCCCACCCCACTCCCTCACTCCGACAGTGAACCCCAGCCGAGGTCAAGTGGTTCGAGTGTTGGCTCTCTCTCTCTTTCGCGCTCTCTCTCTCTCTCTCTCTCTCTCTCTCTCTCTCTCTCTCTCTCTCTCTGGCACTGACCAGATGGGATGGCTGGTTTGGTAAGACTAAAGCCCTGTTCACACAGGGGCCTTAAGTCGCCTGAACTAGTTTGCCTCATCTAAGTCGACTCAGATCGCGCGTGTGAACACTCCACTGAGGTGAATTAGGGCTGAGTCGAATCAACTAGTTTACGCAAGCCCCATTCAAAAAAGTGCCTTAAGTCGCCTCAACTTGTTTGCGTCATCTAAGTTGGCCTAATGTTGTGTGTGTGAACACGGCTTAAGATTAAGAGCGCTGGCTGGCTTCCTGTTTGTTCAAACCCCGGACGAGTCAAACCACTGACTTACAAAATTGGTATTTGTTGTTACCGAGCCTGGTGCTTGGCATTGATAGCATAGAATGAGGACTGGTTTGCAGTATCAGGATAATGTGACTGAATGAGATTTCGGGTCATGGTGCCAGTGGCCTGGTGTCGCAGTGCAGCAGCACTATTAAGCTACAAGAAGTGCATACTCTTACATATTGGCACTCATCCCGTTTTTTATTGGGCGCTGCTAGGAAGGAAGGCCCCCCCCCCCCCAACAAACACAATGCGTGCTTAATATCCCATGGGGTATATTATGCAGGTTCAAATCCCCGCTGAGTCAAATCAAAGACTTAAAATTGTATAGTTGTAGCAACCTAGTCTGGCAGTCGGCTAAGAGGAAGATCAGTTCCCATGATTGACACTTTCGCTGCTTAATCAGCAAATCAATTTTGTTAAAATTTTTAATTAAAAAAAAAGAAATTCTCGACAAATAATTAGTAAAAGTTGCCATTGATGTCCGCTAGGGGCAAACATTTGAATTCCAAAACGCAGTATTTTGCGCGCCCCTATTGGATATCTTCCCATCCCATAATGCATCCGGAATAATGACCTTGAGCCTGAGAAAGGGCTCACTTTAAAAAGCAGACGAGGTGGCCGAGTGGTTAAGGCGATGGACTGCTAATCCATTGGGCTCTGCCCGCGTGGGTTCGAATCCCATCCTCGTCGAACTTTCATTTTGGTAGAACCTAGGATTCGAACCTATGGATTCGAACCCTGGTCGAGTCAAACCAATGAGTTACAAATTGATACTCATCGCTTCCTAGCCAGATGCTCGGCATTATTAGCATAGGGCAAGGACTGTTTGGCTCAGTATCAGGATAATATGACTGAGTGGGATATCAGGTAATGGTGCCGGTGGCCTGATTTCCCAGTGAGGCAGCACTATAAAGTCACAATGAGTGCGCACTGTCACAAGTCGGTACCCATTCTGATATGACCTTAGATGTTGCCAGCACGTAAAACACCAACAACCAACCATTTACCCACACAATTCTTCACCGAAAAACAAGGCACACGACATCGCCTGACACCACTAAAAAAATGCTGTCTGTTGTTGCTAAGCAACAAATCATGCATAATGGCACCGGCAAAAATTCATATCTATGCGTTAACATATTTGTGGAAATTTTCAGTGAAAGAATGCTGGGTTTCCAGTGGAATTTTCTTGTAACAGACGACATCCAGCACAAGCAGACGACAATCGAACTGGCGGGGAGTAGATGTGGTGGATTAGACATCGTGGAACCTGCAAACACGTGTGGTTGGGCTTGGTGGTTTACTCTACAAGCAGAATGCTTGTTGTGTACACACATGCTCATAGGGCACGCTGATTGTGAGGGGGGGGGGGAGTTTGTGGGGGGAGTTTGCGAGGGGAGTTTGTGGGGGAATTTGTGCGGGGAGTTTGTGGGGGGAGTTTGTGGGGGGAGTTTGTGGGGGTAGTTTGTGGGGGGATGTTGAATTTTTCTGAAAGT
>CM059193.1:87410922-87437569 GCA_030323885.1 Branchipolynoe longqiensis | reverse complement strand
GGCTGAGTGAAACTGAATCCATAGACAGTTGTTTGTGTTGGTACTTTACATAGAGCTCGGCGTTATTAGGATAGGGCAAATACTGGTTAGCCTTGTATAAAGATAATGCGATTGAGTCGGATATCGCGTCATGGTGGTAGTTGCAGGAAATATTTGAAGTGTAAACATGCGAAAATTAATTTGATCATACAGACCGAAATACTAGACCTGTAGGTATTTACTAGATACCAGCCTATTAATTGTGATTAAATCAACTGATTTGTATATTTACTATATATATATATATGTGTATTTGAAAATATTTATATATATATTTCTTTTTTTAGAAAAAAAGGAAAGAAGGAAAAAAATGTTTAAAGAAAATTCCAGAATCATGCAATACCGTATGCCCATTCACTGAATGCATGGATGGGTACCAACTTGTGACAGTACACACTCATGGCGATTTTATAGTGCTGCCCCACTGGCAAATCAGGCCGCTGTCACCATGACCTGATATCCCACTCAGTCACGTATTCCTGGCACCGAGCTAACCAGTCCTTGTCCTATCCTAATAATGCCGAGCACCAGGCTAGGAAGCGACTAGTATAAATTTTTAAGTCATTGGTTTGACTCGACTGGGAATCGAACTCGTGAACTCCTAATCTTCCGCACGCACGCGAGGCCTGTGCTCTACCGATCAGGCCACCGCCCCCGGTCGGATCAAATATAGGTAAGGGCCTTTGTTTCCTAAGAATATGGATGCTTTCATCAGATAATAGAGCCTTAACTGCATTGGCGACATAACGATGATCTTGTAAGCGAACCAAACAGGGTGGCCGAATGAGTTGAGTGTCCGTCTCCTGTTTTGGAAGATCGGTCCTGGAAGATGGGTTTGTGCATTCGAACCCGGGTCGAGTCAAACCAGTGACGTAACAATTGATACTTGTCACTTGCTTGCCAGGCACCCGGCATTATTAGGATAGGGAAAGGACTGGTTGGTTCAGTGTCAGGATAATGTGACTGAGTCGGATATCAGGTTATGGTGCTGGCAGCCTGGTATCCCAGTGGGGCAGCACTATGAAGTTGACTTGAGTGCGCAGTGTCACAAGTCGGTACCCATCCTGATATGGCCTTAGATGTTGCTAGGATGTAAAACAACAACAAACAAAAATCTTTTAAGGGGGCACAACACATGTTATCCGCTTCCGGGTCAAAGGTCATTAAGAAAAAAAGAAGCGGTGTAGAAGTAGCAGCGTTCGCAGCGTTGAAGCATACAGCGACGTCAGGCGACGTCAGGTGACGGCCGGCATTGTCTCATTGTGTTCAGAACTGGCAGGGTGGGCGGGGGACAAATAAGCGAGACGGAGCCAAGCGTCATAAATCTTCGTTTTGGAGGTGACCTGGTAGTTGTGGTGTGGCAGTCGGTGGTGTAATTTGTCTTGTGAAGGGGAGATGGAGTGAGGGTGGGAGTGTTTGTTTGTTTGTTGTTGTTTTACGTCCTAGCAACATCTAAGGTCATATCAGGACGTGTACCGACTTGTGACAGTGCGCACTCATGGCGACTTTATAGTGCTGCCCCACTAGAAGATCAGGCCATCAGCACCATGGCATGATATCCCACTCAGTGACATTATCCTGACACCGAGCCGACCAGTCCTTGTCCTATCCTATTAATGCCGAGCGCCAGGCTAGGATGCGACAAGTATCAATTTGTAAATCATTGGTTTGACTGGACCAGGGTTCGAACCCCCGACCCCACGATATACCAACACAGGAGACGGATGCTCTAGCTCATTCGGCCATCAAGTCTGGGTGGGTACGGGTGTAAGAAGGAGGAGGGAGGCGGAAAGGAGGAAGGGGAAGGTGGAGAGGGATGGGGATGGGGAGGGGGAGGAGAGAGGGAGGAAGGGAGGGGGAGCAGAGCGGAGTGGGGAAGAAGATTGGTTGGTTGTTGGAGTTTTACGTCCTGGCAACATCGAAGTTCATATCAGTTTGGGTACCGACTTGTGACAGTGTGCACTCATGGCGACTTTATAGTGCTGCCCCACTGGGAAATCAGGCCACTGGTACCATGACCTGATATCCCACTCAGTCACATTATCCTGACACAGTGCTAACCAGTCATTGCCCTATCCTATTTTGTTATTTTTGTGTTATTGAGGCTGTATTTATACTGTCCATAGCATATAAGCCTGGGTACCCAGGCTTGTTTTCAATGCTGGCCAGTTTTAGTGTTGGTGTTATCTTACCACACAGTGGCTGCTGATAAGGTATTTGATTGCCTGCATTTCAGTAGCAGAAGATAATTGGCCTTGGTAATGATTAATAGCCTAAGTTATTTTTTTTGGATTTTCTTGGCATATATGTATTTTTTTTTTCTACTCTTATTACTAGACATATCCACTCCATTAAAATATCATATGCTTGTACGTAGCTGTGTGGTGTGTTATCTGGCTACTTTTGGCATGGTTACCTTCCCTGGGCGTCCCTATTAATGCCGAGTGGGGAATGAGAGAGGGAAGGGGAGGGGAGGGAGCGATGGGAAGAGAGGAGTGGGGAAGAAGGGGGGAGGAGGAAGAGGAAAAGGGGAAGGAGAGAGGGAAGGGATGGGAGAGAGGATGGGTTAAGAGAGGAGTGGGGAAGAAGGGGGGAGGAGAAGGAGGAAAGGGGGAGAGGAGAGAGGGAAGGGGAGGGGAGAGAGGGATGGGTAGAGGGGAGTGGGGAAGAAGGGGGGAGAAGGAGGAAAGGGGGAGGAGAGAGGGAAGGGGAGGGGAGAGAGGGATGGGTAGAGGGGAAGGGGGAGAAGGAGGAAAGGGGGAGGAGAGAGGGAAGGGGAGGGGAGAGAGGGATGGGTAGAGGGGAGTGGGGAAGAAGGGGGGAGAAGGAGGAAAGGGGGAGGAGAGAGGGAAGCGGAGGGGAGAGAGGGATGGGTAGAGGGGGGTTGCTGGGTGGGAGGGACAGAGAAGGGAAGCGTTTTCATTTCAAATTTCGTCAAAGTTACCCTCATGAGGGAAATGGTACTTCGAATTAAGTTGAAAGTAAAGTCGATTATATTGGTTAGGCTAATAATACTAATATTAATTGATTGATTGGTGGTTGTTTTACGCCGTGTCGGCAGCATGGGCTATATTCACGGCGAGGTACTATAACTTATATTTATAGTTATAGAGAAAGAGATGGCATTAAAATGTTAATACAAAAAAAACACTCGAATACAGAAGATAGCTTCTGTTCACATTCTAAATACTATGTAAATACTCACATTGATCTAGTTATATGACACTAATGTTACCATATTGCTATGGAACTTTTGGGTTACAGAATTTCATTGTGTTACATGCTCCAAATTGTGTATTCAACAGTTATTGTATACCTTATTCTATATACCTTTTGTGTAAATAAACCTGAATTGAAAAATGACTGGAAGACCAGTGCTTCGGCACTGACAAAAGAGTTATTCAGCAGAATAAACATATTTTACAAAAAAAGAAAAAAATGAAACTTTAAAGAGACAAGATTTATGAACAGAAAATATATCCCCGTGTGTGTGGGAGTGTGTTTGTGTGTGGGAGTGTGTGTGGGTGTGTGGTTGTGGGTGTGGGTGGGGGTGGGTGGGTGTGTGTGGGGGGGGGGGTGTCATGTGAATGGATCAACAGTAACAATAACAACAAAAGCTAACCACGCTAAATGCAGCCAGTCTTGGAGTGTTGCCAATCGGTGTCACGTGATGATTTAGGGAGCCTTCATTTTGCGGACATGGCCTGGAGGGAGCGGTCATTAAGGAGACAGGTATTTGGGCACAGACAAGTTGTGACGGCTCGCTCGTGTGCCTCCCTCCCCCTCTCCTCCCCGCTCTCCCACTACCCCTCCCCCCTCTCCTCCCCCCTCCCGCTCCTTCCCATAGCCCCTCCACCTCCTCCTCCCCCTCCCCTCTCCCCCTCCCTTCCACTGCCCCTGCCGCTCCACACCCCTCCTCTCCCTCCCGATCCCCGTCCCGCTCCCCCTTCCCTCTCCCTCAGCCACTTCCCCTGCCCCTCCTCCTCACATTCACACTCCCTATTCCCCTCCCCCTCTCACACCCACTCTCACTCCCCCTCACCTCCCACCCCCTCCCCCTCGTATTTACCCACTCCTTTGCATCCACCTCCCCACCTCCCACCTCCCCCTCCCCCCTCGTATTTACCCCTCCTTCGCATCCCTCCCATCTCCCATCGCCCTCCGCTCGCCCCTCTTCCTCCCTATCCTCATCTCTCGCCTTGCCCTCCCCCCCCCCCCCCCTTGCCCACTCCCTCCCCCACCTCGCCTTCATCCTCACCTTCCTCCTTCCTTCCTCCTTCCCGGCCCCCTCCAACTGCCCCTTCCCCATCCCCTTCATATCCACACCTCTATATCCCCATTTCCTAGCTATCCCCAGATATCTCCCCTCACTCCTCCTCCTCCCTCCTCGCCCTCCGAACTCTCCGCCTCCTCCCCCCCCCCCCCCCCCTCCCCATCTCCCTCCCCCTCCCCCTCCCGTTTCCACGTCCTCCCTACTGCCTCCTTCGCTGGTCCCCTCCTCCCCGTCCCCCCTCCCCTCTCTCCACCTCCCTCTTCCCCCTCCCACTCCCCTCTAGACTCAGTCCCTACTGTCTGTCCCCTCCCTCTCCCCTCCCCTCCGGACTCACTCCGGCCCGGCCACCGGCGTGCTATCACATCGCGGCTCCTCCGGGGGACGCCACCTGCACGCCACACACCAGGTGGGCCATCCACCCACAACCCCCCTCCTCCCCCCACCCGCTCCCCCACTCCCACCCGCTCTTCTCAGTTCACAACCACTCACCCTCTTTACTTCAATGACCTGGTTGCAGCGATCACAAATATCAACAAAAGAACAACCAATAAAATCAAAAGAACAGACACATTTGCAGAAAATGCAAACACTCTCCGGTGATACAATCACACGTATCGACGGTTGGTTGTTGGAGTTTTCCATCCTGGCTACATGTCAGGTCATATCAGGATGGGTATCGACTTGTCACAGTGCGCACTCACGGCGACTTTATAGTGCTCCCCCATACATACACAGGGTAGGTTCAACGACTGTACAGCACACAACTTGTACAGGATCCTGGTCATGGCACCCATTGTTGTGAGAGTGATGAAATGGGTAAATATTGCGCAAAAGTCCTGGTCACATTGTCGTTAGTGGACATAGTTGAACGTAGGTGAATGTAGTGGAGGCTAACGTGGTGTAAGTTTGTTAAGCTATGTTGAAATACATTAACTTAAGGTACGGCAGGTTTTGGTTGAGTAGCCACCCAATGATATGGATAAATACATTCCGGTACAGATGCCGGCATGTTCAACTACATTCAATTATGTTCAACTATGTTCAACTACTTTCGACTACGTTAGCCTCCACTACGTTCAACTATGTTCAACTACGTCCACTAACGGCTATGTGACCATGGCATGCGCGATGTGGAACAGCCATCGTTTTGTGTGGGTCAAAGTATACTAGAGTAGGCTAGACTATGCTAGAGTACATTAAAAGGTACATTCTAGTTTCTACTACTTTCGACTTTGCCACAGTACGTAAGCATCACGGATGCAAATTCAGCCTCTAATGTACTGCTCTTTTGAACATGTCTAAAAATTAATTTGGAGATCACGGCTCACCCACATTATTACAAGTTAACATCAAGGACAAGTACGGATGCTGGTACGTTCAACTACATTCAACCACGTTCAACTACTTTCAACTACGTTAGCCTCCACTACGTTCACCCACGTCCACTAACGGCTATTTGACCAGGGTTTTAGGGCGATATTCGAAACCACATGTCTTGAGTCATTCCGAGCTAGTGTGCTAACAATTCTACCACCTGTGCTCCCTGATTTCATCACCCTGACCACACCCACCTACCTGTCTATGCGGCTCCTTGTCTGAGATGGCAGTGCACCCCACTAAACCTGTCTATAATAGGTACATCTAAATATGTAAAGGTATGCACGTACATATGCTTTTCTGCTGACTAGACGGAATGGCCAAATGAGTTGAGCGTCCGTCTCCCGTGTTGGTAGATCGTGGGATTCGAACCCACAGGTTTGAACCCTTTTCGAGTCAAACCAATGCCTTAAAAATGTATACTTGTCACTTCCTAGCCAGTGGCTAGGCATTATTAGGATAGGGTAAAGGACTGGTTGGTTCAGTGTCAGGATATTGTGACTGAGTGGGATATCAGGCCATGATGCTGGCAGCCTGGTCACCCCAGTGGGGCAGCACTATTAAGTCGATACCCATCCTGATATGACCTTAGACGTTGCCAGGACGCGAAACCCCAACAACGAACCAACCTATGCTTTGCTAAACTACCATGGCCTCAAGGAAGGTCTATGCATGTGTTTAGATATATACATATAAAGTAACACCTCTCTAAATCGACCGAACTTGGGCCCGACTTTAAATGGTCCAATTAGGGAGGTGGTCGGTTTGGGGAGTTAGAATATGGTTACAATGGTTTTGTTGGGACCGAAATAAAGCGATCGATATAGGGGAGTGGTCGATATGTGGAGGTGGTCGGTTAGAGTGGTTCTACTGTATATACATATATGTGATGTATAAGCATTATGTGAGTATAAAGGCGCGGAAGGGAATTATTATTATTAGTATTATTATTATTCTTCTAATTCATTACCTACCAACCATTGTCCTCGATGTATTCACCTCCTATATCTACATACTGCTACCCCGTCCTGATGTGACCTTAGATGTTGCTAGGACGTAAAACAACAACAAACAAACAAACATACTGCTACTGGTGGCGCCACCTTCGGCCTTCTCCTGGACTACGGGCTCTCCCATTGTCATTCAAGCCCTGAAATTGTTCCTGTTATTACGGCGAGGGCAAATATTCCCTATGCCAGAAAATACATTAATCTCAACCGCGGGGGGGGGGGGGCGCTATGTATATATATATATATATAACTATATATATAGTTATATATACATATATATGTATATATAGCTATATATACATATATATATAGCTATATATATACATATATATATATATGTAAATACATATATTTCAAAAGACATGCAGACAGCTTGTCACAATGTCCAGGGACAGCATACCCCATCACTGTAGTAAACAAATAACACATCTCTCCAGCCTCCAGGGTTCGGTGGTCTCTGCCAAATATACTCCACTCCAGCACCACTTCACTCCGACAATGGTGTTGTTAAAAGCCACTACACGGCCTTTTATATCCCAGCAAACAGAACCGGTGTTATGGGTCTAGCAGGAAATTGCAAACCCTGTAAATCGCAAACCCCCACTTGTGATTTCCTAGGAAATCGCAAACCCTCATACCATATATGGGTATGGGGGCTTTGCGATTTCCTAGGAAATCACATATCCCCCCTGGACATCGCAAACCCTCCATGTTTGGCAGTCTTAAAGCAAGCACATGTGCTGTGTTCAGGTTTATTTTGCTTTTAAAATTCCCACAATGCACCGTGATGCTGGAATTATGAACTGGTCCATTGTAAAAATTGTATTTATGTAAGCATGATTAAGCCACATTTATTTTTATATAAGGGGGATCCCTCACAAGATGGATTAACTGATTATTTTTAATTTAATGCCTGTCACAGCAAGGAGGGTATTCACTGCGATCACTCACACTAAGGATAGGGGAAGAGGTCAATTTATGTCAAAGATACTAGACTATATCATTAAGAAAAGCCAGTATAACTATCTGTATCATTACCGTTTTCAGCGCATGTGCGGTCAGAATTACGAACTGGACTATCGCAACGATGTTTTCATTATGATTAATCCATCTCAATCTTCCTTGAATCCATTTTCTCCCCCCAGATCTGGTAGAAGTTCAAAATCAAACATATAG
Organism: Branchipolynoe longqiensis; assembly: GCA_030323885.1. Classification (NCBI taxonomy): domain Eukaryota; kingdom Metazoa; phylum Annelida; class Polychaeta; order Phyllodocida; family Polynoidae; genus Branchipolynoe; species Branchipolynoe longqiensis. Next base: position 87,429,694 of record CM059193.1, on the reverse strand, counting down.
CTGCCATGCTTGGGGTGACAAATGCTACAAAGCATGGAGGGTTTGAGATTTCCAGGGGGGGGTTGTGATTTCCTAGTAAATGGCAAACCCTGGGGCGTGCAATTTCCAGGGGTTTGCGATTTCCTGCCACACCGGCATTGGGGCACTCAATAGAAGTGGGTATAAAAACATATATCTACACATATATCATTATATATGTACATTTACATATATGATTTTTACCATATTATGTGAGGATGCAGGCATTGTAGGTATATTGTAGGGAGTTTGTCGCCCCTGCCCTGCAGAGTTGTAAACCACTGCCTTGTGGTACAGGTTCTTGACAGAACCGAAGGCTAAGGGAGCAAACCCTAAACAGAAAACCATGTCACTGTGGCAGCATTAAGGGCGGTTGATGTATAGAACTCCCAACATCTCCCGACAAGCCACTGCAGGGACAAATAGTTTTGTGCCTGTCTTGATATGTTCTTGCCGGTGTGAAACCTTTATTTGCTCCCCGAGAGAGTGCCACTGATACCTTGCAAAAGCCAGCAGCACTTCAACACTTTTGCAGGCAGCTTTCATGAAATGTACAACCGTTCAAAACATCACTCTCACAGCAGAGAGCTAAATGGAGAGCGGCAGTCAAGGAATGAAAGCAGTCTTTGTCGCATCGCGACCGACAACATGATGATGATGATGATGATGTACACAAATAGCATTATATATGTACATATACATATATGGTATTATATATACATAAATGGCATTATAATTTACATATACATATATAACATTATATATACATAGTGCCTGTATTGCCGGCATTGAGACACTCAACATAAGTGGCCATAGAAGTATATATGTACACTTATATAGCATGCATATACAGTAAAACCTCTCTAATTCGGCCGACCATGGGACCAACTTTAAATGGTCCATTTAGTATTGTATTGTTGATCGTTCGGGACCCAAATAAAGCGAGCGATATAGAGAAGTGGTCTATCTGTGGAGGTGGTCAGATAGCGAGGCTTTACTGTATATGTTCCAAGCACCCCGCTCTGCACCCCCCCCCCCCCCCGCCCCCCGCTGTCAAACACCCGCGGATTTAGCTACAAGGAATGTGAGGAACAACTGTAGAAACTATATCTGTAGAACCACCCGCCCCCGCCCGCCGGTCATCACACGTCTCAGCAGCACTATTTACTATCAAGCAAATACTATTTGGAGCAATTTGGTTTGGTTTGGTTTTTGGAGTTTTACATCCTTGCAACATCTGAGGTCACATCATGATGGGTACTGACAGTGCGCACTTTGGGCAGCTTTACAGTGCTGCCCCACTGGTAAATCAGGCCACCAGCATCATGACCCGATATCCCAAACAATCACATTATCCTGACACTGAGCTAACCAGTCCTTGCCCTATCCTATTAATGCCTAAGGTAGGAAGCAACAAGTATCCATTTTTTAAGTCATTTGTTTGACTCAACCGGGAATTGAACTCCCAACTACAAAGACAGGTGGATGAGGTGATCCGGTTTGCAATTCGATTTGACATAAACAGGATGTTGCTGTTGGTTTGTTGTTGACATTTTGTTCGTTTAAAGCTGCATAATCCAATGAAACGTCACATTTTCAAAAACCTAAATTCTTTTATCTAGAATTGATTCTACGTAACTATCTTAGATACTGTTGAACTTATTAAGCATTTGTTGCCACATAGAAGGGAATACTGCGTCAATTTAATCAAACCTATTTGTGCAGAATCCTATGTTGTCAGAGTTTTGGCATGCTTTCCAAAATTAATTTGACATGTTTCCACCTCAAATATCTCCAAAGTTAGCCATTTAAAATAAATGTTACTTCAAACTCAAGCAACATAGATTATAACGATCAATTTAATATATTTATCTCAGAAAAATTACAGAATCTCAAAAGCATCACACTATGCAACTTTAATGTTATCTCCGTGAAAATGCTCGACGAATCGTTAGTGCTTCGCGGATCAGCGGGTGTTGACGGTAATTGGTTCGATCGTTATCCGCCAAGAGGGCGGTGCGAGCAGAGAGACCATTGTGCAGAGCTTTAGGATTGGACCAGTCCTCAAGACCAGCTTGGATGACAATTCTGGTGGGGTTCTTTTTAGGGTGGGTGGGTGGGAGTTATTTTTAATGCGAACTTTAGGTTGAACTTGACCAAAACTACAACTCCATTGGATAAGGGTTGTATTAGATGGTGCTATTTATAGAGTTAATAAAAAAAGGGGTTCATATAAATGGTTTGTTGTGGTGCTCCAACACCACTCACAGTTAAAAGCTTGATGATGATGATGATGATGATGATGATGATGATGATGATGATGATGGTGGTGGTGGTGGTGATGATGATCATCATCATCATGGTGGTGATGATGATGATGGTGATGATGATGGTGGTGGTGGTGGTGGTGATGGTAGGGGTGGGGGTGATGATGATGATTATGGTGGTGGTGGTGATGCTGATGATGGTGATGATGATGGTGGCGATGATGATGGTGGTAATGGGGATGATGAAGATGGTGATGATTGTGATGATGATGATGATGATGGCAATGATGATGATGATGGTAATGGAAAGTAATGTTGTGGGTAGAAGTTCATTGGACAGTGTATTCAACGGAAAGGGTATTGTAGAAGATTTCCACGACCAACTCTCCTTCTGGTTGCAGTGAATAGAACCAATGTTGCACATAGATGCTCATTGTGCAACATTGCTCTGCGGAAGGGGTATTATACTTTTATAGGGGATTTCCACCACCAACTCGCACTTTGCGGGCAGTGAAACAAACTAATGTTCTATATAGCAGGTCATTGTGCAGCATGCTCTAAGGAAAAGGTCTTAACAGAAGATTTCCCCACGATATTGATGTAATACACATGTGGACATTCTGAGCTCTGTAGTGCAACTGTTTGTTACTTATTACATATTAGTCAGTCCTTATCTCAGCCACTGGTCACGTGATCATACTTTACACTTCGTAGCAGCTCTCTGCGCACCATGTTCTGTGTTTTGTTTGTTGTTGTTTTACGTTCTAGCAACATCTAAGGTCATATCAGGATGTTCACGACTGGTTGGCTCAGTGTCAGGATAATGTGACTGAGTGGGATATCAGGTCACGGTGCTGGCAGCCTGATCTTCCAGTGGTGCAGCACTATAAAGACACCATGAGTGTGCATGTCACAAGTCAATGCCCGTCCTGATATGACCTTAGATGTTGCTAGGACGTAAAACAACAAACAAACAAACAAAACCTACCCAGCAACAGTCTCCAGTGCAACAAAAAACCTTTCAAACCTATTTTCCCTTTCCATTCATTCTCTCCAATCTTGTTATTCTCCCCTACCTACTGCAGAAAATCAACAGCCAAGCCAATAGTATTCCAACTTTAATTTATTGACTGACAAATTCTTAAGTTGCCACCCATAGTCTTTACTCGTCACACACATCAATATATATTACATAAAAAGTGTACCCACCAGACGGAATGGCCGAATGAGTTAGAGCGTCCGTCTCCAGTGTTGGTAGACCATGGGATCGTGGGTTCGAACCCTGGTCGAGTCAAACCAATGACTTAAAAATTGTTACTTGTCGCTTCCTAGCCAGGCGCTCGGCATTATTAGGATAGGGCAAGGACTGGTAGGCTCAGTGTCAGGATAATGTGACTGAGTGGGATATCAGGCCATGGTGCTGGCGACCTGGTCTCCCAGTGGGGAAGCACTATAAAGTCGCCATGGGTGTGCACTGTCACAAGTCTGTACCTTCCTGATATGACCTTAGATGTTGCTAGGATGTAACACAACAACAGATAAACAAACTAAAAAGTGAACCTTGTTATATTAAACTGTGACAAAGCCTCAAGAAAAACTTGCAAGAAAACCACTAAGGAGCAGCAAAGACAGGTAGGCATCGATAGGGTGGTGACATCAGGGAGCCTAGGTGGTGTAATGGTTAGAAAACTGGCCAGGAATGCAAAGAGATGTGGCTTCGATTCCCGCTCCAGACGCAATATTTCCTATGTTCATCAGACCCCCATGACACTAAGTAAGAAACTTCACAACAGTCAAAAAGAGTCACAATCCTAATGTATTACATTTCATATCTTTTTAATTATTGAATCACCTTGATTTTAATTATACTTTAAAAATAGTGTAAAATTGTGGGTAAGTAACTGTGCCCAGTCGTGGCTGGAAGAGCAGTGCTGCCACACTAAGAAATGACATATGAATAACATTAATTTACCACAGAAAGCACTTATTAAGCATTTGTTGCTGTATGGAACCAAGAAGGAAATACCCAGCCCATTTAAAGCTGCATAGTCTGATGAAATTTCAAATTTTGAAAACCAAAGCAATTATCTACATCTAGTCTTACATATTGTAGTGGTCTGCACTGACCTCTCAGGCAAGTAACCACATAGACAGGTAGGAGTGGGGAGTGTATTGATATCAGGGAGCCTAGGTGGTGTAATGGTTAGCACACTGGCCCGGAATGCAAAGAGATGTGGGTTCGAGTCCCGCTCTAGGCGCAGTATTTCCCATTTTCATCACCCCCACGACACTGGTTGCCGTGATCAGGATCCTGTACAAGCTTTGCGCTGTATGGTTGTTGAACCTACCCTGTGTATGTATGTGTTAGTGCATTGCCTGTATGTATGTAATTGTAAGCATTACAAGACTTACAATTCCAGGGGGACGAGTGTAGTGGTCTGCACTGACCTCTCAGGCAAGTAACCACATAGACAGGTAGGCGTGGGGAGTGTATTGATATCAGGGAGCCTAGGTGGTGTAATGGTTAGCACACTGGCCCGGAATGCAAAGAGATGTGGGTTCGAGTCCCGCTCTAGGCGCAGTATTTCCCATTTTCATCACCCCCACGACACTGGTTGCCGTGATCAGGATCCTGTACAAGCTTTGCGCTGTATGGTTGTTGAACCTACCCTGTGTATGTATGTGTTAGTGCATTGCCTGTATGTATGTAATTGTAAGCATTACAAGACTTACAATTCCAGGGGGACGAGTGTAGTGGTCTGCACTGACCTCTCAGGCAAGTAACCACATAGACAGGTAGGCGTGGGGAGTGTGTTGATATCAGGGAGCCTAGGTGGTGTAATGGTTAGCACACTGGCCCGGAATGCAAAGAGATGTGGGTTCGAGTCCCGCTCTAGGCGCAGTATTTCCCATTTTCATCACCCCCACGACAATATCTAACTTAGATACGCATGCGCTTATTACACATTTGTTGCTTTATAGAAGGGAATACTGAGACAATGTAAGAGAACCTGTTAGTGCATAAGCCTATGGTGACAGAGTTTTGGCGTGCTTGCCAAAACTAATATGGCATATTTGCACTTCAAATATCTCACAAGTTAGCCATTTAAAATAAAAGTTACTTCAAGCTAATGTAAGGTAGATTATAACGATCAACCAGATATGTTTATCTCAGAAAATGCCAGACACTCACAACCATCAGACTATGCAAGTTTAATAGAAGCTGTTACTGCTGAAGCATAGTTTTGACGCGTTTGCCAGAATTACTTTGAAATGTTTTCACTTCAAATATGTCCAAAGTTAGCCATTTGAAATCAAAGTTACTTCAAAGTAAAGTAAAGTTGACGGTGATGATTAATCGAATGAATTTATATCACAAAATGACAGAAACTCAAAACCATCCGAACCAAACGTGACGGCCGAATGAGTTGAGCGTCCTTCTCCCGCTTTGGTAGATCGTGGGATTCATACCCACAGGTTTGAACCATCATCGAGTCAAACCAATGACTTACCAGTATAAACTTTGCACTTCCTAGCCTGGTGCTTGGCATTAATAGGATAGGGCAAGGACTGGTTAGCTCAATGTCAGGATAATGTGACTGAGTGAGGTATCAGGTCATGGTGTCGGTGGACTTGATCTCCCAGTGGGGGCAGCACTATATAGTCACCATTGGTACACACTGTCACAAGTCAGTACCCATCCTGATATAACCTTAGATGTTGCCAGGACATAAAACTCCAACAACCAACCAATCAACAAAACCATCGGACTGTGCAACTTTAAAGAGCCTACTGCCACTCACTGCAGTCCATCGACCACCGATTTGTCACCACTACACCGCTCTCAGCTCGTGCTCAATGGCACAGTGACAACGCGCCAAGTGTGGGCGGGGAGAGTGGGGGTGGGGAGGGGGAGGAGGGAGTGCTGGAGTACCACCATGACACCAATGTACACACACACACAAAAACAATTGCAAAGTAGATCATACATGGTAGGCGGATATATATATATATATATATATATATATATATATATATATATAAACAGTTGGCCCCGGATAAACAGAACAATGATAAGACTGACCTGGTTGAGAAAACGATATATAATATCTGGTGGAGATATATTAAATGCCCACCTAGAGTTAAAATTTGACCAACCCAACGGGTCTATAGGCGATAACGGCCAGATGCAGCTGGCATACAGCGCTTAGAGCCCCTCACAGGTGGTGCCAGTGTGGCCACTACTGTACGACACAGGGCCAGTTAGATAGGATATAGTGAGTATAGTATAATATAGGGAACTAAAGATAGATAGTGTCCTTGTTTATATTCCCATAATAGATTATAGAGCACATATATATATATGAATAACATTAGTTCTGAAGTGAGAGTTAGAAGACCATTGGAGGTGGTTCCCAGGTGGGGAGACGCAGAGAGTGCCCGGTTACGGGGGGGGGGGGGGTCTACAGAGAATAAGGGGTGTTGGGAAGCGAGAGGTGCCCAGAAGGAGCACCGAAAAACATTAGGGACTATTCTTTATTTATATTCACATAATAAAATATATAGCACATATATATAATAATAGTTCAGGTGCAAAACCATGTAATTGTAAACGTTAATCTAAATATTGAGATACACATAAGAGTCACACCTTCAAAAGGTTAATTTTTTACATTCCTATTGTCGTGCTCATTGTTCTATGACCATTTCTTCACAGTCAATGTGGAATTAGTCAGAATTAAGATTTCCTTCATGTACATTTTTTTCAAGTATGTCCATTTTTGGATTGCCATTTTGGGGATCTGCATCTGAAATCTTCAAATGTATATATATTATATATATTGGCGGTCATAGTAATGGTGCATAGCCAGACAAGTTAGTAATTCTTGCACAGACAGGTGGCGGCACTAGCAGCCTGAGGTTGGTGGAGGATGGTAGTTGATCACCAATACTATGACCGACACAGCATTGAACATTATAAAACCCGTCAAATAATAATAAATGTAATAATATTCCGCCTTTTTATATAGATAACTCGTTATCTTCTCTCTCTCTCTCTCTCTCTCTCTCTCTCTCTCTCTCGCTTTATATATATATATATATATATATATATATATATATATATATATATATGTATATATATACTTTATATATATATGAAGATTTCAGGCGCAAAACCACATAAACGCCAATCCAAAATGGAGATAAATATTGGAATCACACCTACAGCAAGTAGTTTTTTTATACTCCTGTTTTTTTTTGTTCATTGCTCCATAACCATATGATCATATAAAAAGTGAAATTAGTGAGAATTAAACATATTTTTATGTAGACATCTGTTAATTAAACTACTTTTTTGGATTGGCATTTACGTGGTTTTGCACCCGAACTATTCATAGGCATATATCTATATACAAATTCTCAAACCAACTAGCGAACACCGGTTGCGAAATGAAGAGTGAGGCACTGCAGCGGTCCCGAGACCCGTGTACTGCATGTGCAGTGCCGTGTGGAGGCGCGAACCCAAATGGTACACCCCAATGGTTAGCTCGGAATACACTGGGCGGCAGCACAGTATGTCGCCTTACACCAGGATATAGCTGCGCTATATCCCAGCTATATACATGATATATATGTCTGTATACCTATACATAGACGGTAACTGCCTAGCGCCGGCCCACATTGGTAGAATACTTTCCAAAGAGGATTTCTCCACGAGACTTGTCAAGAAGACAACTGAAGTTTCAGAGACAAATGTCTCACAGTGGGAGGAGAGGACAAAGGAATCGCACCGGGAAGGCGGCGGGGTCAGGGGAAAGGGGAGGAAGGGGTGGGAGGGGGAAGGTGGGGAGGGCGAAGGTGGTGGGAGGGGAGGGTGGGAGTAGGGAGGAGGCTGTGGGAGGACTGAACAGGAGCGGAGGAGAGAAGAAAGCGAGGGGTGAGGAGAGGGAAATGGTAGGGAGGGTATGGAGAGGGGAAGAGAGGGGAGGGATGAGAGGGTAGGGGGGAGAGGAGGGGAGAGGAGAGGAGAGAGGAGAGGAGAGGGGAGAAGAAGAGAGGAGAGGGGAGGGGAGAAGAGGAGAGGGGTAGGAGAGGAGAGGAGAGGGGAGGAGAGGAGAGGGGAGGAGAGGAGAGGGGAGAAGAGGAGTGGGGCAGGAGAAGAGAGGGGAGGAGAGGAGAGGGGAGCAAGCGGAGGGGAGCAGAGGGTGTGGGTGAGGGCGTGGGTGGGATGAGACAGGAGCGGAAGAGAGAAGATGAGAGGGGAGGAGGGGGGAAGAGAGTGTAGGAGGGAGGATCGATCCTGCTCAGTGGACACATTTGCAGTTTGGGCTATTTTCCGTTCCAACCAGTGGTCAACAACTGCTTCATCAAAGGCTGTGGTATGTGCTGTACTGTCTGTGGAAAAGTGCATATAAAAGACCCCTTGCTGCTTATCGGAAAGATGGCAGCAGTGGGTTTCCTCCAAAGAAATATTTCAGAATGGCCATATGTTTGACATCCAATAGCCGAGGATAAAAATCGATGCGCTCTAGAGGCGTCGTTAAATAAAATAAACTTTTTTTAAAGTTCAGAGTTTATTTGATTTTAGTCCTTAAATCAGAATAAACAGAACATTTCCTGTTGCAAGTTCCACTCTATTTGAATTAATGTTGGAAACTGGATCATCCTGAGTGTCTGACTTAGTCATACTGCGGTAGTCTGCATTTACCTCTCAGGTAAGGAGTGGCATAGACAGGTAGGTGTGGATAGGGTGATTGCATCAGGGAGCCGAGGTGGTGCATTGGTTAGTGTGGTTGTGCTTGATGTATTAGTCTACCTTGACCTTTCAGGCAAGGAGCCGCATACACTGGTAGGTGTGGATAGGGTGATTGCATCATGGAGCCGAGGTGGTGTAATGGTTAGGATGATAACACCCAGAACAGCAAGAACTGTGGGTTCCAATCCTGGTTTAGGTGCAATGTTCCCTTTGTGTAAATCACCGTCATGATACTGGTGCCATGACCAGAATCCTGTTCAAACGACAGGCTGTACGGTTGTTGAAACCTACCCTGTGCGTGTATAAGAAAGATTCCTCCAGTGTGTGTGGCGTGAGGGGAGGCCCCACCCACCAATTGCCCGGACAGCTAGGGCGGAGGCTGTGCAGCACCAATGCGCCAATGAGGAATAGATAAATACAGTATATGTTCCCCTTGAATTTATACTCATATAATGCGTTATACATCATATATATATATATATATATATATATATATATATGTGTTTGTGTAAGTCCATTGTCTGTATGTAATTGTAATCATTAAGCAACTTAAGGACTTACACCATTTAAGAGAGGTACAATTCCAGGGGGACGATGGTACAAGTCTGCGCTGACCTCTCAGGCAAGAAGCTGCATAGACAGGTAGGCGTAGGTAGGGTGGTTGCATCAGACAGCCTAGCTAATGTGCTGGCTGCCTGGTCTCCCAGTGGGGCAGCACTATTAAGTCGCCATTAATGCGCACATTCACTCGGTACCCATCCTGATATGACCTTAGATGTTGCCAGGACGTAATGGTCCCAACAACCAACGAATCAAATTTACTTTAAAGTTGCATGGTCCGATGGTTTTGAATTTCTGTATTTTTTCTGAGATAAATATATTAGATCGATCACTAGTATCTACTTTACATTAGTTTAAAGTTACTTTTATTTTAAATGGTAAACTTTTGAGATATTTCTAGTGCAAACATGGAAAATTAGTTTTAGCAAGCTTGCCAAAACTCTGATACGCTAGACTTTTGCAGTAACAGGTTCTGTTAAATTGACTCATTATTGCTTTCTACGCAGAAACAAATGCTTAATAAGTACATCAGTATCTAAGTTAGAGATTTAAAATCAAATCTAGATAATTGGGTTGGTTTTGAAAATTTGATATTTCATCGGACTATGCAGCTTTAAGTGAGACTTTCCAAGTCTGTAATTTGTCCTCACCTACGTCACAGAGGACAATCATTATTGCGGAATGCCACGATTAGCCACAGTTTGACCAGGGAGACCCTCGGACCATACGTGGGCCATACATAATTGCTAAAGTGACAGAATAGCATAGACACCAGTAATTTGTCATCAACAATATGACCTTTGCTGCCAACATGGCGTGAAGCCGTCAGCAATCAATCAACTTAGAGATTATGTCAAGCTATGCAAATGGTGACCAGTCATCTTCAACCAGACGGGATGGCCGAATGAGTTGAGCGTCCGTCTCCTGTTTAGGTAGATCATGTGATTCAAACTCTAGTCGAGTCAAACCAATGATTTAAAAATCGATATGTGTCACTTCCTAGCCAGGTCCTCGGCATTATTGGGATGGGGCAAGGACTGGTTAGCTCAGTGTCAGGATAATGTGACTGAGTAGGATATTAGGTCATGGTGCTGGTGGCCTGGGCTCCCGGTTGGGCAGCACTATAAAGTTGCCATGAGTGGGCACTGTCACAAGTCTGTGCCCATCCTGATATGACCTTAGATGTTGCTAGGATGTAAAACAAGCAACCAATACGTAAAGTTGCTTTTCTCTTTAATCTCGCTGTAATGCCTGTGGGAGACGAGAGTAGACATTCTAACCTGTCATCTAAACACCAAATATAATTTGTTTGTTGGGGTTTTATATCCTAGCAATATCGATGGTCGTCATATCAGGATGGGTACCAGTCCACACTCGGAGTGACTTTGTAGTTTTGTTTCACCACTGCAAGATCAGGTGGCCAGCGCCATGACCCGATATCCCACTCAGTCACATTATCCTGATACTGAGCTAACCAGTCCTTGCTCTATCCTATTAATGCCGAATGCCAGCCCAGGAAGCGACGAGTATCAATTTGGTAAGTCATTGGTTTGAGTCGACCGGCAACTGAACTAGAGGGATATCAAGTCATGGTGCCAGTGGCCTTATTTCCCAGTGGGGCAGCAATATAAAGCTACCATGAGTGTGCATTTCACAAGTCTGCACCGACCAGATGGGATGGCCGAATTAGTTATAGCGTCCGTCTACCGTGCTGGTAGGTTGTGGGGTCGTGGGGTCGAACCCTGGTCGAGTCAGACCAATGACTTAAAAATTGATACTTGTCGCTTCCTAGCCAGGTGCTCGGAATTATTAGGACAGGGCAAGGACTGGTGTGCTCAGTGTCAGGATAATGTGACTGAGTGGGATACCAGGTCATGGTGCCGACAGCCTGGTTTCCCAGTGGGACAGCACTATAAAGTCGCCATGATTGCGCACTGTCACAAGTCAGTACCTGTCCTGATATGACCTTAGATGTTGCTAGGATGTAAAACAACAGCAACAAACAAGTCTGTACGCGTCTTGATATGACCTTCGATGCTGCCAGGATGTTAAACCCCAAGAACCAATCCACACAAGTCGGACGGTACCTGTTCTGATTCTGATACGACCTTAGATGTTGCCAGGACGTAAACCCCCAACAACCCACCAACCAATCCACACAAGAAGCCTGCTCTCTACCAATTCGACCAACGTGTCGGGTACACCTGACTATATGTGAATCTATTATTACTCAGGTCGCAGTATACAGTACAACCCCGTTAAACCAAGCTCGGTTAAACCAAACGATCGGTTAATCCAAACTTTTTTCGGTGGCCCGGCAAAATACTACCATTTATCATATAAAAAAGTTGGTTAAACCAAAGTCGGTTAATCCAAAGTATCAGTTAATCCAAACAAAATTGTCGGACCCAGGCCACTTCCGGTAGAGTTAAACCAAACTTTCATTTGGATTTAAGGTCATCTGAGACTTTTTTAAAATATGATAAATGGTAGTATTTTGCTGGGTCGCCGTAACAAGTTTGGATTAACCGATCGTTTGATTTAACCGAGGTTGGTTTGATGGGGTTAAACTGTATATACATAAAAAAACAATAATCATAGTGTCCACTAGATAAAAGATTCACCCAATACTTGTAGTACACGGGTGAACCACAACGTAGTCTAAATATGGGCGAAAATAGCGTTAGTATGGAACAACAAGTAGAATGCTTGGCACCAGTGTCAAATGGTTACTTATATCAGCACACAGTTGGTGAAATGGGAGAGAATGCAAAAAGACAAGATGGCGGCCAGAGAATGCTGTCGATTTCACTTTTAAATTGCATTAAAGTATATGTTTTATTATATTTTCCAACTCAAAAGTCATGGCTAAACATGAAGACATATACAAATAATAAATGTTGCTTCTTAGATTGTGAAATTAGGCTCTCATAAAGACTCAATTCATTATCCCGATTTTTCGACCATTTTTATATAAGGCTGGATTTCACCCCTGTACTGGAAGTATGGTGTGAATCTTTTATTTAAGTATCCACATACATTGTACATTCATGCACCCCCGTTTTTGACAAAGCCAAGTCAAAGTCAAAGCTTGGTTAAACCAATGATCGGTTAATCCAAACAAATTTCTAGGGGCCCTTCAAGTTTGGTTTAACGGGGTTATACTGTATTTAGTTCCAAACTGACCCCCGGCGGTAATTTATGCATGAGTTGTTAATGGAGGTGGGAGATGGACACACTGTGTTTGATTTGACCTGCAGGTGTGTAAAAAGAAAAGAAAATACCCGGAAATAAACCCCAAAAAAGAAGTGTCTAGGAAACCCTATTTGTGAGCCAATCACCGCGGGGCACCCGGCGATAGCACTGTAATTATAAATCGAGCGGGCGTCTAAGAATGGGGGAATTCCCCGGCGCTTTGTGTTGGAGTGTCGTCTGCCAGAAGAGAAAATGTTGTCTGCTGCAATAAGGTGTCGTCTGCTGCAAATGAAACATTATTTTGCCTTGCACTTAAATGTTGTCTGCTGCCACAAAATGTTGTTTGTGGTGATAAAATGTTCTTTTGCCTGCAATAAAATGTTGTCTGCTGGCACAAAAATGTTGTCTGCTGCAAATAAAACGTTCCTTTGCCTGCAATAAAATTTTGTCTCCTGGCACAAAAATGTTGTCTGCTGTGATAAAAAGTTCTTCTGTCTGGAGTAAAATGTTGAATGCTGCAAAAATAATAGTTTTCTGCTGGGTTACAGAATGTCATTGTGTTACAAATTGTGTATTCAACAGTTATTGTATACCTTATTCTATATACCTTTTGTGTAAATAACCCTGAATTGAAAAATGGCTGGAAGACCAGTGCTTCGGCGGTGACAAAAGACTTATTCAGCAAAATAAACATATTTACCGCCAAAAGAACACCCCAAAAACGTTCTTTTGCCTGCAATAAAATGTCATCTGTGTGCATAAAATGTTGACTGCTGGGAATAAAACGTTCTTTCCCCAGCAAAATGTCGCCTGCTGTAACATAATACCGCTTCCTGCACTATGCAGTAAATTAATGGTTGCCTGCAACAAAATGTTGTCTGCTGCAAACGTAATATCCCTGGCTGCAACAAACAACATGTTGCTGCTGTTGTTGCTTCCTGCAATAAATATTCGTTTTCATGCAATAAAATGTTGTCTGCATCAAGAACATGTCACTTGCCTGCTACAAAATGTTGGTTGCTTCAATAAAATACTAGTTGTCTACAATAAAATGCTTGCAACAACAAAAGGTTGTCTGCGTCCAACACATTTTCATTTGACTCCAAGAAAATGTCGTCTGCTGCAACAAAATGGGGTACTCTGCAATAAAATGTCATTATATTGCAGCGGATGACATTCTATTGTCGTCCGCTGCAATAGAATGCCATCTGCTGCAATATAATGTTGTCTGCTGCAATAGAATGTCATCTGCTGCAATATAATGTTGTCTGCTGCAATAGAATGTTGTCTGCTGCAATAGAATGTCATCTACTGCAATAGAATGTCGTCTGCTGCAGTAAAGCTGTGTTTGCTTGCAACAAAATGTCATCAACCTGAACCAGAATTTAGCATATTGCAACAAAATGTTGTATGTTACAACAAAGATGTCGGCATCAAGCCGTAACTTGAAAGCAGACGACTTCTACTAGTTCTAGCACCCACCTATTGTTAAAGTAAATGATCTTCACTGCGCGTATGCTCTATTTATGTTAATTAGTATAATTAAGCAAGCATTCCGATAGGTCTGTGATGGCAGATATCGACATTTCAAAGTCATCTCATTAGCTGTTTGAGATAATAGACGACTACTATCGCCTTCTGAGGGGTGTTCCCGGGGTTCACAGAGGGGTCAACGACGTCGTTTGGAATGTATATATATCCCCAATGGTATTACCCCCACCTCAAACCCCCACATCCACCTCCACCTCCCCACCCCCGCCCCCAGCTCCACCACACAAACACACACACACCTTTTGGTTTCACAGGGTTCAGTAATACCCCAGTCACACTACAACTTGTGACCACTTTGCGACCACTTTGCGACCACCTTAGACCAAAGAACCCACACACTCACCAGTGACGTCCTTGCGACCAAAACAATGGTTTCTGACGTCTGGGTGTCACGAGTGACTGTGGGTTCTTTGGTCCAAAGTGGTCGCAAAGTGGTCGCAAGCTGTCGTGTGACTGGGGCTTTAAAACTCACAAACCTGACACCACTTTTAGTAAAACTAGATTGTTTGTTTGTTAGGGTTTTACGTCCTAGCAGCATCTATGGTAATATCAGGATGGGATAAAACTAGATTAAACATTGGAGATATGGAGATATCTTTGCGAACATAATGCATGTAGGAATCTTTCCTAACACTACCCACCCCCAGACCAAAATAAATCATGAAAAATTGAAACCAATTTAATCACATATGCATGGGGAAACAATATATATGTACTACTACGCTATAGGTGTAGTTGGTTTTTGAAGGTATTTTGGTCGAAGTAAATTGATGGATTTCTGGGGGCGTAATCGATTAATCCACTCGGGTCACCCGAGCCACTTTTTTGCACATGCGCACATGCTACAGACTCGGGTTGAATAAACGAATATACTCGGGGTGGAAAAAATGGTGGCTTAATCTAAAACTTTTTTTTTTTTTTCAATAACCAATATAAGTACAGCAAAATAGGATTTAAAGTATTTCATGATTGTAGAAGCTGACAATCTGGGTTATTAAATCAAAAGCATTAAAACAACATGTAAGACTTGTACTTGTAGCTGTTATCCTACAGGTACCAGCACAAAATTGAAGTCATCGCTCCTAGCAACTCCACTCGCGATGTTCGATTTGAAATTCTAGCAACTTGGGTGACCTGAGTCGCCCGGGTCGTGTTAATCGATTACGCCCTAGGTGTGTAATATCCGTGCTCTGGCTTCCGCTGGTTCCTCAGGAAGGACTATTAATGTGACCCAGCATGCCGGGTCCCAGCATCAGCTTACACACCGGAAGTTGGCATTGGTGCCCCTCCAAGCACTATCCTTCACAATAGACCCGCTATTTTAAACTCACATTCCACCGATAACTGCATCCTTCGTGATGACCAAACATGGCGGGGATTTTGCCATACATTAGTTTCTAATGCATATTGAAGTGAGATTTTACTAACAAATATTTGTACACTCGATGAAATACCACTTTGTGCGTTATGCGTGTTCACCACCTCCTCCACCTTCCATCATGTAAGCTGAAGCTGTGACCCACGGTTGCTGGGTCACAGCTTCAGTCCATCACAAGAGACCAGCGGAACTCGGAATACCCGGATTCAAGGGAACTGTGGGTTGAGACTGTCCAAGCATTTTACTAATCATTCGTCCAACATAGTCACTATGCCAAACATAGTCACGTGATCAAATGCTGCATTGGAGTTACTTTGTTGAATTGCAGCGGAGCCTGCTTCTATTTCTTAGAACATCAAATTACTATTTGTACATCTGTTGCGGTTCAGGTGTTTTTGCGTGTGTTTTTTATTATTTTCATTTTGTGTGTTTTCTCTCTTGCCTCATATCACCCATCTCATCTTCCATAAAATTCACAAATCACTTATTTTGATATGTAAATAGTTCTAAGCACCATCTGGGCTGGATTGTAGGGTATCACAACTCAGGTTGCATAAGTGACCTTGATGCTCTACAATTCCATGTATAAGCTTTCTTTTGGCCTTAATAAAAAATATATAAAATAAAAATAATTACAAATTACGTGATCTAAATAAGATGATTCACTTGATACGCGAATGTGTGGTTATTGGAAGTTGGTTGGTTGGTTGTTGGTGTTTTACCTCCTGACAACATCACAGGTCATATCAGAATGGGTACCGACTTGTGACCATGCCCACTCATGGTGACTTTATAGTGTTGCCCTAATTGAAAAAAATCAGGCTGCCGTCACCATGACCCAATATCCCACTCAGTCACAGACTGGGCCACTTGCACCATGACTCAATTTTTCACTCAGTCAAATTGTCCTGATACTGAGCTAACAGTAACAAGTCCTTGCCTCATCCTATTTATGCCAAGTGCCTGGCTAGGTAGCGACAAGTATCGATTTTATAAGTCATTGGTCTGACTCGACTGGGAACCAAACTCACGATATCCCACACGCGAGGCCCACGCTCTACCGATTTGGCCACCGCGCCCGGTATGTTATTGGAAGTAACAATGCGGGTATTTTGTGAGTGGATTTGCTTCGGGTGGTTTTTTTTTGTATTCAAGTTTTATTTGTAAAGCGGTTTGTAGTGTCAGATAATGGGAGGTGATTTGTCGTGATTACATAGCCGCTTCAATAGGTTGAGTGTATACTATTATTGCAACATATGTGTCATTTGTGAATCCCGCCCTCACACTGATGGCAGTCATTGGGATCGCCCCCTCCCCCCTTCCCTCCACCCCTCCTCTACCCCTTACCCCTTCCCCCGCCCTACTCCCCACCCGCCCTCGCCTTCACCACACCCATCCCCCATCGCCCGCCCCCTCCCCCTCCCCCTCCCCCTCTCTCCTGCTCCGACCCCACCCCCACCCCCTTCGGATCAGCTCCCCTCTGTCGCCCCCCCCAACATCTCACACCGCCCACCCCTGCCCCAAAACTCTACCTCCACCTTACCTCTGCCCCCACCCCCACCCAACACCTACACACCTGCCTTTTCTAACAACCCTACATCCGAACCCCGGCCGCTAGCTTCACCCTCTCCCCCGCCTCCCACCTCCAGCCCTCCAGCCCTCCAGCCTCCAGCCCTCCAGCTTCCAGCCTCCCGCCTCCCCAGCCTCCACTTCCACTTCCAGCTTCCAGCCTCCAGCCCCCAGCCTCCAACCGTCTCCAGCCTCCCCGCCTCTCCCGCCCTCCCAAGGCCATCCCGCCTCCCCGCCTCCCCGCCTCGCCGCCTCCGGCCTCCCGCCTCCCGCCTCCAGCCTCCTCCCGCCTCCCAGCCCCCCAGCCTCGCCGGCCCCCCTCCCGCCTCCCGCCTCCTAAGCCTCCCGCCTCCACAATCCCAGCCTCCCGCCTCCCAGCCTCCCGGCCCCAGCCCTCCCGCCTCCCGCCTCCCTAGTTGTTTAATCGGACTATGCAGCTTTAAGCGAAGGCAATTTCAATTGCGGACAATTGGTCTTCCTCATTCCACTGATCCTTGCCCTATCCTAGTAATACCAAACGCCAGGATAGGTAGCGACAAGTATACATTGTTAAGTCATTGGTTTGACTCGACCAAGGGGTTTGAATCCCATGACCTACTAATATGGGAGGCTCACGCTCAACTCATTCGGCCAACCCGCCTGGTCTATTCTCCCTGACCCTTGACCCCTGACCCCTGATTCTAACCCTAAAGTTTGGCAAATCGCAGAGGGCAGTGGAGAACTGGTAGCAAAGTCATCTATGGTGACCCAAGGGCTCTCACCGTCAACGGATTGATGATGTTGAAATTGTTGCAAACAATTTATTCGCAAAACATTGTTCCATAGACACAGCCCGCTGACCATGTACACTCATGGTGACTTTATAGTGCTGCCCTACTCGGAGATCAGGCTGCCGTCACTCTGTAGATGCTGCAGACAGCACTTCCCACACCAACATCACCTCAACATCACACCCCGACCATCCCCACCACACACTCACAATCCAGACCCCACACCTACTCCATCCCACACCTGTCACCACATACCCCACACCACACACCACACACCTCACATCCCACACCCCACATCCCACACCCAACACCACACACCCTACACCCAACACCACACACCCCACACCCCACACCCCACAACCCCACACCTCACATCCCACAACCGACACCCCACATCGCACACCCAACACCACACACCCAACACCACACACCCTACACCCCACACCCCACACCCACACCAACACCACCCAACACGCTACACATCCCACCCAACATCGCACAACCTATACCCCACACTCTACACACCAACACCATATATCTTGCACTCAGCTCACGGCCTCACGCCCTCACCTCACCCCCTTCAACACCCCCTGTATCGCCGCCCCACCATTTCCCTCACCCCTCTCCAGGTTCCACCCAACCACCCTTTCACAGCCGAGCACAATCTCATTGTACCCCAGTCCGCACCTCCCGTCACCGTCCACCC
>CM059193.1:87314801-87410423 GCA_030323885.1 Branchipolynoe longqiensis | reverse complement strand
ATAGGGACGCCCAGGGAAGGTAACCATGCCAAAAGTAGCCAGATAACACACCACACAGCTACGTACAAGCCTATGATATGTAAATAGGAGTAGGCTAGTCTAGTAATAAGAGTAGAAAAAATAAATACATATATGCCAAGAAAATCCCCAAAAAAACTAACATAGGCTATTAACAATACCAAGCAATTATCTATCTGCTACTGAAATGCAGGCAATCAAATACCTTATCAGCAGCCACTGTGTGGTAAGATAACACCAACACTAAAACTGGCCAGCATTGAAAACAAGCCTGGGTACCCAGGCTTATATGCTATGGACAGTATAAATACAGCCTCAATAACACAAAAATAACAAAATAGGATAGGGCAATGACTGGTTAGCACTGTGTCAGGATAATGTGACTGAGTGGGATATCAGGTCATGGTACCAGTGGCCTGATTTCCCAGTGGGGCAGCACTATAAAGTCGCCATGAGTGCACACTGTCACAAGTCGGTACCCAAACTGATATGAACTTCGATGTTGCCAGGACGTAAAACTCCAACAACCAACCAATCTTCTTCCCCACTCCGCTCTGCTCCCCCTCCCTTCCTCCCTCTCTCCTCCCCCTCCCCATCCCCATCCCTCTCCACCTTCCCCTTCCTCCTTTCCGCCTCCCTCCTCCTTCTTACACCCGTACCCACCCAGACTTGATGGCCGAATGAGCTAGAGCATCCGTCTCCTGTGTTGGTATATCGTGGGGTCGGGGGTTCGAACCCTGGTCCAGTCAAACCAATGATTTACAAATTGATACTTGTCGCATCCTAGCCTGGCGCTCGGCATTAATAGGATAGGACAAGGACTGGTCGGCTCGGTGTCAGGATAATGTCACTGAGTGGGATATCATGCCATGGTGCTGATGGCCTGATCTTCTAGTGGGGCAGCACTATAAAGTCGCCATGAGTGCGCACTGTCACAAGTCGGTACACGTCCTGATATGACCTTAGATGTTGCTAGGACGTAAAACAACAACAAACAAACAAACACTCCCACCCTCACTCCATCTCCCCTTCACAAGACAAATTACACCACCGACTGCCACACCACAACTACCAGGTCACCTCCAAAACGAAGATTTATGACGCTTGGCTCCGTCTCGCTTATTTGTCCCCCGCCCACCCTGCCAGTTCTGAACACAATGAGACAATGCCGGCCGTCACCTGACGTCGCCTGACGTCGCTGTATGCTTCAACGCTGCGAACGCTGCTACTTCTACACCGCTTCTTTTTTTCTTAATGACCTTTGACCCGGAAGCGGATAACATGCGTTGTGCCCCCTTAAAAGATTTTTGTTTGTTGTTGTTTTACATCCTAGCAACATCTAAGGCCATATCAGGATGGGTACCGACTTGTGACACTGCGCACTCAAGTCAACTTCATAGTGCTGCCCCACTGGGATACCAGGCTGCCAGCACCATAACCTGATATCCGACTCAGTCACATTATCCTGACACTGAACCAACCAGTCCTTTCCCTATCCTAATAATGCCGGGTGCCTGGCAAGCAAGTGACAAGTATCAATTGTTACGTCACTGGTTTGACTCGACCCGGGTTCGAATGCACAAACCCATCTTCCAGGACCGATCTTCCAAAACAGGAGACGGACACTCAACTCATTCGGCCACCCTGTTTGGTTCGCTTACAAGATCATCGTTATGTCGCCAATGCAGTTAAGGCTCTATTATCTGATGAAAGCATCCATATTCTTAGGAAACAAAGGCCCTTACCTATATTTGATCCGACCGGGGGCGGTGGCCTGATCGGTAGAGCACAGGCCTCGCGTGCGTGCGGAAGATTAGGAGTTCACGAGTTCGATTCCCAGTCGAGTCAAACCAATGACTTAAAAATTTATACTAGTCGCTTCCTAGCCTGGTGCTCGGCATTATTAGGATAGGACAAGGACTGGTTAGCTCGGTGCCAGGAATACGTGACTGAGTGGGATATCAGGTCATGGTGACAGCGGCCTGATTTGCCAGTGGGGCAGCACTATAAAATCGCCATGAGTGTGTACTGTCACAAGTTGGTACCCATCCATGCATTCAGTGAATGGGCATACGGTATTGCATGATTCTGGAATTTTCTTTAAACATTTTTTTCCTTCTTTCCTTTTTTTCTAAAAAAAGAAATATATATATAAATATTTTCAAATACACATATATATATATATAGTAAATATACAAATCAGTTGATTTAATCACAATTAATAGGCTGGTATCTAGTAAATACCTACAGGTCTAGTATTTCGGTCTGTATGATCAAATTAATTTTCGCATGTTTACACTTCAAATATTTCCTGCAACTACCACCATGACGCGATATCCGACTCAATCGCATTATCTTTATACAAGGCTAACCAGTATTTGCCCTATCCTAATAACGCCGAGCTCTATGTAAAGTACCAACACAAACAACTGTCTATGGATTCAGTTTCACTCAGCCGGGGTTCGAACTCAGGACAGGCAATAGCCTCCCAATCCACAACCGGAACTCGGTATCGTGCTACTTCCGGTTTGATTAAATGCTTACTTGATGATTTCTGGTCCTTTAGCCAGATAAGAAATATTCCATGCTGTTTTCGTTTAGTATCCACGCACTTATGATTTTTTCTCTGTTTAACAGTCGGTTAGTGTTGAACAGACATCATCAATGTCAGCGCTCTGCTAGCTCACATTGTCGTATAGTGTTCGCCGGGCATACAACGTTATGGCCGATCAATTCCCATAATGCATCAGGCTGTAAATGATTCCATCTATTTAAGCCTAAAGACTCTGTCACACATCACCGGATTGGGGAAACAGAACGAAACTGAACAAAGTCCGTTGATATCTGGCAAAGTCCGGTTTGTGTCCATTGCATATCTGGTGCATATCCGTTGATATCCATTGATATCCGGCATGATCCATTAGAAGTTTTGAACATGGACAAAACTTGGAACGGATGCCGCCGGATTGACGTCTACGTTTCTTGTCTGGTTTGAGTCTGTTTAGTCTGCTTACCGTCTGTTGGCTATCCGTTCATGTCTGTTTCATGTCCGTTTCATGTCCGTTTCATGTCCGTTCGTCCAGCGGCCTTTGACCCGATATTGCAACATTTTGACACATTTTACTACATTTTGATACTCATCACGGCCGAACACCACCAGACTAGACAATTCTGTCCGTTGCTCAATCCGGTCCGCTCAATGGTGGCTTTATAGTGCTGCTCCAATGGGAGAGCAGGCCTCTGGAACCGTGAGCCGATAACCCACACAGTCACATTTTCCTGACACTGTGCTAACCAGTCATTGACCTATCCTATTAAACAAGCGCCAGGCTAGGTAGCGACAAGTATCAATTTTCTAAGTCATTAGGTTGACTCGGCTGGGACTCGAACTCCCGACCTTCCTTCCGCATGGGAAGCCTGCTCTCTACCGATTCAGCCACCGCGTCCGGTAGGGACTACGGTGGTTGTGCAATTGTTCAAAATGTGATGTAGTTTCTATTCACTTTCTCATTTTGGAGTTGATTTAGCTAAATCACTCAGGCCAGGCGACTATTATTTATTTCACACTAGCCCGATAGGGGGAGCCACTGTCGCCTCGCACCCTAATGGACCCGATTAGCCAGGGACGCCGTACACGCTGGACGCTTGATCGAGTACGCTCGAGGTCAGAGGTCAGCTCCCGTTGACCCATGGTGGGCTGACTCGGTACTACTGTTACACAGGTCACTCTCTTGGGTTCACGCTGTTACAGAGGTCAGTGTCAAGGTCGGCAGGTAGTGCTGGGCCCCAGTGTCAAGGTCATCAGGTGTGCTGATTGATCTACCGCCCTACACACGCATGCGCACCGCGTGCCCCGCGGGCATGCGCGGCTCTGAGGCCCGGCCGCCATATTGAGAAGAAACTTAAGTAGGCCTGCTGGCCATCTTGGATTTTGTTTCCGAAATAACCAGACGGGTTGACCGAATGAGTTGAGCACCCATTTTTAAATCGTGTGCGGGAGATTGGAAGCTTGGTTCCCGGTCGAGTCAAACAATGACTTACTAAATTGATGCTTGTCACTTCCTAGCCTGGTGCTGGGCATTAATAGGATAGGGCAAGGACTGGTTAGCTCAGTATCAGGATAATGTGACTGAGTGGGGTATCAATTTTGTATGTCATCGGTTTTAATTCGGGTGGGTTTCAAACTGGCGAACTTCCGTATGGGAAGCCTGCGCTCTACTTATTCTGCCAGCGCGTCTGCGTTGCAGTCCTCTGCTCAATGCTCCCCGCGAGAGGTCGATCAAAATTATAATTCAAAATGGCGCCAACTGGCGTTTCCTTAGAATAACAAACATGGCGTTCCTTCTGTTGGCAGCCATTGCCTTTTGACATGCAGGCGTCGGGGCAACATGGCACCACATTGACCAATGCGTGGTCAGAGGTCAGCCCAAGGTCAGTCCAAGGTCACTGTAAGGTCACACTGACAGACAATACACCATACCACAGTTTGGCGGCCATCTTGACCTAATTCGTGTTCGTAGGTAAACAAACGCACGTGGTATTGATGTCACTATAGGATTGTCAATGGCAGTGTCACCAGTTAGCAATCTTCATAAAGAAAATGTTACATATCTCTAAAACCACACCACCTAGAAACAAACTAATTGGAATACACATAGAAAACATGTTTAACAAAAAGATTATATTAAATTGATACGGTTAGGGTTCTGGATTTCTCTTAATTTTGAATAAAACTAATGCTTTGCACTGAGCGTTCCGGCAAACTCAAGGCTATCAGTCTTTGTTTACCTACAAGCGGAAGTGGCCTCGTTCTCGCAAAATTGGGACATGCCCATATATGGCCAAACCGTGGCATCGTGTATAACCCCGATACCACGTGGTCACACCGGGCATGGTGGCCGAATCGGTAGAACGCAGGCCTCCGAAGTGGGAGATCGGGAGTTCAATTCCCTGTCGAGTCAAACCAATGACTTATAAAAATTGATACTTGTCGCGTCCTAGCCTGGTGCTTTGCATTAATATGATAGGGCAAGGACTGGTTAGGTCAGTGTCAGGATAGTGTGACTGAGTGCAATATCAGGCCATGGCATAAGCAGCCTGATTTCCCAGTGGGGTAGCACTATAAAGTCACCATGAGTGAACTCTGTCACAAGTCAGTACCCGTCCTGATATGACCTTAGATGTTGTCCGGATATAAGACTCCAACAACCAACCAACCATCTACATGGTCAGCCAAGTTTGTTCCCGCGAGATCTGATTTCTGAATGTCACCGCTTGAGTTATGTGAATTTGTGCTCATATTTAAACATGGATATGTTTGTGTATTATGGTGTTCTTGAGTTCTTTCAAGTTCTCAGTTATTATTCGCTTTTGCTTATATATATATATATATTTATATATATGTATATATAAATAGACACATGTATGTATACACTGGTTTGTTGTTTGTTGTTGTTGAATATTTATACTGAAGATTTATACTGCCTATTATGGATAAGCCTGAATAGGCTTGTTTTCACCATTAGACAGTTTGTCGATAGAAAGCCCGAGCCTACACTTTTACCGACCCAAGGGATTTTGAATCTCCCACACCACATAGACATGGTATGAGAGCAACTGGCCTTTGATGACGCTGTAAGTTATATACAGTGGTGGAAATCCAAATTGGCAGAGGTAGGGGCACAGGGAATAGAACCACCGACCTTCAGATTAGGAGTCTGACCTAGAAAAAAGTAAGACACTCTAACCACTACACCACAGAGAACACCTGTCAACATCTAAGGTCATATCAGGACGGGTACCGACTTGTGACAGTGCACACTCATGGCGACTTTATAGTGCTGCCCCACTGGGATACCATGCCACCAGCACAATGACCTGATATCCCACTCAGTCACATTATCCTGACACTGAGCTAACCAGTCCTTGTCCTATCCTATTTATGCTGAGCATCAGGCTAGGTAGTGACAAGTATATATTTGACAAGTCATTGGTTTGACTAGACCAGAAACCAAACCACAGATCTCCCGCAGGTGAGGCCCGCGCTCTGCCGATTCGACCACCATGCCTAGTGTGTGCGAATGCATGCATATATATAGATAGATAATTATATACATATATATATATATACTTGTATATATGTACTCATATAGACCTATATGTATATATATATATATGTGTATCCCCCGGCATAAGCAAAACACTTACAATATTTAAAAAGCAGTCCTATGTCCAACCCTTCGAATCATCACACAGATAGCTGCAAGGGCATTTGGTTTTGTTAAGAAACTCTAACCTACAGCAACAACCCTTGATTGCCTCAGCTAATATACATGTACATTATATATATATAATTATATATATATATGTATATGGGTAATCTTCAATGTTTGAAATACCTTTACATAAAGAGTTATTATTTCGGTCGTTATATTTATTCTTCCAAACAAAGGATTTACCGGACCCGGTAGCCGAATCGGTAGAGCGCAGGATTTCCATGTGAAAGGTCCGCAGTAATTCTATAAAACTTGACTGGTGGTGCTACAACTACTTTACTAACTAATTAGCATTGCCTGTCATGTGCACAGGCTAAATCTAGTTTTGTTGGTGTTTTTTAGGTGGTTTCTTTTGCGCATTAGTTGATTAAGCAGGGGAAATTTCAATCGCGGAGAATTGGTCTTCCTCATTCCACTGCTCCTTGCCCTATCCTAGTGTACTAGTAATGCCAAGCATGCATGCTAGGTCGTGGCAAGTATACATTTTTAAGTCATCGGTTTGACTCGGCCTGGGTTTGAACCCGAGAGTTCGAATCCCACACTACTGACCTACCAGAATGGGAGGCGGACGCTCAACTCAATCGGCCATCGCGTCTAATATAGCAAGTAAGGCAGGGAGGCGGGGAAGGGGGGACAGAATGCTGCGCGAGAGACAGTGAGAGACAGAGGAAGAGAGATGGGGAGCGGGACGTAGCTCAGGCGGTACGGTGTCAAACGGTGAAGGTGTGGGTATTCTGATCGATCCTTTTCAGTGGACCCATTTGCAGTTTGGGCTATTTTCCATTGCAACCAGTGGTCCACAACTGGTTCATCAAAGGCTGTGGTATGTGCTGTCCTGTCAGTGGGAAAGTGCATATAAAAGACCCTTGCTGCTTATCGGAAAGAGTAACCTATGTGGTGGCAGCGAGTTACCTACAAAGAAATACGAAGAGTTCAGGCACAAAAACCATGTAAACCCCAATCCAAAAATGGAGATAAACATCAGAGTCACACCATCAAGAAGTTAATTCTTTTAGATTCCTACCTTTTTGTTCATTGCGCCACAACCATGTGGTCATATGAAAAGTGGAATTATTGAGAATCAACATTATTTTCAGGTAAAAATCTATTATTTAAACTACATTTTTTAATTGGCATTTTTACAGGGTTTTGCGCCTGAAGTCTTCATTTGTTTGATGTCCAATAGCCGATGATATGAAAATCAATCGGATGGCCGAATGAGTTAGAGCGTCCGTCTCCCGTGTTTGGTAGATCGTGGGGTCGTGGGTTCGAACCCTGGTCTACTCAAACCAATGACTTAAAAATTGATACTTGTCGCTTCCTAGCCAGGCACTCGGCATTATTAGGATAGGGCAAGGAGCAGTGGAATGAGGAAGACCAGTCGTCTACGAATGAAATTTCCCCTGCTTAAACAACTAATGGACCAACAACAAAAAAGTGCTCTAGAGGCTTTGTTAAATAAAACAAGTTTTGAGGGAGAGACAGTGGGAGAGTGGGCAAACAACTCTGAATATATATATATATATATATATATATATATATATGTACTAAATGTTATTTATAGGAACACAAAAATGGGGCACAGGAAGGACACATGAACATTGTGCCTACTTGCGACAATTGAACAGCGGGTGTGAAGTTTGCCAGGTGAATGTTCCCACTTGCCCGATGACAGGTGGCGCCACAATGGCTCCTTTTTGTGTGTGGAAACGAGGCTAACCGGAAGTTGATAAACCCAGGCAGCCTGAGCGTTCGTGAAGCCCCGATAATGGCAAGGTCAGATCGGAAACTTGCGTAACCGCGACAATTTTAAAACCTTGCCGCAATTGTAAGATTTCTTTACAACCGTTTTATGGCATGTGTTGTAACTCACTGTCAGTGAGGTGGGTCGGCGGGGGTGACGGGGAGGGGGGGGGGGGTAGTTACCTGCGTTGGTAGACAACCCTATAGATGCCTTTTAATGTTTATAAACATCGTGTATGCGCACGCAGCTTGGCTGCAGAACGGATGC
The DNA here is from genome assembly GCA_030323885.1 of Branchipolynoe longqiensis. Lineage (NCBI taxonomy): Eukaryota > Metazoa > Annelida > Polychaeta > Phyllodocida > Polynoidae > Branchipolynoe > Branchipolynoe longqiensis. Next base: position 87,402,119 of record CM059193.1, on the reverse strand, counting down.
ACACTGCCATTGAGTTTGTCGATACGCACAGTGCAAATAGTCAGTTTTATTGAAAAAGTAATAGAAATGCAGACCCCTAAACTTAAAAATTTAATATAACTTGTTTGTTGAATATGTTTTCTATATGTGTTCCAAGCGGTTTGTGTCTAAGTGGTGTAGGTTTAGAGATATTTAACTTTTGTTGTATGAAGATTGCTCATGGCCATTGACAAAGCATTGAGTTTGCCGATATGGCGCAGCGCTAAACGTCAATTTTATTGAAAATTGATAGAAATGCAGGACCCTAACCTTGTAAATTTAATATAATATGTTCAATGAATATGTTTTCTATATGTGTTTCAAGAGGTTTGTGTCTAGGTGGTGTAGGTTTAGAGATATTTCACTTTTTCTGTATGAAGATTGCTCACACCATTGACAATGCATTGAGTTTGCCGATATGGCGCAGTGCAAAACATCAATTTTATTCAAAATTGAAAGAAATGCAGAACCCTAACCATAAAAAATTAATATAATCTGTCACTGAATATGTTTTCTATATGTGTTCCAAGCGGTTTCTTTCTAAGTGGTGTGGTTTTAGAGATACATCATATTTTCTGTATGAAGATTGCTCACGGCCATTGACAATGCATTGAATTTGCCGATATGTGCAGTGCAAAACGTCAGTTTTATTCAAAATTATTAGAAATGCAGAACTCAACCCGTATAAATTTAATATAATCTTTTTGTTGAATATGTTTTCTATATGTGTTCCAAGCGGTTTGTTTCTAAGTTGTGTGGTTTTAGTGATATTTCACTTTTTCTGTATGAAGATTGCTCACAACCATTGATAATGCATTGAGTTTGCCGATACATGCAGTGCAAAACATCAATTTTATTCAAAATTGATAGAAATGGAAAACCCTAACCTTGGTCGTAATGCTTGCATTGCGTTTGATTCGCGGCGGAGGAGGAGTACTCCCCCCCCCCCCTCCTCCTCCTTCCTCCTACGACCGTTGACCGTTGAGTTACGTCACGACCCCCCCCCCCCCCCCCCTCTGGGTTCCGCCTTATAACCCGGGCCGGCAGCTCCCTCCAGCGAGACGCCACACTTGCTATCCGGACGGCACTCTGTCCATGCCTCTCTCTAGCTCCTCTCCTCTGCCCTTGCTCCTCCTTGATATGTCTGAAAAGAGTTCCAGGAGGGGGGGCCCGACAGCATTTCACTTTCTACTCTTACTCTGTCCGTGTCTATGGCTCGCTGGTTGGTCGCCATAGAGCAGATATACACGGTCCTTTGACTCAACTCTCCTCATTTCTCTTTCCTATACTCTACCCTTTTTTTTCTCCCAGGCATACTCGTCCCCCTGACCAGGGGAGTTGTGTGCTTGGGTGGGGCCCTGTACCCTTACATTTTCTCTCGCTTTGTTCTCGTTGCTGGAACCACTACTGCACCCATCTTTACCTGTCCTTCCTCGAAACCCTTGCTGCTGTCTTGCAGCCAAGCTGCATGCGCACTGACCTAAATACCTATGCTGACGTTTCATGAAATAGGTCTATAGAAGTTATTTAATAGAACCTGTTACTGCAAAGACTGTGCTGTCAGAGTTTTGTCATGCTTGGCAAAACTGGTTTGACATGTTTACACTTGAAATATCTCAAAAGTTAGCCATTTCAAATAAAAATTACTTCAAACTAAAGTAAGGTTGATTATAGCAATCAATTTAAAGTTGCATAGTCCGATGAAAATATCAAATTTTCAAAACCAAAACAATTATCTAGATTTGATTCTACATATCTAACTTAGATACTGGTGCACTTATTAAACATTTGTCATCACGCTGAAGGGAATACAGATGCAATTTAAGAGAACCTATTACTGTAGACACCTATGAAGTCAGAGTTTTTGCGAGCTTGCCAAAATTAATTGTGCATGGTTGTACTTCAAATATCTCCAAAGTTAACCATCTAAAATAAAAGTTATATCAAACTAAAGTAAGGTAGTCTATAGCGATCAATCTAATGTATTTATCTCAGAAAAATGGCAGAAACTCTAAACCATCGGACTATCCAACTTTAAATGGAAGACACCATTAAAGACCCCTAGTGAGGAATGACGCGAGGTCCCGAACAAATGTGATATGAGAATCGGGCTTCTGTAGATTCATTACGTTCTTTTCTTGTGAACACATTTTATTCATCTGAATACATCTTTCTTCTGCGCACCAGACGCGGTGGCCGAATCGGTAGAGTGCAGGTCTGCCTTGCGGGAGATCAGGAGTTTGATTCCTGATCGAGTCAAACCAATAACGTACAAAATTGATACTCGTCGCTTCCTGGCCTGACGCTTAGCATTAATAGGATAGTGCAAGGACTGGTTAACTCGGTGTCAGGAAAATGTAACTGGGTGGGATATTGGGTCATGGTATTGGCAGCCTGGTATCCCAGTGACCCAGCACTATAAAGTCGCCATGAGTGTGCACTGTGACAAGTCACTTCCCTTCAAGATATGAACTTAGATGTTGACAGGACGTAAAAGTCAAACAACTAACCAACTTATCCACTGAATGTATATATATATATATATATATATAGATATATATATAGGCAATACATATACATACTGTTGGTAATGTATTTATATTCCCATAATGGATTATATAGTTAACTAGTTATGTAGATACATACATATATATACCCGTCGCCAAACACTATATATATATATATTGTTTAGACATATATATGCACATATATATCTATATATATATATACATATAATGTTAGGAGATTGTTGCATTTCTGGGAAACATGGCGAATGCCACGTGGCACCACCTGGTGGCGTGCGGTGGAACAAGGGCACAGCCGGTCTGCGCATGTCATGTGCCTGGATCCAAATGTCGCTCGCTGATTGGTCAGGGCGGCATCTGTGTTGGTGCGCAGAGAGAGGTTGGTTGGTTGTTGGAGTTTTACGTCCTGGCAACATCTATGGCTATAGCAGGATGGGTACCGACTTAAGAAAGTACACACTCATGGCAACTTTTATAGTGTGGCCCAACAGGGAAATCAGTCCGCCGGCACCATGACCATATATCCCACTCAGCCACATTATCATGACAGTGAGCCAACCAGTCCTTGTCCTATCCTATTAATGCCGAGTGCCAGGCTAGGTAGTGACAAGTATCAATTTGTGAGTTATTAGTTTGATTTGATAATCCCAGCAGACTGTATCCTTGTCTACAAGGATACAGTCTGCTGGTATGCAGGTATTGCAGATATAGCAATACCTCAGGGAGTTTAACGCCCTTGCTCTGCAGAGTTGTAAGCCACTGCCTTGTTGTAAAGGTTCTTGACAGAACCGAAGGCTAAGGGAGCAAACCCTAAACTGAAAACCATGTCACTGTGGCAGTATTAAGGGCGGTTGCTGTATGGAACTCCCAACATCTCCCAACCAGCCACTGCAGGGACAAATAGTTTTGCGCCTGTCTTGACATGTTCTTGCCGGTGTGAAACCTCTATTTGCTCCCCGAGACAGTGCCACTGGTAACTTGCAAAAGCCAGCAGCACTTCAACACTTTTGCAGGCAGCTTTCATGAAATGTACAACCACACAAAATGGAGAGCGGCAGTCAAGAAATGAAAGCAGTCTTTGTCGCATCGCGACCGACAGTATGATGATGATGAGTTTGATTTGGCGGGGATTGGAACTGACGACCTTCTGCACTGGAAGCTAGCCAGCGCTCTTCGATTCGGCCATCCTTTCTGGTCGCGCTAGTGGCTGAGTGGATATCAGCTATAGCTATCCCGGAAGTGACGGATGGTAAGTAGAAAGGGATGGTGGGTGGGTGAAAAGAGGGCGACCATGCACACCCCATCAAACATGGCTGTGGGAAGAGGAAGGAACGCAGGCGCCACCTAGTGGACAATAATGGAGTGTGGAAGTGGAGGGTGTGGGGTTGGGAGTGTGGGGGGTGGAGGGTGTGTGGGGTGGGTGGGTGGGGGAGTGGGAGAGTGTGGAAGTGGAGGGTGTGTTGGTGTGTGAGGTGGGAGTGTGGGGTGCTAGTGTGGGGTTGGCTGGGAAGTGTGGGGGTGGGAAATAGTGGGATTGGAGGTTGTGGGGTTGGTGTGTGGGGTGGGGGTTTGGAAGGGTGGGGTGGAGTGGGTTTGGGAGGTACGGAGTGTGAGAGTGTGCGGGTGTGGGAGTGTGGGTGTGGGAGTTTGGAAGTGGAGGGTGTGTGGAGGTGTGAGTGTGGGGTGTAGTGGTGGGGTGGGGTGGGGTGGGGTGGGAGTGGTGGGGGGTGGGAGTTTGTGTGTGTCGGCGGGAGTGGGGGATTGGAGAGTGTGGATTTTGGTGTGGGTATGTGGGTGTGAGTAGACTGGTGTGGGAGTGCGGAGTGTGAGAGTGTGCGGGTGTGTGCATGTGCGGGTGTGAGTGTGCGGGTGTGGGAGTGTGGGTGTTGGAGTTTGGAACTGGTGTGTGGATGTGTGGGAGTGTGACGGAGTATGGGTGGGGGTGGGGGGTGCGGTTGTGGGAGAGGGAATGCGGGGGGCGGTGGGGGTGTTGGAGTTTGAAAGTGGAGGTTGTGGGAGTGGAGGCTGTGGGAGTGTGGGTGGTGGGGGAGGGGTGGTGGAGGGGTGCGGGTGTGTGGAGTGGGAGTGTGGAAGTGGAGGATGTAGGGTGGGGGTGGGGGGTGGGAGTGAGGGTCAGGGGTGGGTGCGTTGTGACCGAGGCAGTGAACCGTAACTGATGAGGGTGAGGAGGTCGCGGCTTCACCACCTGAACCCCTATTGTCGGCGTTGTCTGGTTCAGGGTCTCACCCACACTCAACCCACTTGGAACCCCAATTAGCCGTTGTTGAGGTTCCTTATTTATGGATGTGTGTAAGGGTGTAATGTGGGCCGAGGTTTATGTGATGTGTAAGGATTATGCAAGTATAAATACCAGGAGTTGTCTGCATCATACTGAATGTCATGTTATTTTCTGGAATGTGACTGGTGGCGCCGCCACTGCGTTCCCAACGCACTAGATGCTCCATAGTGACTGCGTCTCAGCGGAAAAGTATATATGAGCCTGTCTCAAAAGGTGATCACTCATTTTTGTTGTTGTTCATTGTAACGATTGACATAAACCAGCACAGAAATGGTTCCACTGAAAACACAAGGACATTTGCTTCAAATCAATATGTATTCTATTGGGATTATGAAACGCCATGTAAAAAACAAATCAGTTTATCCTGAGAAAATGCATAAGCAGATAGTATGTTGATCGTTACAATGGACAACGTTTTGTCCCACATTCCTTAGCACCTTTTGAGACAGTCTCATATATGTATATTTATATATATTTATATTTATATAATTATATATACATTATATGCATACAGTAAAGCCTCTCTAAATCGACCAAACATGGGACCAACTATAAATGGTCCATTTAGGGAGGTGGTCAGTTTATAGAGGTTTTTAAAAATAGTTACAATGGTATTGTATAGGCGATCGTTTGGGACCCAAATAAAGCACTCGATATGGTGGAGTGGTCGATCTGTGGAGGTGGTTGGTTAGAGAGGTGTTACTGTGTACATATAAGAACTGTTTTCAACGGAGGCCTCCCGTCTGGAAGATCGGGAGTTCGGTTCCCAGTCAAGTCAAACTAATGACTTACAAAATTGATACTTGTCGCTGCCTAACCTGGTGATCATCATTATTAGGATAGGATACTCAGGATTACTAGGATAGGACGCTCAGCATTATTAGGATAGGACAAAGACTGGCTAGCTCAGTGTCAGGATAATGTGACTGAGTGGGGTACTGTGTCATGGTGCTGGTGACTTGATCTCCCAGTGGGGCAGTACTATAAAGTCGCCATGAGTGCGTACTGTCACAAGTGGGTACCCGTCCTGATACAACTTTCGATGTTGCAAGGATGTAAAACTCCAACAACCAACCAACTGTACATTAACCCCCCCCCCCCCCCCACCCATTCACCTCCACTACCCTCGGAGAACCTCTTGAACGCATACGTGCAGCTGGCTGGATACCCGCTCGTCGACTCAACTCACTCAATTGGACACCAGTTTGTTCATGTGAACCACGTGACCAGGAAGTGCTTCCGGTCACGTGACGGCATTCACACGTGCCGGTCTCGTCTGCTGCAATTAAAGCAGATGAAATGGGCAGTTTCCGAGTTGTTCCCTCCCTCCCTCCCACCCTCCCTCCCACCCTCCCTCCTTCTCTTCCTCCCTCCTTCCCTCCATTCATTTCTCCCTACCATCCTTCCCCTCCCTCCCTCCCTCCCTCCCTCCAATCCCTTCCCTCCATCCCTCCCTCCCGTCCCTTCCTCCTTCCTTTCCTTCCCCCCTCGCTCCTTCCCTCCATTCCCCCTCCCTCCATTCATCCCTCCTTCCTTCCCTTCCACCTTCCTTCCTTTCCTTCCTCCCTCGCTCATTCCCTTCCTTCCTCCCTCGCTATTCCCCCATTCCCTCCTCCCCTCCATTTCCGCCTCCTTCCCCGCTTTCCCTCCTTCCCTCCTTCCCTCCTTCTTTCCTTCCAACCTTCCTCCTCCCCTTCCTCCCCCCATCCTTCCCTCCCTCCTTCCCTCATTCTCCTTCTTCCCTCACTCATTCCTCCAACCTTCCCCCTCCTTTCTTTCCCATCCCTTCCTCCCTCCCTCCCTCCCTCCTTCCCTCCCTTCTTCCCTTTCCCCTTCCCCCTATTCTCAGAAACTGATATAAGCTCAACACCATCGGATTATGCAACTTTAAGTTTAAGATAAAGATAAAGCGAAACAGCATGCACACGTGAACATGGATGAATTTTCACCATATGACAGTCGGTCGATAGAAAGCCTCAGCGTACACCTGTACCAACACAAGAGATTTTTAAGCTCCCACACCACATAGCCACAGTACGAGACATACTGGCCTTTGTTGACGTTGTAAGTTATACACAGCAGTGGAAGTCCAAACTTACAAAGGTGATGACATGGGGACATGGGGAACCGAACCATCTTCCTTCAGATTAGGAGTCAGAACTAGAAAAAAAATATCAGACGCTCTAACGACAGCGCCACAGAGAACAACGAGTGATCAGATCTTTAGGACAGCGCACAAATGTAATGTATAAATTTGTTATACGCATATTATTAATTATGTAATTGTCTTGTAATTGTAATTGTTATCTACTCTAATTGTATTTGTGCTGATATATGTCAACTAACTACTATAACAAGCAACTGCGATTTGAGCTCCTTGAGGGAGGCGGTGAGCGACCTGGGGTGCAAACTGGTCTGTTACTAGGCAGGCACCTTTCTGTTTCCCACTTGGATCCGGAAATGAGGGAGCGAAGCAGGACTGACTGACAACTGTACAAGCGTTGTAAATCAGATTCCACATCCGTCACGCAATTAACCAATTTACGTGTGTATGTAAAAGCAGACGACAATTGGGCGCGCCATGCTACTATTCCGGCCGCCGCCGCGTCCCCCTCTGCGCATGCGCACTGAGTGGGGGTCAGAGGTCACGCAGGGCCAGCGCATGCGTGTCACACAGAATACCTCCCTCCCCCCTGAACCCACCTACCCACCCACAACCCACCCACCCACCCACAACCCACCCGCCCACCCACAACCTACCCACCCACCAACAACCCACCAACACCCCACCCACCCACCCACAACCCACCCACCAACAACCCACCCACCAACAACCCACCCACTGGTGCTATTCCACATGTATCTGTGTGTGTGTGTGGGGGGGGGGGTGATCTTATGGGTTAAATCAGAGACGATGAATATATGAGATTGTCAACTCCCTTGAAAATCGGTAACACATACTCTGGTGGCACCTCTTGGAGTCAGTGTTGAACAAGTAATAACATTGGTCATACCATATATGACAACTGTTATCGCCACTGTGTTCAGGTGGGGTTCTGTTCCCAGAATATTTGGTCTCCATATATTGTTAGAGTGTATGTAACTTGTGGTATTTATTCAGCACCACCATTATGACGTTTGCAGTGTAACTGTTTCCAGCGTATAGGCAGAGTTTAACATGGCTTTTTTATTTCACATTTACAGTTTAAATGTAACATTTAAAAAGCAAACACCTTGGTAAATAAATATGCTGGTCAAATTCAAATATATTTCTCTATCAGCGTTTATTTCTGTCATATGCTGATGCCGATCGGCAGCTGTTTTCCCAGCATAGCCACCACTGAGTGAAGCGCCTTGTTCAACAACCGCCGCTTGGTGTGTGGCAGTCGCAGTCGTGGATAGATTAGTTGGTGGAGTTTTTAATCCTGGCAACATCTAAGGTCATATCAGGATGGGTACCGACGTGTGACAGTGTGCACTCATGGGACCTTTATAGTGCTACCCCACTGGGAGACCAGGCCACCAGCACGATGACCTAATATCCCACACAGTCAGATTAACCTGAGATTGAGCCAACTAGTCCTTGCAGTATCCTAATAATGCCGAGTGTCTGGTTAGGAAGCGACAAGTATAAATTTTATAGGTCAATTGTTTGACTCAAATCCGACGGTCTACCAAAACGGGAGATGGACGCTCAACTCATTTGGCCATCCCGTCAGGGATCGGAGTTGAACTTCTCGATATACACGTTCTCTGGTGTTAAACAGAATAACCCCCCCCCCCCCCCCTAACCATGAACCCACCCACCCGCCAACAACCCACCCACTGGTGCTACTCCACACCTATGGAGGGATCCTATGAGTTAAAAGCCTACCCAGACAAGGAGGACCAGTGTAGGTATCCCCCGGCACCCCCCCCCCCCCAAACCTGCGCATACGTCATACATCATTCGGCAGCGAAAAAGTCGTCTGCTGTCGGGACAAATTGCTGCGCGCGCATTTCTGTTAGGGCGGGGTGGGGGGGGGGGGAGATGTGCAGGTGAGATTGGTTGGTTATTGGAGTTTTACGTCCTGGCAACATCTAAGGTTGTATCATCAGGAGAGGTACCGACTTGTGACAGTGCGCACTCATGGCGACTTTTATAGTGCTGCCCCACTGCGAAATCAGGTGAACCACCAGCACCCATGATCCAATATCCCACTCAGACACATTATCCTGACACTGAGATAAACCAGTCCTTGCCCTATCCTATTATTAATGCCGAGTGCCATGCAAAGAAGTGACAAGTATCAATTTTATAAGTCATCAGTTTGACTCGACCGGGAACCAAACTCCCCGATATCCCGCGCGCAATGAAGACCTCGCGCACTCTACCGAAACGGCAACCGCGTCCGGCACACATTTATGTAGATGGGGGCAACAAACAAAAAATGGGGGAAAAAAAGAAGGAAAAAAAAGAAGATGTGTAACGAGGTCACGACGGGTCACCCGGGGTCAGCATCGGGGTCACGCCCGGAGCAGGGCATGCTGGGTAGACGCTGGTACGTTCACGGGGAGTCGCCGTGATTGGTTGCTTCACCTGGGGTGGGGTCAGACCAGGGAGCATGGGAATGTTGGCTTGTCTTTTTCGGTGTTTTTGCTGTTATTGTTATTTAATAAATCAGCTTTGCTATTCGTTAATCAGGACCAGACGGGATGGACGAATGAGTTAGAGCATCCGTCTCCCTTGCTAGTAGATCGTGGGGTCGTGGGTTCGAACCCAGGTCGAGTCAAACCAATGACTTTAAAATTGATACTTGTCGCTTTCTAGCCAGGCAGTCGGCATTATTAGGATAGGGCAAGGAGCAGTGGAATGAGGAAGACCAGTCGTCTGTGACTGAAATTTCCCCTGCTTAATCAACTAATGTACCAACAACATGAACAAAAAAAACCAACTTTGTGTAGTTACTGCTTAGCAAGGATTTATCCAGTTTTAAATATGATTAAACTTTGCATAATTAAGAAAAAAACAATCTATTTTGGTAACCGCTTTGAAGCGATTATACAACTTTAAATTCAAATTACAGTTTTTAATTCATAATAAAAGAATGGTTATGCAATAACTTGTCCAGGTTTTGGTTAGAACACCTATTTAGCAATTCTTATCGGTAACATGGCCATTCTTATGTAAGGATTTGGCAACTTTAAATTCAGATTAAATATATGTTTGTTTGTTGGGGTATTACGTATTAAATCTGTGGTGATATCAGGACGGTTAAATATTTGTATAGGCATTAAATATAGATACAAATATAAATATATCAAATACTCCATCAACTACACACCAAAAATAAACATACCTCCCCCACTTCTAAAACCACACACACAAATAACCCGCCCCACACACTAACTCTGCGAATGATTTATATGAATATATAAAATACTCCATCAACTACACACCAAAAACAAAAATACAACACCACTTCTAAATATATACACACAAATAAAATCACCACACACACCCACAACAAAAAGTCTGCGAAAAATTTATAGCCGTGCTGCAGACTTTTCAATTTTCTGAAGGAATTTTCCTCGGCTATTTCACCTGGATCACATTGCAGTTTTTCAGGGTGAGGTAGGAAGCCCCCTAAAACCTGACAGCTAAATTAAGGCGCCCCAAACTGCCGATCCAGGGTCAGTTAAGTTGTCCCGTATGCGCAGAACAGTCTGCTCCTGCCACCCGCTTCTCCTCCCCCTCCCCTCCTCTCATCCCCTCCCCTCCTCTCTTCCCCTTCCCTCCCTCCTCTCTCCCCCTTCCCTCCCTCCTCTCTCCTCCCTCACTTCTCCTTGTTCATAAAGTAAAGCTTGTTTTATTTAACGATGCCTCAAGAGCACATTAATTTTTGTATGATCGGCAATTGGACATCAATCATATATGGTCATTCTGACCTATTTCTTTGGAGGAATCCCGCTGCCACCACATAGGCTACTCTTTCCGATAAGCAGCAAGGGGTCTTTTATATGCACTTTCCCACAAACATGACAGCGCACACTACAGCCTCCGATGAACCAGTTGTGGACCGCTGCTTGGGGTGGAAAATAGCCCAAACTGCTCCATGGGTCCACTGAGCAGAATCGATCGGATGAGCCACACCTTCACAGGTGGAGACTCTACCGCCTGAGCTACGTCCTGCTCCCTCTCCTTGTTCATCATCGCTACCTTCCTTAGTCCGTCTTTTCTCCCACCCGTGTTTGTCCCTCTCTCCTCCATCCCAATCTCAATCCTCCCTCCCTCCTCCCACCTCTCATCTATCCTCTCCCTCCCTCCTCCTCCCTCCTCCCTCATGCCCCCTCTTCTCCTCGTACTCTCCTTCCTCCTTCCAGCATCCCTCCATCCCCCCCTCACTCCTCTTTCATCTCTCCTTCCTCCTCCCTCCCGTCTCCCTCCTCCTCCCTCCTCCCTCCTACTCCCATCTCTCCTTCCTCCTCCCTCCCTCCCTCCAGCCCTGCCCCTCCCCCTCACTTCTCCCCCATCTCTCTTCCCCCCCCTCCTACCCTCCTCCCTCATACTCTCCTATCCTCCTCCTACCCTCCTCACTTCCGCCGTCCCCTCCTCCATATCTCCTTACCCTCCCCCCCCCTCCCCCTCTCCTTCCACCACACTCCCTCTCCTTCTTCCATTCCCCTTCCCCTCCCCTCCCCCTCCCCTCTCCCTTCCCTTCCCTTCCCTTCCCTTCCACCATACTCCATCTTTCCTTCCCCTCCATTTCCCTTCCACCACACTCCCTCTCTCCTCCCCCTCCCTTCCCTCTCCTTTCCCTTCTTCGTCTCTCCCACCACTCTTCCTCCATCATCCACCTTCACTAGGAAGGAACTCCTAGCAGACGACATTTAAGTGATTGAGCCAGCAGACGGGTCAATAGGTAAAACGCGGGAAACACAGCACAGTGACACAAGTCTCCTGTTGTTCGGTCCCTATGGCCGATAGGCCCCCTGCTTATTTTCAGATCTCAATACACTGATTGTTGGCGTCCCTGGGATCCATGTGGTGCAACCCGTAGCAACTGTTGCCCTTGACCTTTGACCCCAGCCCCAAACCATCAGTACGTCAGGGTGAGGGAGTTTGGGGTTTTCAAACCTAATACAGTAATAGGATTCCACGATTAAAGTTCCATAGTCCGTTGATTATGTGTTACTGCCATTACAAAAAAGAAATGAAAAAAAAGATCCAAGTTCTGCTGACATGCCACTTTGGCATGTGTAAGCCACTCGTGGCTTACACATGCTTTTCTGCTCAAAGGGGAACCTCCCCCTGAATGTATTGGGTGTCAGTCCCCACTGACACTCAAACACATTTTACTAAGTTGCGTTGATTTTTTGGACCTGCACCAACAGTTCTACACTGCAGACAGTATGCATGACCTTTTTACTAAGGTAAAACAGGAAAACATTTTAGCCTTTTTGAGGGCAGCTGGACTGTACCACCTCATATAGTTTACTAAATAGATTCTATCAATTATTAATAAAACTTGTCTTTTTCTATGGGAATTTGTTTCCCTTGACCACACATATATGATTGTGAGCTTTCTAATTTAATGAGTGTCTATTGGCACATAATTGATTGTCTGCTTTTACATGTAAAAGCGATGGTTTGAACAAAAAACAAACATTTCCTGCCGTGAATATGGACTATGCTGCCGACACGGCGTAAAGCAACCACCAATCAATCAATCAATCATTGGAGTGAAGGTTTAAAGTTAGGGAGCCAAAAGGGGAGTGAAGACTAGTTTGGGGGCAGACTAGGCCGGGAGTGGTGCGTTTTACACGGGTTCCCTAGCATCTCATTCTGACCTCAAATAAACATTCCTCCCGCTAACCGCAGCGCCCTCAATGAATAAACTATATTTACAACAAAAAAAAAGGTTGAGAGCTTAGTTATAGAAGTAGGGGTGACACTGAAGGTTGAGAGTTTGGGGGTGGGGTTAAAGGTTGAGAATTGTGAAGGTGGAGAGTTTAGGGTGGGGGCTTAAAGGTTGAGAGTTTTGGGGGTGTGAAGGTGGAGAGTTTCGGGTGAGGGTGACGGTTGACAGTTTTGGGTGTGTGAAGGTAGAGAGTTTTGGGTGTGTAAAGGTAGCGAGTTTGGGGGTGTGAAGGTAGAGAGTTTGGGGGTGTGAAGGTAGAGAGTTTGGGGGTGTGAAGGAGAGAGTTGGGGGTGTAAGTAGAGAGTTTGGGGGTGTGAGGTAGAGAGTGTGGGGTGTGAAGGTGAGAGTTTGGGGGATGTGAAGAGTAAGAGTTGGGGGTGTGAAGGTAGATCGGAGGGGGGTGTGAGTGTAGAGAGTTGGGGGTGTTGAAGGTAGAGCGTTTGGGGGTGTGAAGGTAGAGAGTTTGGGGGGTGTGAAGGTAGAGAGTTTGGGGGTGTGAAGGTAGAGAGTTTGGGTGTGAAGGTAGAGAGTTTGGGGGTGTGAAGGTAGAGAGTTGGGGGTGTGAAGGTAGAGAGTTTGGGGTGTGAATGTAGAGAGTTTGGGGGTGTGAAGGTAGAGAGTTTGGGGGTGTGAAGGTAGAGAGTTTGGGGGTATGAAGGTAGAGAGTTTGGGGTGTGAGTGTAGAGAGTTTGGGGGTGTGAAGGTAGAGAGTTTGGGGGTGTGAAGGTAGAGAGTTTGGGGGTAGGGGGTGAAGGTTGAAAGTTTGGGGGCAGAAGGGGGGTGAAGGTTGAGAGTTTGAGGGCAGAAGGGGGGTGAAGAGTGAGATTTTGGGGGCAGAAGGGGAGGTGAAGGTTGAGAGTTTGGGGGCAGACTAGGCCGGGGAGTGGTGCGTTTTACACGGGTTCCCTAGCATCTCATTCTGACCTCAAATAAACATTCCTCCCGCTAACCGCAGCGCCCTCTTGCGGTTTGACCCGTTGTTACACGAGGTAACCCCCCCCCCCCCCCCTCCTCGCCACTCTGTACCTATTCTAGCACCGTCCATCCCCGGCATCCCCCTCATGCCCTCTCCACCCTCCCCACCCTCTCCACCCTCCCCACCCTCTCCACCCTCCCCACCCTCTCCACCCTCTTCACCCCTTCTACCCACCTCCCGTCCAACCCTCACTCATTCAGCTCCTCAACCCCTTCCACCCCTCCATCCCTCCACCACCCGCTACACCCACACACCCCCATCCTCTCCCCTTCCACCCTTCCATCCTTCCACCCTTCCATCCTCCCCTCCATCCCTCGATCCCTCCACCACCCGCTACACCCACACACCCCTCCCCACCCCTCCCCTTCCACCCCTATATCCTCCCACCACCCTCTACAACCCAACACCGCCCCCTCTCCTCCACCCCTATATACCACCACCACCCTCTACACCCACACCACCCATCCCTTCCCCTCCCCCCTTTTCCACCCTTCCACCCTTCCACCCTCCATTCCCTGCAACACCCGCTACAGCCACACCACCGCTCCCATCCCCATCCCTTCCACCCCTCCATCCCTCCACCCCTCCACCTCTCCACCCCTCCACCCCTCCACCCTTCCACCTCTCCACCTCTCCACCCCTCCACCCCTCCATCCCTCCACCCCTCCACCCCTTCACCTCTCCACCCCTCGACTACTCTCCCCTCCCATTCTACCCCCCCCCCCCCACCACCCTCCACACTCACATCATCCCTCCCTCCCCTTCCACCCTCCATCTCTACCATCTTCACTACCTCCACCACCTCCACCCACTCTATCCCTCCACCCCACCACCCCACCACCCCCCCTCCACCCCTCCACCCCCCTCCACCCCACCGTGCCATTCTTCCCTCCGCCCCCCCCCCCCCCACACTCTCCACCGGTAGCCTCCACTCTCCCCCTTCTCCCCTCCATCCTGGCCACACCTGTCCCAGGTTGTGGCAGGTGGATGAAGAATCGGTTTGAAGAGTGTATCTTCATACTCCTCCACACCTCCTCCTGACTGCTTCCTTATTAACGGGCGATAATCAGGGAGTTAGCGTGGCGGTGGAAGGAGCAACCAGGTGGGCGTGACAGGGCGGGGCGGGGCGTGGCAGGGCGGGTGGGATGGTAAGGGGCGGAGAGGGGCGGGGTGGGGGGAGGCGGGGCAGGCAGGTGAGAGGCGGAGAGAGGCGGAGAGAGGCGGAGAGGGGCGGGGTCGGGCGGCGCAGTGCGGGGCAAGTGCCTCATCTAAAGGTAGTCTCACATTACACGGTAATTTTAAGTGGATACCAGTATTGTGAGTTGCACTCAGCTCCTCAGCTGAACTGCCACATATGTGGGTAGGCTTAGTGCATTAGGAAGCCTAGATTGAATAATGGTTATGGCTCGAGTAACATCAATATTCCCGGAAGCTTGTGAATCATGCACCCTCACAGCAGATTTTGTTTTGTTTGTCGTTGTTTTACGTCCTAGCAACATCTAAGGTCATATCAGGACTGGTGCCGACTTGTGACAGTGTGTACTCATCGTGACTTTATAGTGCTGTCCCACTGGAAAACCAGGCCACCAGCACCATGACCTTGTATCCCACTCAGTCACATTATCCTGAGCACACCAGTCCTTTCCCTGTCCTAATAATGCCGTGTGCCTGGCTAGGAAGCGACAAGTATCAATTTGTAAGTCTTTGGTTTGACTCAACCAGGGTTCGAACCCACCACCCCACGATCTACCAGAACGGGAATCGGACGCTCTAACTCATTCGGCCATCCCGTCTGAATAGAAACCATGGAAATGAGGCACTACCACAAGAAACGACACATGTCATGTGGAGAGAGCATATACACAAAGATCCTATAATACTAAGACGGCTCACTCCCTATCTCTCCCATGGTAATGTAAATTTCGCAGTGCCACCTTGTGGTGGGTTTGATCAGCCCGGCTGCTGGTTGGTGTTTCCCATGTAAACACATACGATTATATTATACATGAGATAGGTAAGTATGAATGCACATCAATATGAAATTGCTATGAACAAATACACATCATCAGCATCAGCATCAGCATCGCCATCATCACACATCTTTCACATTCATATATACATTTATACATATAATATAGCACCTGTTTAACTAAGAGAACAGCCAGCACACCAAGTGGTGGGTTTGATCATTTTGATTACACAGTACAGGCTGAGTGAGCCGTCTTAGTATTATAGGGTCTTTGGTATACATTACCAACGAGGAAGTCCATGCCAAAATCCAGCAGGCAAGTGGACCACACAAAGAGCGGCTGATGATCGTAAAGAGACGTAAACTGCAGTGGTATGGCCATATTTCTGGTTCATCAGGTCTCGTTAAAACTACCTTGCAAGAGACAGTGAAAGGGGAAGAAGTTAGGGCAGACAGCTAAGGTCGCGGACAAAGGAAGAGGCGGGAAGACAACATAGGGTGATGAACAAGCCTGGAGGTTGGCACGTCCTAGAGGGCAGTGGAGAACAGGGGAAAATGGAGATTTTGTTTGTTGTTGTTTTACATCCTACCAACATCTAAGGTGATATCAAGACGGGGAAAATGGAGAAAAGTGGTTGCCAAATTATCTGTGGTGCCCCACCGACCCCTGTGGTTAACGGATTAATTATTATTATGATTTTGAGGACCATAGCCCCGGAATGGCAGAAATGTGGGTTCGAGTCCCGCTCTAGGCATACTGTTTCCATGTGGTGCATCTCCCACACCTCCACCACCTTCCACATGCGGCATAGTGTTGGCTGTTGGACGATATTGTTGGTTGTTGGAGTTTTACGTCCTAGCAACATCTAAGGTCATATCAGGATGGGTACTGACTTGTGACATAGCACACTTATGGTGACTTTATAGTGTTTCCCAACTGGGAGACCAGACCAGCAGTACCATGACCTGATCGATATCCCACCTAATCACATTATCCTGACACTGAGCTAACCAGTCTTTGCCCTATCCTATTAATGCCAAGCCGCAAGCTAGGAAGCAACAAGTATCAATTTTGTATGTCATTGGAAGCATACACTCTACCGAATTGGGCACCACGCCCGGCGAATGATGATGGTGGTGGTGGTGGTGAATGGCTGGTGGGTGTGCTGGTGGTGAGTGAGTGTGGAGGTGAGTGGGTGTGGTGGTGAGTAGGTGTGGTGATGATGGTGAGTGGGTGCGGTGGTGGTAAGTGGGTGTGGTGGTGATGGTGGGTGTGGTGGTGAGTGGGTGTGGAGGTTGTGCTGGTGAGTGGGTGGTGGTGGTGAGTGGGTGTGGAGGTGGTGCTGGTTAGTGGGTGATGGTGGTGAGAGGGTGTGGTGGTGAGTAGGTGTGGTGGTGGTGGTGAGTGTGGTGATGGTGAGTGGGTGTGGTGGTGAGTAGGTGTGGTGGTGGTGGTGAGTGGGTGTGGTGGTGAGTGGGTGTGGTGGTGGTGCTGGTGAGTGGGTGGTGGTGGTGAGTGGGTGTGGTGGTGAGTGGGTGTGGTGGTGAGTGGGGGTGGTGGTGAGTGGGGGTGGTGGTGAGTGGGGGTGGTGGTGGTGCTGGTGAGTGGGTGTGGTGGGGAGTGGGTGTGGTGGTGGTGTGTGGTGAGTGGGTGGTGGGTGGTGAGTGGGTGGTGGTGGTGAGTGGGGGGTGGTGGTGCTGCTGGTGAGTGGTTGTGGTGGTGAGTGGGTGTGGAGGTGGTGCTGGTGATGTGGGTGGTGGTGGTGAGTGGGTTGGTGGTGGTGAGTGGGGTGGTGTGTGTTGCTGGTGAGTGGGTGGTGGATGGTTGAGTGGTGTGGTGGTGGTGCGGGTGGGATGTGGGTGGTTGGTGGTGGTGGGTGTGGTGGTGAGTGGTGTGTGGTTTGGTGGGGGGGGTGAGTTGGGGGTGGTGGTGAGTGGGGGTGGTGGTGGTGCTGGTGAGTGGGTGTGGTGGTGAGTGGGTGTGGTGGTGGTGCTGGTGAGTGGGGGTGGTGGTGAGTGGGTGTGGAGGTGGTGCTGGTGAGTGGGTGGTGCTGGTGAGTGGGTGTTGGTGGTGGTGGTGAGTGGTAGAGATGGAGGTAAGTGGGTAGGGTAGTGGTGAGTTTCCATGGTGGGTGTGGTGGTGGTGGTGAGTGGGGGTATCACTGAAGGTGGTGAGTGAGTGTGTGTGTGTGTGGGGGGGGGGGGTTTAAAGCTACACAGGTGACATATTTATGTCACACCCTGCCAACCTGTCTTAATGGGCCAAGAGAGGTGATTTATTACCTTCAGTCCCAGAGGGCAATGCCCTCAGGTTCCGGTCGCCTGGACCCAGTTGCATCAGAAAGGGCAACTCTTCCCGCCCTCACCCCCTCCTCACACCTTTCCCACAGTGTTCAGTGATGCGGAAAGCCGGGCTGACCTTTGTCAACTCTAACGCTGACCCCTTCGATCGTACAGCTACTGCTGACTATCAAGATGGTTCCCAATGTAAAGAATCTACCCGATGAAGACAGGCTTATGGCCTTGAATCTACCAAGACTGTTCTATAGATGCGTTTGAGGTGACATCATAGAAATATATAAGGATATATTTGCATTATATACCATGAAGACTCCATATATTAAATTGGAAATATCACCAAAGGAGACCAGAGGATACAAACCTAGACGTCAACATCCCAGGCCAACCCGGTAAGATGGGAAAAACTTTCTCCTTGATAGAGTGGCAAACATATGGAATAGGCTTCCACCCGAAATAGTTGTAGCTCCATCATTAAATACCTTGAAAAACAGACTTGATAAATTTTGGACTCAGCATTGACATATGCAGTCATCGCCAAATGAGCACTATAATTATGACAGGTCATATATAGACAGGCCCAATCTTTTACCAGGCTATTATGCCTAAATATATAAACAGAAGAGGATAAGTATAAGTATAAATATAAGTATGAAAAGCTAATGAAATAATAGGTAGTTGAATACAAAGAGATCAGGTGCAAAACCTGAGATATCCATTTGAGTTGTTCTGTGTAAAACAGAATTTTGTGACCTTACTATAAAAAGGTTCTATCTGACAAAGTGACCGAATTGGTGTTATAGATGTAAAAATGTTCTATCTACAAAAGACTATCATGCAGTTGCACAACTGTTTCTCAACGGGTATTTTTCACTGAGAGATATTAAAAATAATATTGTTCTATCTGCTTTGCTATCATGCAGTTACACAGCTTCAGTCCTCTGTATCTCGAAAGAACCATATTCTCAGATAGAACCTATTTATAGTAAGGTCACAATTTGTTGTTTTGCTTTACAGGTAGTGTATATCAATTTCATATTAGGTAGTGTATTACAAAGGGGGATGTGTTGGTTTCTCTGAACAAAAATGTCAGCTTGAATCTCGCTCTAAGCTTAAAGCTGCATAGTCCGATGAAATATCAAATTTCCAAAAACCCAACCAATTATCTATATTTAATTTTACATATCTAAGCTAGATACTGATGCACTTATTAAGCATTTGTTTGTGCGTAGAAGGCAATACTGAGTCAATTTAACAGAACCTGTTACTGCAGAAGTCTATGGTGTTAGAGTTTTGGCAAGCTTGCCAAAACTAATTTTCCATGTTTGCACTCAAGATATCTCAAAAGTTTACCATTTAAAATAAAAGTAACTTTGAACTAATGTAAAGTAGATACTAGTGATCGATCTCATATATTTATCTCAGAAAAAAAACTGAAATTCAAAACCATCGGACTATGCAACTTTAAGTTCCCTGTTTGATGCCAAATCTCCCACAACTATGGTAATATCCAAATCTGCGTTATCGCAAATAGAGTGGCCTTTACTGTAAATTAGGCAGTAAACTACTGTACTGAGCACAGTGGGGTTTGCTGTACACTATACACCACAGGCTAATCTTCCCACCAGATGGGATGGCCAAATGAGTTAGAGCGTCCGTCTCCCATGCTGGTAGATCGTGGGGTCATGGGTTCGAACCCTGGTCGAGTCAAACCAATGACATAAAAATTGATACTTGTTGCTTCCTAGCCAGGCACTCGGCATTAATAGAATAGGGCAGGGACTGGTTGGCTGGTGGCCGGGTTTGCCAGTGGGATAGCACTATAAAGTTGCCATGAGTGTGCACTGTCACAAGTCGGTATCTGTCCTGATATGACTTTAGATGTTGGTAGGATGTAAAACAACAACAACAAAGTAATCTTCCCAGTAATTTACATAGTCAGGTGTGCTGTACACAATACAGTACAGAGAATTCTCTTACCAATACGTGTGTACACAACTGTGATTGCAAGGGACATGGTGGCCAAATCGGTAGAGCGCAGGCTTCCCGTGCGGAAGGTAGGGACTTCGATTCTCAGTAGAGTCAACCAAATGACTTATAAACTTGGTACTTATTGCTACCTAGCATGGTGCTTGGTATTAATAGGATAGGGTAAGGACTGGCTAGCTCAGTGTCACGATAATGTGACTGAGTGGGATATTGGGTCATGGTGCTGATGGCATGATTTCCCAGTGTGGCAGCACTATAAAGATGCCATGAGTGTGCACTGTCACAAGTCGGTACCCATCAAGATATGACTTCAGATGTAACCAATATGACGTAAAACTCCAACAACCAAACAAACAAAGCCTGTGTAAACAACTGATTGTTCAATTGCCGAAAGACCAGTCAGTGCCCCAACACTGACAAATTGTATATTCAAAGAAATAAAGACATTTACCAGAAACAACGAAAAAGGGAATAGACAAATTTACACACAAAAATCATGAACAAATTTGAATGCACAAAGTGCTTCTCACAGTGGTTAAGAAGTGTAACCCGCTGTTTTACAGCCAAATACCATCTTGCAAGCTCGCGTGAGGCACTGAGAGATGAAAGAAGAGTAGGTAGACAGAAGAAGAGCTGTAGAGATACCAGAGATTCGTCTGCTATATCTGCAACCACCCTCCTCCCTCACAACCTGCCCCCACCCAGCCACCCAACTCCAGCCACCCCCACTCACCCACACCCACACCTACATCCACCAGCTCCACACTACCTGCACCTGTGGCTAAGAGATCATTCATCACTCTTACACTTCGCTGACCACATTACTAGAAACAGGCACTATCTGATTAACAATTCATCGATCATACTTTCCAATACAAAAAAGAATGACGTAATGTAAAGGATTGTGTTGTTAAATGCTTGTCTCTGTTTTGAAAGTTTCTCCTTGCAAAAGCTTCTCTTTGTGAAGGCATTTCTTGGTGAAGGATTTTTTTGTGTGAAGGCTTGTCCTGCCGAAGGCTTAATTGCAAATACTTGGTTTGCAAAAGGTTTGTCTTGCCAAAATCTTGTCTTTGGAAAGGCATACTTTGCCAATGGGTTGTTCTGCAAAGGCTTGTCTTGCCAAAGGTTTGTCTTGCACAAAGGCTTGATTGCAAAGGCTTGCCTTGCGAAGACTTGTCTTGCCAAAGAGTTGTCTTGTCAAAACCTTCTTTTGGCAAAAGCTTGTCTTGCTAAGGGTCTTCTCTTGACAAATGTTTGCCTTCACAAAGACAATCCTTCACGTAGGATACGTTTCAAAAGGAGTTCAATGCATACATAGTCCCAAAGCACTCCCTTCTCTCCCTCTCTGTGAAATCCCCCCTCTGGCAAAAAGAGTACAAGAAATAACAACTACCAAAGTATACCCACCAGCCTATAACACCTGAGTAAACCAATAAGACATATACTACCGACAAAGCTATAGTTGACCAAGACAATTTAAATGCGTCATGCAACCATTATTTGCATA
Source organism: Branchipolynoe longqiensis (assembly GCA_030323885.1). Taxonomy (NCBI): domain Eukaryota; kingdom Metazoa; phylum Annelida; class Polychaeta; order Phyllodocida; family Polynoidae; genus Branchipolynoe; species Branchipolynoe longqiensis. The sequence goes on along the minus strand of CM059193.1, from coordinate 87,380,637 downwards.
ATCCAAAATCCATGACTAGCTGTATCAGCGAGTCATGCCCATTATATTAATGTCTCCTCACAGGTATGATCATCAAATCACTGATATAGTCTATAGGTAAATGGTTATTCTCCATTCTACATGTGCAAAATAGCATCCCCACTATCTTTGTAATGCCTCATTTTACCCTACTATTGCCCATATTGTTCATACTATCTCATCATCTCATCCATAAATAGTTCATATGCACTATAATTGGTAACGCCTTGGTGCTGAAAAAAATATGTTATTCAACTGGAATTAAAAAAAAGAAAAAAAAAGAAAAAAATGATTACCAGGTTCTATCCACTATCTACTTGCTTACCTTATGACCAGACGCGATGGCTGAACGAGTAAGAATGCAGGCTTCCTGGGCGCAAGGTCAGGAGTTTGAAGCCGGGCCGAGTCAAACCAATAACTTACCAAATCTATGTTTGTCGCTACCTAGTATGGTGCTGGGTATTACTAGGATAGGGCACGGACTGGTTAGCTCAGTATCAGGATAATTTGACTAAGTTGGAAATCGGGTCATGGTGTTGGCGGCCTGGTCTTCCAGTCGGGCCGCACTATAATGTCACCATGAGTGTGCGCTATCACAATTCGATACCCATCCTGATATGACCTTAGAGTGAGTGAGTGACTGGATCGACAGCTATGGCCATATTCAAGGCGAGTATGACCTTAGATGTTGCCATGATGTAAACCCCCCCCCCCCCCCAAATTTAAAATTAAAAAAAATTACTTAGCGAAAAGAAAATCTGGCAGAAAGTGATAAGCAGTAGTTAGTAGACCTCCCTTGGTTCCGCCCCACCACGCCCCGCAACCTCGCCCCTACCCCTCGGGCCAGGCCCGCGTCTCCCCGCCCTTCTCCCGGAGTTGAACTCCCGACCCTGTGGACTAGGCGGTATGACGGCGCCCCCCCCTTATCTGATGCCCTTGGCCCCTATGCATCAACCTGGGTCATCTGCTGCTGACATCCAGGTAACCAGGGCAACCCTAAAGATCAGGTGTGTCAGATCCACCTGGTAGTTTGAGATGGAAGCGGCCTAGTGGTTTGTGTGTTGGGGTTTTACGTTCTAGTGAATCTGTGGTAATATCAGGGTGGATACTGTATCAAGTTTGATATGGGAGTGGGATGTAGCTCAGGTGGTAGCGTGTCCACCTGCGAAGGTGTCGGTCATCCGATTGATCCTGCTCAGCGGACCCATTTGCAGTTTGGGCTATTTTCCGTTACAACCAGTGGTCCACAACTGGTTCATCAAAGGTTGTGGTATGTACTCTCCTGTCTGTGGGAAATTGCATATAAAAGACCCCTTGCTGCTTATCAGAAAGAGTAGCCTATGTGGTGTCAACAGGTTTCCTTGAAATAAATATGTCAGAATGACCATATTTTTTATGTTCAATAGCCAATGATTGCGAAAAATCAATGTGCTCTAGAGGCTTCATTAAATAAAACAAGCTTTTGCTTGATCAGTTCTGGTACTATATCAAGTTTTACATTGTTGCTAAAACGTGAATAATTTTCTATGCAATTGAGTTTTGTCTGTTTGTTGGAGTTTTACATCCTGGCCATATCTAAGGTCATATCAGTGCGGATACCAACTTGTGAGAGTGCGCACTCATGTTGACTTTATGGTGAAGTTTCACTGGAAGACCAAGCTATGAGCACCATGACCCAATTCCACACTAAGTCACATTATCCTGATACTGAGCTAACCAGTTCTTCGCCATCTCCTAGTAATTCCAAACGTCAGGCAAGGTAGCGACAAGTATCGATTTTGTAAGTCATTGGTATTACTAGGCCGTGATTCAAACTCCTGACCTTCCGTACGGGAACCTGTACTCTACTGATTGGGCCACTGCGTCTGGTGGCCTACTGTTTCTAAGAAAGGAACCTACTTCTCTACATTCCACTATGATTAATTAATTAATTAATTAAATACATTTAATGTATGTTGCGATGAGCAGATGGAGGGGGGTGGAGTCGGTGGTAAGTTACCTGAAACAGTTCCAGGTGGCGCCACTAGGGCATAAGTGAGGAACGGGACAGTAATCGAAATAGGAGAAATAGAGTGGTATATAATGGGCCATTCTCTAAAACTGGGCACCAAAGTGTGACATAGAAACCAAAAGTGAAAACCTTCCAAATAATAGCAAAAATCCTTCTAAATAATAGAATAATCCAATGTCCTATGAACGTATGCATGTTGTGCATATGTCAGAGTTTAAAAAAATGAATTTCACTTTTTGAATTAGATCTTATACAAATTGAGCAATACATTAATATCACTTGTGTAACATGAAAATCAAAGACACATCCAGAATCTCATTTTAACATATACTACATAGTCAAACAAGATTTCCTTGATTACTGTCAAGCAGACAAGGTTATGACTTACAAGAAAAAAGTTGAAAAATAAGTTGAAAAAAGGTTTGGCTACATGTATGGTGTAAATGTGTAAATTTTCACATTTTCACTCTAGCGCAAAATCATACAAGTATAATTTTGATATCTTTTGTGGGATAAATTCAATACATGTATAACTGCTAACATACCTAATAGACAGAGGCTGCAATACTCATTTGACTTTTTATCAATAAAACAAAGACTTAATTATCAACATCGTAACGTGGAAACCAAATATGTGGTGCTCAGTTTTGGAGAATAACCCATAATGGCTCTGAAATTGGGAGATAATGTGTTACATGGAAACAAAAAGTGAAAACCATCCAAATATTAGCAGAAAGTACTTCAAATAATTGCAGAATTCATATATGAAAACTTACATGTTGTGCATATGACAGAGTTGTAAAAATAGCATAACATTTTTTTTAAATTTGGATCTCATACAAATTGAGCAATTATGTTATAGCTAATGACTTCTGGTGACATGCAAATCAAGTGTATATCCAGAACATTGTTTTAGCGAACACAAACAATTCAAATATTTGATTGATTACAGTTAAGGCAAAACAAGAATTTTAATTAAAAACAAGTTTGGGTAAATACATTGTGTGGATGCCTCAATTTTCACATTTTCACTTTATCACATGATCATAGAAGCATAATTTTGATACTTTTCACGGGATAGCTTAAATACATGTAGTATTGCTAACATATGTAAGATACATAGGCGGCAATTACTATTTGACTTGCTACGAAAAAAAGGAAGAATTAACCATCACCTTCGTGACATGGAAACCAAATACAGTATAACGCCGTTAAACCAAGCTTGGTTAAACCAAATGATTGGTTAATCCAAACATTGTTTGGTGCCCCGGCAAAATACTCCCATTTATCATATAAAAAAAGTTGTTTAAAACAAAGGTGGTTAATCCAAATTATCGGTTAATCCAAACAAAATTGTCGGACCCCAGGACACTCCGAGGTGGTTAAACCAAACTTTCATGTGGTTATAAGGTCAAGTGAGACCCCACTGACTTTTTTATGTGATAAATCGTAGTATTTTGCCGGGCCGCCAAAAAAAGTTTGGATTAACCGATCATTTGGTTTAACTGAGCTTGGTTTAATGGGGTTATACTCTACATACATACAAAAAACAATAATCAAAGTGTCCACATACATTGTATATTACATCTGCAATACACACTTACTCAAAGTCAAAGTCAAAGCCAAAGCTCGGTTACACCAATGATCGGTTAATCCAAACAAATTACCAGGGCCCCTTCAAGTTTGCTTTAACAGGGTTATACTGTATGTGGCGCCCAGTTTGAGAGACTGACCCATATAGATTATATATTGCAATATATGCGTGTAGATGTGATGAGAGGTGGGGCTGTTGTTAGAACATTGCTAGTTGGTGAATGGCAGGCATTAGTTTTGTAATGCAAGCTTGATCCACCAGGTAGCACCACTGTTGATTGAAAGAATATCTGTGGAACTCCCCCCGGATGCCAGATATACATGTTCGTACCTCAGATATCGATGATATCATTTTGGTACCTCCCACCCACCCCAAACAAAAAGATATTGTGGGGCTAACATTTTCTCCCCAGTCAGGATGCGTAATAAAACCATCAAGCCGAACCAAGTCTATTAATTGTTTTCTCTTCAATCCAAGCATATTATGCGTGATACAATTCATGATTACATCTGTTATTTATATTCACATAATATATTATAATAAGGATATATTTATATCGACGTGGTCCAGTTTTGGATTTTCAGTTGTACGCAGATGGAATAAAAACATGATGGAATAAAATGATATAAAACATCATATGAGTCAGCGTCACGAAAATGGGCCAATTGGTGCTTTATTTAAGATGTCGGCGTTGCAATTCTTAAAGTGGGGTGCACTTCTTTGTTTCATATTAAATTATCCTAGAAACAAATAAGGTTGTTGTGTTATCTCTACCTTTACATTCAGGATAAATTTAAGAACTTTGCAACACCTCTGTCAATGCTAAACTATAAGTATGCCGATCGACGCCAACATCCAATGCTCGACGCTGACAACTTTGACAGATGTCGGCGTCACAATTCTTAAAGTGGGGTGCACTTCTTTGTTTTATATTAAATTATCCTAGAAACAAATAAGGTTGTTGTGTTATCTCGACCGTTACATTCAGGATAAATTTAAGGACTTTCCAATACCTATGTCATTGCTGAACTATAATTATACTGTTCGACGCCGACATCCAATGCTCGACGCCGACAACTTTAACAGATGTCGGGGTCGCAATTCTTAAAGTGGGGTACATTTCTTTGTTTTATGTTAAATTATCCTAGAAACAAATAAGGTTGGTGTGTTATCTCGACCTTTACATTCAGGATAAATTTAAGGACTTTGCAATACCTCTGTCAATGCTAAACTATAATTGTACTGTTCGACGCCAACATCCAATGATCAACGCTGACAACTTCCCCCAATTGGCCTCTTTTCGTGATCCTTACTCATATACAATAATGCCCCTCTAACCGACCACCTCCACAGATCGACCACTCTCCTATATCGATTGCTTTATTTGGGTCCCAACAATACCATTTCAAGGATATTCTAACTCCCTAAACCGACGACTTCCCTAAATGGACCACTTAAAGTCGGTCCCATGGACGGTCGATTTACAGAGGTTTTACTGTATTTTATCATCTCAGGCGGACCAGACGTAATGACCGACTGAGTTGAGCGTCTGTCTCCCATTTTGGTAGATCGTGAAATTCAAACCCACGGGTACGAACCCTGGTCGAGTCAAATCAATGATTTAAAAATTGATGCTTGTCACTTCCTAGCATGGCACTCAGCATTATTAGGATAGGGCAATGACTGGTTGGCTCAGTGTCAGGATAATGTGAATCAGTGGGATATCAAGTCATGCTGGTGGTGGCCTGGTCGCCCAGTGGGGCAGCACTATAAAGTCGCCATGAGTTCGGATTGTCACATGTCGGTACCCATCCAGATATGACCTTAGATATTCCCAAGACGTTGGTTGGTCGGTTGTTGGAGTTTTACATTCTGGCATCATCTAAGGTCATACATATCAGGACGGGTACCAAATTGTGACAGTGCGCACTCATGGCAACTCAGTAGTGCTGCCCCACAGGGAAATCAGGTGACATTATCCTGACACTGAGCTATCCAGTCCTTGCCCTATCCTATTAATGCCGAATGCCAAGCTGGGAAGTGACAAGTATCAATTTTGTAAGTAATCGGTTTGACTTGTCTTGATATGACATTATATGTTTCTAGGATGCAAAACAATGAGAAGCTAATATCATGGAAATGATAAATACACTGTTATGTGTTAGTAGTAAGGGCCCTAGGTAGGAGGAGGGTGCTGGAGGGGGTTTGGAACATGAGATAGCTGCTATCAGATATGGGGCTGATAGGTGCGCTAATTAATAACGGATCTGTGGTGGTGGTGGTGGGGGGGCGGGGGGGAGAAGTAGGCCCTCAGGTGAATAGGGTGACCAAATTGGAGGGTGCGACAGTGTATGCTTTCTGGATGGTGATTGTACCCTATTATCGCCCACACTAATTTGTGGGATGTGACATTGCAGTCAGTGGGTCCTATCAGCTGTAACCCACATCTAGTAAACTCCATTATGCCAGTACCCTATTATCGCCCACATTAATTTGTGGGATGTGACATGGCAGTCAGTGTGTCAGATCAGCTCCAACCCACATCCGGGGAGACTCCATTACTCCAGTGCCCTATTATCGCCCACATTAATTTGTGGGATGTGATATGTCCGTCAGTGTGTCTGATCAGCCGTAGCCCACATCCGGGGAGACTCCATTACTCCGATGCCCTATTATCGCCCACATTAATTTGTGGGATGTGACACGTCACTAAGTGTGAAAGATCAACTGTGACCCATATCCGGGAAACTGCAGTTCTGCACTTAAAACTGCCCACCGGCATTTCCAATTGTGCACTCTTTGCCATTCGGATACACTGTATATTTGTATCTTATCTTGTGTATTAATTCTGGGGAGTAACTTGGGATTTTAGGTGGTATGCAGACTTTTTCAGCGATGATGGAATGGAATACAACGCTGGAGTATATTTAGCATACACATCTTCATCAGATATTTTAATTTGAAAAACTATATTTCTAATTTCCGAGGCTATGCGGCATATATGAAAGCTAGGTCCTTGTGCTAATCTCTCTGACAAGGAGCCACATAGATAGGGTTGTTGGTTGGTTGTTAGAGTTTTACGTCCTGGCAACATCGAAGGTCATATCAGGATAGCTACCGACTTGTGACAGTGCACACTCATGGGGAGTTTATAGTACTTTCCCACTAGGATATCAAACTAACCAGTCCTTGCCCTACCCGAGTAAAGCCAAGTGCCAGGCTAGGTAGCGATAAGTATAAATTTGGTAAGGCATTGGTTTGACTCGGCCAGGATTCAAATTCCCGACCTTCCACATTGGAACCCTGCGCTCTTACCGATTCGGCCACCGGGTGATGTAGGGATAACTAGGTGATGACGGGAGACACTGCAGCTGCTTGTGTTGCTCATGCCCTTTGAGAGGGCAGGTGGTACGGACAGGTGGGCGTGGCTTAATCGCCGGAGGGGGCGTGGCAGACACAGCTTGCCTTTAAATGTGGGAGGAGCCATTGAACCTTAGGCCTGTCATAGGCCTGCAATTATCGCCATTGATCCACAGCTGATGGTGGAGTGAGTGTCGCTCCCCTGTGGTGCTACTCAACACCACAAGGTGGCAGCACATTAACAATGAAAACTCGCTATACATCACATATATCGCTTCAAAAGCTAGAAATGCTAATTAAGCAATCTTCGGTATATATAAGTAAGCAATCTTTGCATACATATATATATCAAAATATTCATGAACTAGCATCCCTATTTTCGGATATATAATTTTATACATATATCCGAAGATTGTTCAATTTAAATTTTCTTTTTCTCAAAGGCACTCATTAAAGAGCAACCTTCGAATATATATTGTGACCTTACTATAAAAGGGTTCTTTCTGACAAAGTGACCAAATTGGTGCTATGGATGTGAAAATGTTCGATCTACAAAAGGCTATCATGCAGTTACACAACTGTATCTCAACTGGTATTTTTCACTGAGATATATTAAAAATAATATTGTTCTATCTGCTTTGCTATCATGCAGTTACACAGCTTCAGTCCTCATTATCTCGAAGGCACCATTTTGTCAGATAGACCCTTTTTAAAGTAAGGTCGCAAATTATATAAGTGCATAGCTATCTGAATTTTGCTTAATTAGCATTTCTTTTCCTGAAGCTGCATAGTGCAAAGACAGCGTCACATTTTTTCTTTTTTCTTTTTTTCTTTTTTTCTTGAAGATTTATACTGCCTATCATGGATAAGTCTGAATAGACTTGTTTTCACCATTAGACAGTTTGTCGACAGAAAGCCCGAGCATACACTTTTTCCGACCCAAGGGATTTTTAACCTCCCACACCACATAGACATGGTATGAGAGCAACTAGCCTTTGATGATGCTGTGGGTTATATACACAGCGGTAGAAATCCAAATTGGCAGAGGTGGGGGCACAGGGAATCGAACCACCAACCTTCAGATTAGGCATCTGACCAGAAAAAAGTCAGACACTCAGCCACAGAGAACACCACGAGACCAAACTTTTATTTTGAATGGCTAACTTTGCATTTCACTTTTACGCATGCCAAATTAATGTTGGCAAGCACATAAGAACTCTGACACCACACATTTCGGTGATAACAGTTAAACTAGATTAAATTGTCTTAGTATTGCCTTCCATTTAACAATGCATACTTAAAGCTTCATAGTCCGATGAAGCATCACCTTTTGAAAACTAAAACAATTATCTAAATTTGATTCTGCCTCTCTAATTTGGATAATTATGCACTTATTAAGCAACTTAACTTAATTTAACTTTTATCTTAATTCTATTTCCTTTAGCCACAAATTATGTAACTGTGAGCTTTTTAGATCCACAGTGTACTGACACAAAATTGATTCTGTGCTTTTGCATTCTGTAAAAGCGATGGTTGAATAAAAAATAAACAATTCTCGCCATGAATATGGCCTATGCTGCCGAGACGGCATAAAGAAACCACCAATCAATCAATCAATCAATCACTTATTAAGCACTTATTTCGATATAGAAGGGAATACTGAGTCAATTTAATAGAACCTGTTTCTGCATAAGCGAATGGTGTCAGAGTTTTGGCGCGCTTGCCAACATTAATTTCACATTGTAAAGTCGTCGTCTGGCAGCTGTAGTTGTGTAGAGAGGATAATAGGAAATCAATACAGGCAAGGAGAGAAAGGAAGAGTATAAAGAGTGAAAGAAGAGTGAGTAAAGTGAGAGCTTGCACCCTCAGGTTTATTATTATATAGCGGTACATGGATCTGATATGGCATACCACCTGACCATGCTCTCCAATGAACAACAAGCATTTCTAGGTCCACCAATGAACAGGAAGCATTCTTGTGTCACCATGGCTACTGTGATCTACCCACCACCACCATGCCTTGTGGCTCTTGGCCTACACCTGTCTTGCTGTGTGTGTGTGTGGTGATCCGTGACTAACAGTTGGGGGGCAGGTGAGAGTGAGTATAGCTCTTGAGCCCCTTCCACACTAACAATAGTGCCCCTCTCACACTCTCTATTTAATACACAATGACTATGAACCACAAGTAAAGAGTCACCAGCAACTACATAAATACATACATGCACCTGGCCCTATACATCGTTTACCTTTATAGACCATTTGTAACCCGTTTAATCGGAATATTTTACAACATGTCTGCACTTCAAATATCTCAAAAGTTTTCCATTTAAAATATAACTTACTTTAAACTAAAGTAAGGTAGATTATAACAATTCATTTGATATATTTATCTCAGAAAAATTACAGAAACTCAAAACCATCGGACTATGCAACTTTAAGTAAAGGTTATTTTATTTAACGATGCCTCTAGACCACATTGATTTTTATCATTCACTAGTGGACATCAAGCACATGGTCATTCTGACATATTTCTTTAGAGGAAACCTGCTGCCGCCACATAGGATACTCTTTCCAATAAGCAGCAAGCAATACATGCTTAAGAAGTACACCAGTAGATATACAATCAAATCTGTAGGATCAAATGTATATGTAGCGATACATGCAGTATATACAATACATGCTTAATACACGCACATGTATGTTGGATCATATATGTAGGATCAAATGTATATGTATGAATATATGCAGTATATACAATACATGCTTAATACACGCACTCGTATGTTGGATCATATATGTAGGATCGAATGTATATGTATGAATACATGCAGTATATACAATACGTGCTTAATACACACACCCGTATGTTGGATCATATATGTAGGGTCAAATGTATATGTAGCAATACATGCAGTATATACAATACATGCTTAATACACACACCCATATGTTGGATCATATATGTAGGATCAAATGTATATGTAGCGATACATGCAGTATATACAATACATGCTTAATACACGCACATGTATGTTGGATCATATATGTAGGATCAAATGTATATGTATGAATATATGCAGTATATACAATACATGCTTAATACACGCACTCGTATGTTGGATCATATATGTAGGATCAAATGTATATGTATGATTACATGCAGTATATACAATACGTGCTTAATACACACACCCGTATGTTGGATCATATATGTAGGGTCAAATGTATATGTAGCAATACATGCAGTATATACAATACATGCTTAATACACACACCCATATGTTGGATCATATATGTAGGATCAAATGTATATGTAGCGATACATGCAGTATATACAATACATGCTTAATACACACACCCGTATGTTGGATCATATATGTAGGATCAATTGTATATGTAGCGATACATGCAGTATATACAATACACCCATATGTTGGATCATATATGTAGGATCAAATGTATATGTAGCGATACATGCAGCATATACAATACATGCATACTACACACACCCATATGTTGGATCATATATGTAGGATCAAATGTATATGTAGCGATACATACAGTATATATATCATGCTTAATACACACACCCATATGTTGGATCATATATGTAGGATCAAATGTATATGTAGCGATACATGCAGTATATACAATACATGCTTAATACACACACATGTATGTTGGATCATATATGTAGGATCAAATGTATATGTAGCAATACATGCAGCATATACAATACATGCTTAATACACACATATGTTGGATCATATATGTAGGATCAAATGTATATGTAGCGATACGGGCAGTATACACAATACATGCTTAATACACACACCTGTATGTTGGATCATATATGTAGGATCAAATGGATATGTAGCAATACATGCAGTATATACAATACATGTTTAATACACACACCCATATGTTGGATCATATATGTAGGATCAAATGTATATGTAGCGATACATGCAGTATATACAATACATGCTTAATACACACACCTGTATGTTGGATCATATATGTAGGATCAAATGTATATGTAGCAATACATGCAGTATATACAATACATGTTTAATACACACACCCATATGTTGGATCATATATGTAGGATCAAATCTATATGTACGAATACACGCAACAATAGAACATACATAATAACTGCACCAGTCAGTATTGTAGTAGTCTGTACATGAGCTCCACTACCACGTGGTGGGGACCAGACTTGATGGCCGAATGAGTTACATCGTCTGTCTCCCGTGTTGGTAGATTGTGGGTTTGTGGGTGCGAACCCTGGTCGAGTCAAACCAATGACTTAAAAATTGATACTTGTCGCTTCCTAGCCTGGTGCTCGGTATTATTAGGATAGGACAAGGACTGGTTGGCTCAGTGTCAGGATAATGTGACTGAGTGGGATATCAGGTCATGGTGCTGGTGGCCTGATTTCCCAGTGGGACAGCACTATAAATGTGCACTGTCACACGTCGGTACCAGTCCTGATATGACCATAGATGTTGCTAGGACGTAAAACAACAACAACAACAACCACGTGGTGGCGGCAGAGACTCCACCACACACCTACGCAGTTAACTTCATTTGACTGCGCTAGGTGGCAGCACGCTAGCTACCAGGCAGTACCCCAACTGGGCTGCCCTCTACTGTGTTTGGCTAGCACACACACATACCTTCAGAGGCGACGTGGGACCTAGCTAGTTAGTGGCCGGGTCACTTGACTGTTGACTGTTGAATCAGACCACAGCTAGGTGGCAGCACCGGTCTGTGATCCCCCGGAAGTGACGGAAGTCAGGCGGCACACGTCCCCTGGTGAGCAAATAGCCACACAGCGCGCTCAATGGCGGGATGTGTGTGTGTGGGGGCGGGGCGGAGGGGGGTAGGTGAGTGGGGTGGGTTGGTTGGGTGAGATAGATGCCTGTTGAGATAGATGCCTGTTTGGTTGTTGGAGTTTGAAGTCCTGGCAACTTGTGGGTTACAGAATTTCATTGTGTTATATGCTGCAAATTGTGTAGTCAGCAGTTATTGTATACCTTTTTATATACACCATTATTATGTAAATAATCCTGAATTGAAAAATGGCCAGAAGACCAGTGCTTCGGCATTGACAAAAGACTTATTCAGCAGAATATACATTAACATTTTTTTTTATTTACCACAAAAAAAACAACAACAAAAAACATGACATCTATAGTCATATCAGGACGGGTATTGACTAGTGACAGTGCGCACTCATGGTAGCTTTATAGTGCCGCCCCACTGAAAGCCTGCCGGAAGCATGACACCATTTTGAACTCCGTCGCATTATCCTACTGATACAGAGCTAACCACTCCCTGCCCTCATCCTATTAATGCCAAATGACAGGCTAGGTAGCGACAAGTATCAATTTTGTAAGCTGTCGATTTGACATGGCACGGAATCAAATTCTTGACCTTCTGCATGTGGAGCATGTGTTCTACCGATTTCGATTTTGAAGTTGTAATAATTGTCTCAAATGACAGTAAAATTCTACTCAGAAAACGTAAGCTAAAATCAATCAAAACCTTTAATTCTTTGTCGGGAATTTTGTTTCCCTTGGCCACAAATATATAATTGTGAGCTTTGTAATTCAATGAGTGTCTATTGACACATAATTGATTGTATGCTTTTACATGTAAAAGCGATGGCTTGAATTTGAAAAAATACATGTCTTGTCGACACAGCGTAAAACAACCACCAATCAATCAATCAATCTTAGGAACTCTAAAATGGAGTTGGCACACGCCCCGATATGACTTTAGCTGTTGTTAGGAGAGACAATCCCAACAGAGCACATGCACCTTCCGAACAAGCACTGGTTCCTTTGCTTGAATTTAATTCACGACGGGCTGCTGGGTTTTGGTTTTTGTGAGAATTTAATTTTTTTTAAATATTTTAGGTTAGTGATTTATTAGTTGAGTCGAATTGCGAAAGGAGTTCCTTAGGGCCGTGCAGTTAGTAAATCAGGGACTAGCTCAATATTTGACAACTTCGACAGAAGGACGAGTGCATCGTGGTGGACACGACCCTTCTGTGCAGGCAGGAAGGCCTAGCAGAAAATCTGCAGCTTGATTGATTAATTGATTGATTGATTAAAGTTGCATAGGTACCAGACGCGCTGGCCGAATGGGTAGAGCGCAGGCCTCCCGTGCGGAAGATCGCGAGTTCGATTCCCAGTCAAATCAAACTAATGAATTACAAAATTGGTACTTGTCACTTCATAGCCAGGTGCTCGGCATTAATAGGATAGGGAAAGGATTGGTTAGCTCAGTGTCAGGATAATCTGACTGAGTGGGATATCAGGTCATAGGGCTGGCGCACTGTTACAAGTCAGTACCCGTCCTGATATGACCTTAGATGTTGCTAGAACGTATAATTCCAACAACAAGTTTCATAGTCCCATGGTGGTAAGTTGCTACCATTTATTTAAAGCTGCATTGTCCCATCATGGTAAGTTGCTACCATTTATTTAAAGCTGCATTGTCCCATCATGGTAAGTTGCTACCATTTATTTAAAGCTGCATTGTCCCATCATGGTAAGTTGCTACCATTTATTAAAAGCTGCATTGTCCCATCATGGTAAGTTGCTACCATTTATTTAAAGCTGCATTGTCCCATCGTGGTAAGTTGCTACCATTTATTTAAAGCTGCATTGTCCCATCGTGGTAAGTTGCTACCATTTATTTAAAGCTGCATTGTCCCATGGTGGTAAGTTAATACCATTTATTTAAAGCCGCATTGTCCGAAACTAAAACCCTTATCTAGATTTTTATTCACAAATCCAATTTATATATTGATGCACTTATTAGGCATTTGCTGCCACATAGAAGGGAATATGGAGCTAATTTAATAGAGCCTGTTACTGCAAAAGCCTATGGTGTCAGAGCTTTGACGCGCTTCCCAAAACTAAGCTTAGACGTTTACACTTCAAATATCTCAAAAGTTAGCCATTTAAAATAAATATTACTTCAAACTAAAGTTAGGTAGATTAGACAAATCAATTTAATGTAGGCCTATTTATCCCAGAAAATTACAGAAAGTCAAACCCATCGGACTATGCGACTTTAAAGATAAATGTTTTAAAGGATCTTGCTTTAGTCTGAAGTAACTTTTATTGTGAATGGCTAGCGTTGGAGGTGTTTGAGGAGAAACATGTTCAATTAATATTGGCTCGAATGTCAAAATGCTGGCCCCATAAGTTTCAACACATAACATATCCAATTAAATTGATTTTATATCCCCTTATATCTAGCAACACATGTTTAATAATTGCACATGTATATATTTATGTTGGATATGTGAATCAGAAGACAGAGTGAGTGGTGGTTGTGTGGGGAGGGATTGGGGTGAGTGGTGATTGTTGAGTGGTTGTGGGGATGGGGGTGAGTGGTGGTTGTGTGGGGGGGGAGGTTAGTTTGGGGAGGGTGGTGGGACAGTGTGGTTGTGGGGTGGGTGTGGGGAGGGAAGGGGAGTGAGTGGTGGTGTGGCGAGGGGGGTGAGTGAGTGGTGGTTGTGTATGGGGAAGGAGGGGAGTGAGTGGTGGTTGTGGGGGTGGTTATGGGGAGGGAAGGATGGTGATTCGTGGTTGTGTGTGGGGAGGGGGGAGTCGTGGTTGTGGGATGGTTGTGGGGCGGGAAGGGGAGTAAGTGGTAGTTGTGTCTGGGGGAGGGGGAGTGGTGGTTGTGGGGAGGTGGTCGTGTGGGGGAGAGGGGTGGTGGTTGGTGGTGGTTGTGTGTGGGGAGGGAGTGGTGGTGTGGTGGTTGTGTGTGTGTGGTGAGGAGGGGGTGAGTGGTGGTGTGGTGGTTGTGTGTGGGGAGGGGGGTGGTGGTGGTGTGGTGGTTGTGTGTGGGGAGAGAGGGGGTGGTGGTGGTGTGGTGGTTGTGTGTGGGGAGGGAGGGGGTGAGTGGTGGTGTGGTGGTGTGTGGGGAGAGAGGGGGTGGTGGTGGTGTGGTGGTTGTGTGTGGGAGGGAGGGGGTGAGTGGTGGTGTGGTGGTTGTGTGTGGGGAGGGAGGGGGTGAGTGGTGTGGTGGTTGTGTGTGGGGAGGGAGGGGTGAGTGGTGGTGTGGTGGTTGTGTGTGGGGAGAGAGGGGGTGAGTGGTGGTGTGGTGGTTGTGTGTGGGGAGGGAGGGGGTGAGTGGTGGTGTGGTGGTTGTGTGTGGGGAGAGAGGGGGTGAGTGGTGGTGTGGTGGTTGTGTGTGGGGAGGGAGGGGGTGAGTGGTGAGTGGTGGGTTGTGTGGGGGAGAGAGGGGGTGAGTGGTGGTGTGGTGGTTGTGTGTGTGGGAGGGAGGGGTGAGTGGTGGTTGTGGTGGTTGTGTGTGGGGAGAGAGGGGGTGAGTGGTGGTGTGGTGGTTGTGTGTGGGGAGGGAGGGGGTGAGTGGTGGTGTGGTGGTTGTGTGTGGGGAGAGAGGGGGTGAGTGGAGGTGTGGTGGTTGTGTGTGGGGAGGGAGTGATGGTGGTGGGTGGTTGTGTGTGGGGAGAAAGGGGTGAGTGGTGGTGTGGTGGTTGTGTGTGGGGAGGGAGGGGGTGAGTGTTGGTGTGTGGTTGTGTGTGGGGAGAGGGGGTGAGTGGTGGTTGTGTGTGGGCGGATGGGGGTGAGTCGTTGTTGTGGGGAGGGAAGGGGAGTGAGTGGTGGTTGTGGGGTGGTTGTGGGGGTTGTGGGGTGGTTGTGGGGTGGTTGTGGGGAAGGGGGAGTGAGTGGTGGTTGTGTTTGGTGAGGGAGGGGGTGAGTGGTGGTTGTGTATGGGGAGGGGGGTTGAGTGGTGGTTGTGGGGTGGTTCTGGGGTGGTTGTGGGGAAGGGAGAGTGAGTGGTGGTTGTGTGTGGGGAGGGAGGGGGTGAGTGGTGTTTGTGTGTGGGGGGGAGGTTAGTTTGAGGAGCGTGGTGGGACAGGGTCACTTCAACAGTGAAGTGTCACAACCATTGTGGTGGTTAAACTGAGTTCAGAAAGCACATACCCCGTTCCAGTTCAATGCACACAGAAGTGGAAGATGTGGGGCTGAGGGGTCGGGGGTGCCTTTCAAAAAGTGGCGTAAATTTGAATAGTCCGATGGTTTTGGGTTACTGCCATAATTTGAGATAAATATGTTATGGTGATCATTATAATCTACTTTCGCGTTAGTTTGAAGTTTCTTCTGACAACTATGGTCAACTTTGGAGATATTTGAAAGGGAAAACATGGTGTTGCTAGGATGTAAAACCCCAGCAAACGAAGAATTGTATTTCCAAAATCAAAACACTTACCTATTAAATGTTCCTAAGGAAAGAGAACCATCGAATTATGCAACTTTAAGGTTGGTTGTTGGAGTTTTACGTCTTGGTAACATCAGGTTGGGTACTGACTTGTGACAGTGCACACTCATGGTGACTACATAGTGCTGTCCCACTTGGAAATTAAGCCAGTGGCACCATGACCCAATATCCCACTAAGTCACATTAACCTGACACTGAGCTAACCAGCCCTTGCCCTATCCTATTGTCGTGGGGGTGATGAAAATGGGAAATATTGTGCCTAGAGTGGGACTCAAACACACATCTCTTTGCATTCCGGGCCAGTGTGCTAACCATTACACCACCTGATATCACCATGCCTACCTGTCTATGCGGCTCCTTGGCTGAGAGGTCAGTGCAGACCACTACACTTGAAGAGTTCAGGCGCAGAACCACATAAACGCCAATCCAAAATTGGAGATAAACATTGGAATCAAACCCTCAAAAACCTTTTCTTTTGTACTCCTTCTCATTTGTTCGTTGATCCATAACCATGTGATCATATGAACAGAGGAAATAGTGAGAAGTAACATTATTTTCAGGTAAAAATCTTTTATTTAAACTACATTTTTAGATTGGCGTTTACGTGGTTTTGCACCTGAACTCTTCACTCGTCCCCCTTGAATTGTACGTCTTTTAATGCTTACAATTACATACATACAGGCAATGCACTTACACATACATACACAGGGTAGCTTCAACAACCATACAGCGCAAAGCTTGTACAGGATCCTGGTCAAGGCAACCAGTGTCATGGGGGTAATGAAAATGGGATATATTGCACCTAGAGCAGGACTCAAACCCACATCTCTCTGCACTCCGGGCCAGTGTGCCAATCACCACACCACCTAGGCCCCCTGAACACAACTCCCAGCCTACCTGTCTGTGGACTGCCGAGGTCAGTCAACACTACACTCCCCTGGATAGTCTTGTAATGCTTACAATTACATAATACAGCAATGCACTACACAACATAC
This sequence comes from Branchipolynoe longqiensis, assembly GCA_030323885.1. Lineage (NCBI taxonomy): Eukaryota > Metazoa > Annelida > Polychaeta > Phyllodocida > Polynoidae > Branchipolynoe > Branchipolynoe longqiensis. The sequence continues at coordinate 87,363,383 of CM059193.1, read as the reverse complement.
ACAGGGTAGTTCAACACATAACGCAAAGCTTGACGGATCTGTCGCAACCTGTCTGGGGGTAATGAAAATGGGATATTGCACCTAGAGCGGACTCAAACCCACATCTCTTTGCATTCCGGGCCAGTGTGCTAACCATTACACCACCTAGGCTCCCTGATATCACACACTACCCATGCCTACCTGTCTATGGTTGCCTGAGAGGTCAGTGCAGACCACTACACGCCCCTGGAATTGTAATTCTTTTAATGCTTACAATTAATACATACAGCAATGCACTTACACATACACAGGGTAGGTTCAACAACTATACAGTAAAGCTTGTACAGGATCATGGTCAGGCAACCAGTGTCGTGGGGGGATGAAAATGGGAATATTGGCCTAGAGGGACTCGAACCCACATCTCTTTGCATTCCGGCCAGTGTGCTAACCATTACACCACCTAGGCTCCCTGATATCAAACACTCCCCACGCCTACCTGTCTATGTGGTTACTTGCCTGAGAGGTCAGTGCAGACCACTACACTCGTCCCCCTGGAATTGTAAGTCTTTTAATGCTTACAATTACATACATACAGGCAATGCACTTACACATACATACACAGGGTAGGTTCAACAACCATACAGCGCAAAGCTTGTACAGGATCCTGGTCAAGGCAACCAGTGTCATGGGGGTAATGAAAATGGGATATATTGCACCTAGAGCAGGACTCAAACCCACATCTCTTTGCATTCCGGGCCAGTGTAACTTACACCACCTAGGCTCCCTGATATCACCATACTACCCATGCCTACCTGTCTATGTGGTTACTTGCCTGAGAGGTCAGTGCAGACCACTACACTCATCCCCCTGGAATTGTAAGTCTTGTAATGCTTACAATTACATACATACAGGCAATGCACTAACACATACATACACAGGGTAGCTTCAACAACCATACATCGCAAAGCTTGTACAGGATCATGGTCAAGGCAACCAGTGTCATGGGGGTAATGAAAATGGGATATATTGCACCTAGAGCAGGACTCAAACCCACATCTCTTTGCATTCCGGGCCAGTGTGCTAACCATTACACCACCTAGGCTCCCTGATATCACCATACTACCCATGCCTACCTGTCTATGCGTTGCCTTGCCTGAGAGGTCAGTGCAGACCATTACACTATTAATGCCGAGCGCCAGGCCAGGAAGTGACAAGTATCAATTTTATATGTCATAATATTTGAAAGGGAAAGCATGGTGTTGCTAGTATCTAAAACCCCAGCAAACGAAGAAATGTATTTCCAAAATCAAAAAACTCACCTGATATATTTTCCTAAAGACAACTAGCAAATTATGCCACATTGCTAAAGTCTGTGATTCGCTTCACTTGTCCGAAGGATAAATCCTACGACTTGGGGGCGGGGGCCCTAACCACTAGGCCATCGTGCAGCCATGTAGTGTGTATTCCACATTCGCCCCGGGGTAGAACCTTACACCTCGGTTGTTCATTAACCAGAAGGGCACGTCAGGAATCTTCAACCACTCCCCCTACTCCCCAAACTCTCCCACTCCCCCCCACCCACACTCCCACATCCCCCACAATCACCCCCACCCCCACACGCACACACTGACCACATCACTCTTAACTTACAGTCGTGTAGCAGTCTGCACTGACCTCTCAGGCAAGGAGCCACATGGACAGGCAGGCGCCGATATGGTGATTGCATCAGGGAGCCTAGGTGGTGTAATCGCTAATATCAATTTATGAAATAGCTGAACAAAGGGTTTGGGTGAATGCAACTCATACAGTCCGACCCCAACATACCCAACCTAACTAGTAAAATCCCAGGCATTTATTCGAGTATTTATTCAAAGCTGAACACACACTTGCAGACACATTGACACACACACTGACACACGCCGGGCACGATGGCCGAATCGGTAGAGTGCAGACCTCGCGTGTGGGTCATCGGGAGTGTGATTCCCGGTCGAGTCAAATCAATGACTTGCAAAATTGACACTTGTAGCTTCCTAGCCAGGCAGACTGGTTCGCTCAGTGTCAGGATAATGTGACTGAGTGGGATATCAGGTCATGGTGCTGGCAGTCTGGTCTCCCAGTGGGACAGCACTAAAAATCACCATGAGTATGCACTGTCACAAGTCGGTACCCGTCCTGATATGCCCTGATATGTTGCCAGGATGTAAACTCCAACGACCAACTATATGTATATATATATATGTATATAGGCCGGTCACATGCAGATATACGGGTAGTGATAAGCCCCTTATCGCATGTAATAAGGTCTGTAGTGTATTGCCGCCTCCCCCCTCTTGGGGTGGGGCGGTTTCCCAGCATGCTCTGCTCTCTGCCGCCCCCCCCCCGCCCCCGCGGGGGCTGCACACTGCATACGCTCGGAAGTATTTTTTTAATAAAGGAGTTGGGGGGTCTTTGTTACCGCCAACTCATACCGCACTACTTGTCTCTCTATCTAAGCATGTACGTAAGAATTATTATATATTATTTCAGTACTCAATCAAATAATAAACCCTGTACTCAACCCCCCACATTTACAACCTAGCTATTAAAATTCCAGGTACGTACACAAAGCTGAACACACACAACAAAAAAACAGGAATTGTGGGAAAGTTTCGCCAAGTGCCCGCTGTCCTCCACTTAAAGGTGTGATGTATGGCACACCTGACAAAGGTGTGATTAGCAGGCGGGTGGACAGGTGAAACTCTACCCCAGCCCTTAGCTGGCCATACCTGGGAAATGGGGGGGGGGGGGGCAGGAGGAGATATAGGGTGGACAGGGGGGGGGTCAGTGGGGGGGGGGGGGGGGGGGGGGCTCAGTTCACCTAGAGGTTGTTGGAAGGGTATTTCAAAGTCAGCCTATGGCTATTGGGGAAAGGGATTGGTTGTGTGTGTGGGGGTGGGGTGGGGGTGGGGGTGGGGGTGGGGGGGATTGGGAGAATGGGTGCAATAAATGGATGCCATTAACAAGGTGGTCCATCCCCTCCCCTCTGGTGGCAGTGGGAAGAACTAATGTTGGGGGTGGTAGCTCATTGTGCGACATGCTGTGTGCTGGAAAAGGTTTTATAGAGGGTTTCTAACTCCACACAACTCTACACTGCAATACACCACCTTACACTATTTACATCACCGAATACCACCCCACACCACCCTACACGATTTACATCACCAAATCCCACCCCACACCATCCCACATCACCCTACATCATTTACATCACCAAATACCACCCCACACCACCCTACATCATTTACATCACCAAATACCACCCCACACCACTCCACACCAGCATACATCATTTACCTCACCAAATACCACGCCACACCACCCTACATCATTTACATCACCAAATACCACCCCACACCACCCGACATCATTTACATCACCAAATACCACCCCACACCACCCTACATCATTTACATCACCAAATACCACCCCACACCACCCGACATCATTTACATCACCAAATACCACCCCACACCACCCGACATCATTTACATCACCAAATATCACCCCACACCACCCGACATCATTTACATCACCAAATACCACCCCCACACCACCCTACGTCATTTACATCACCAAATACCACCCCACCCCACACAATCATACATCATTTACATCACCAAATACCACCCCACACCACCTACACCATTTACATCACCAAATACCACCCCACACCACCTACACCATTTACATCACCAAATACCACCCCGCACCACACGACACATCACCCAACACCATCTCATACTACCCCACACCACCATACCCTACATCACACTACACCACACCACCATAAACCACCTCACACCACCCCACACCACCATACCTTACCTCACACCACCCCACACCACCATAAACCACCTCACACCACCGCACACCACTTCGCCCTACCCTACACCATCCACACCACGCAATCCCACTACACACCTCACGCCACACCCCGCACCACATCAGCGCAACCCCTTGAAGAATTTACTTTTACTTTTGGCCACTCCCAGTTATTCTACTTATACTCACTACTATCAGGAGGATCCGCTGCTGGGACCTCACGGGGCTCCCTGCTGGGGGACCTCACAGGGCTCCCTGACTGGAGGACCTCATGATGCTCCCTGACTGGAACCTCACGGGGCTCCCTGACTGGGGGACCTCACAGGGCTCCCTGACTAGGACCTTCCGGGGCTCCCTGATGAGGGACCTCACGGGGCTCCCCGATGGGACATCACAGGACTCCCTGATGCTGGTTGCTAGTCACCATCATTATTGTTGGGTTCAGAGTCGTCGGCGATGGGTTCAGGGCCGCCGCCGATCTCGAACGTGTGGTAATTCTGTCTATAGAATCTGCCGAGTGGCTCCCAAGAGGACTTGGAGAGCCTCGTGAGGATGGCCAGCGCAGCTCGGTTGTCGGACAGGTTGTGTGGCTGGCCGAGGAAGTCTTGGATGGCGGTTCTGTCAAAGGCCACACATGATGCCAGGATGTGGGCGACATTGATGATTTGGTCACCGCAGGGACATCGTTGCAACAGAGGGCTGTTGATGAACCACCGGTATCCAGTCCTGAAGCACGTGACCGCCTCTTGCATGGTGCAGAGAGGTTTCCCGGGACTGGTAGGGGCTCCCTGACATTTTCGTGCCAGGCCCAACTGATGGAGTATGGGGTTGAGTGACATGTGCTCCCTCTTGGGTGCCACCCCTCCCATGCTGCAGAGGTCTCTGATTGGCTGGCTGTGTGAGCCCAATCACCCTTGAACTCCTTGCACTTGCTGGACAGGCAGGACTCACTCTAGAGATACCAAAGGAAGCAGTCCACCTCTGAGCTGTGTGTAACACCCATAGGACTTAGTTTCAATGGGCTGTTACTAGTACGTAAAACAACAGCAAACAACAAAACGTCAATCCAACCTCACCAACTCCCACCCCACGCGCCCACACTCCTGCCCTCCCACTCCCACTCCCACCCACACCTACCCTCCACACCTATACCGCCAGGCGTCGCGTCGCGCTGGGCGGGGACGCCGACATTCGCGACTGCCCAGAACGGGCAGGGAGGGGGACACGCCCCATGTGACATCCGGAGCGTTGTAGTAAACACATGGAGGAACCTAAGTGTGAGCTTATAACATTTCACTGTCAACGGAGCCCTTTGTTTGGTGTGTGTGTGTGTAAGTGGGGGGTGTTGTGTGTGTGTGTGGGTGTGGGGTACTTGCGTGTATACATGCAGTACTTCACACTTGACATTATCCGTGTAAGGGCTTCATTGCGGTTAGACAGGCGCCATATGTATGTGCTCTATAATCTATTATGGGAATATAAACAAGGACACTATCACTTATCAGTTCTCTTCTATATTAGTTATTACCTACTATCCTACTGTCATGGGAGTTAGTTCCTGCTTCTGCCACTAGGGTGCCACCTGTGAGTGGCTCCTGGCCACCCGGATACCAGCTGCGTCTGGTCACTACCGCCGCCAGACCTGCTCGGATGGTCAGATGTTATATATATGTCTATATATGTCTTTCCATAGCAGTGAAGATCTTCGCCAGGATCCTACTCAACAGACTATCTATTCACATAACACCTGGTGTAGTTCCGGAGTCACAGTGTGGCTTCAGAGGTAACCGGAGCACTGTGGATATGATATTTTGTCTCCGACAGCTACAAGAAAAGTGCATTGAGCAGGACCGACCACTGTACATGGTATTTGTCGATTTCACTAAGGCATTTGATACAGTCGGGAGGACCGGGCTATGGCAGCTCCTGAGGAAGTACGGATGCCCAGAGAAGTTCACAACTATGATCGAGGCTCTACATACAGGAATGATGGCGAACGTTAGTGCTGGAGGGGAAGTCTCGGAATCGTTCGGGGTTACCAATGGGGTCAAGCAAGGTTGTGTACTGGCCCCCACGCTCTTCTCCATCTTCCTATCAGCAATGCTAGATGAGGCTTTCCGAGACATGGGGGATGGCATCTATATACAGTCCAGACAGAGCGCTGACCTATTCAATGTCGCACACTTCAGAGCGAAGACCAAGACTACTCAGATACTGGTGAGAGAGCTACTATTCGCAGATGACAGTGCACTGGTTGCCCACTCTGCTGAAGAGACCCAGAAAATAGTGGACGCTTTCTCCGATGCATCAAAGATGTTTGGCCTGAAAATTAACATCAAGAAGACGGAGGTGCTGTACCAACCCAACTCTACAAGAACCCGAGAGGAGGAGATCATGGTTGACGGAAACAAGCTGAACTCTGTTCCGGAATTCACCTATCTCGGAAGCACTATATCAAGTGATGGACGCATTGATGCTGAGATACAGAGGAGGATGGCCAAGGCTAGCGCATCTTTCGGCCGACTACGCCAGAGACTCTGGAACAACCACCATGTGTCCATTCGGGTCAAAGGTAAGATCTACCGCGCAATCGTGCTATCCACCCTACTATACGGAGCCGAGGCCTGGACAGTGTACAGACAGCAGGTGAAAAAGCTGCATGCCTTCATGATGCGACATCTGCGTTCAATCATGAGGCTAACCTGGAAGGACAAAGTGACGAATAAGGAAATACTCGAGGGGCGGGGCTGCCCTCTATGGAAGATCTTCTGATCAAAAAGAATCTCCGGTGGACTGGACACCTCATGAGGATGTCATCAGACAGGCTACCAAAGCAGATCCTTTATTCTCAACTGTCTTCTGGCTACAGAAAGAGAGGGCGCCCCCGTCTCCGGTTCAGGGATACCATCAAGAGAAACCTGAAGCTGAGAGACATTAAGACTGACTCATGGACGCAACTCTCACAGCAGAGAGCTAAATGGAGAGCGGCAGTCAAGTAATGAAAGCAGTCTTTGTCGCATTGCGACCGACAGCATGATGATGATACATATATATATATAATACACATATATACACATATATACAAATATATATGTATATATGTACATATATACAGATAGTGTCAGCGGTACAGTGAGTGGTGGTTACAGTGTGCAGGGGTGGTGGCGCTCCATCGGAGCTGGGGTTGGGGAGGCTTGATCAGTTGATGACCAGGACAGACTCTATCAGTCCATGGAGCTGACTGAGTGATGAGGGAAAGGAGGGATATTCCAGGTTATTATACTCGTATAATTCTTATACCACATCCAGGCCACCAGCACCATGACATGATATCCCACTCAGTCACATTATCCTCACACTGACCCAATCAGTCATTGCCCTATCCTAATAGTGATACTGCCAACTGCATGGCTAAAAAGCGACAAGTGTCAATCTTTAACTTTAAGTCATTGGTTTGACTCGACCAGGGTTCGAACCCGTGGGTTCGTGTCCCATGATCTACCAAAATGGGAGACGGATGCTCTACTCATTCTGCCATCCCGTCCTGTCTGTACACATAAGTGTGTACGTGATGTTTAACGTGTTGTGCGAGGATAGAGGTATGCAGGTGTAGTGGTCTGCGCTGGCCTCTCGGGCAGGTGGCCACATAGACAGGTAGGCGTGGGGAGTGTGTTGGTGTCAGGGGGCCTAGGTGGTGTGGTGGTTGGCACACTGGCCCGGAGTGCAGAGAGATGTGGGTTCGGGTCCCGCTCTAGGCGCAATATTTCCCATTTTCATCACCCCCACGACACTGGTTGCCGTGATCAGGATCCTGTACAAGCTTTGCGCTGTATGGTTGTTGAACCTACCCTGTGTATGTATGTGTTAGTGCATTGCCTGTATGTATGTAATTGTAAGCATTACAAGACTTACAATTCCAGGGGGACGAGTGTAGTGGTCTGCGCTGGCCTCTCGGGCAGGTGGCCACATAGACAGGTAGGCGTGGGGAGTGTGTTGGTGTCAGGGGGCCTAGGTGGTGTGGTGATTGGCACACTGGCCCGGAGTGCAGAGAGATGTGGGTTCGGGTCCCGCTCTAGGCGCAATATTTCCCATTTTCATCACCCCCATGACACAGGTATTGCAAGTATAGCAATACCTCAGGGAGTTTGATACCCCGGCCCTGCAGAGTTGTAAACCACTGCCTTGAGGTACAGGTTCTTGACAGAACCAAAGGCTGAAGGAGCAAACCCTAAACAGAAAACCATGTCACTGTGGCAGCATTAAGGGTGGTTGATCTATGGAACTCTCAACATCTCCCGACCAGCCACTGCAGGGACAAATAGTTTGCACCTGTCTGGACATGTTCTTGCCGGTGTGAAACCTCTATTTGCTCCCCGAGAGAGTGCCGCTGGTAACTTGCAAAAGCCAGCCACACTTCAACACTTTTGCAGGCAGCTTTCATGAAATGAAATGGAGAGCGGCAGTCAAGTAATGAAAGCAGTCTTTGTCGCATCGCGACCGACAGCATGATGATGATGATGAGAGGCACGGAAAGGAATTACTTTGTTAGATATCAGTTCATGGTGCCGGCGGCCTGATTTCCCAGTGGGGCAGCACTATAAAGTCGCCATGAGTGCGAACTGTCACAAGTCGGTACCCGTCTTCATATGACCTTAGATGTTGCTGGGGCGTAAAACAACAAACAAACAGACAATTACTTTATATTGCATCTCCTTAATCTCACACACGTGGCTGGTGGCGCCGCCACCGGGCGTCCTTATCACTAACGGGCACGCCCTAGTTGGTTTTGGAGGAGTTTTCACTCGCGTTGGACAGAGAAATGGGTGGGGTGGGGGGGGGGGGGCAGGCAGTGGGGGCTGAAAGAAAAAAGACAGCCACACCCTACTGTCAGTGTGTTCCCCCGCTCCCCGATCAAACCGTCGGCTGTGTCCCCCCCCCCCCCCCCCCCCCCCCCGACAGAATGTAATGTGGGCGCGTTGGAAGCACCCCCACCCCCACATACCCATACACACACCCCCAAACACGCACTCACACACTACACACCGCCACACCACCACACCCCACACCCCACACACCCTCGGCGTGGCAGCCCTGATCAAAGTGCGGTTTGTTTACACGAGGCGCCGATTCAAATGGCCCATTTGTAACACACTTATGTAATTTGGCTGCACACCTCGGGACATTCGGCCGCAAACCCGGTAGGAATGAATGCCACTTTAGCGGCCATTCCGCCCCGCCCCGCCCCGCCCCGCCCCGCCCCGCCCCGCCCCGCCCCGCCCCGCCCCGCCGCGCCCCGCCCCGCCCCGCCCCGCCCCGCCCCGCCCCGCCCCGCCCCCCCGCCCCGCCCCGCCCCGGCCCCGCCCCGCCCCGCCCCGCCCGCCCCGCCCTCGCCCCGCCCCGCCCCGCCCCGCCCCGCCGCGCGCGCCGCGCCCCGCCCCGCCCCGCCTCCCACACGCTGACACAACCCTGGGACCATGGTAGGCAAACCTAACACCTAAAGGACATTGCCAAACACTGTTTGTGGCCAGCCGGACATGGTAGGACTGCAAGCAGGTGGGAACCCCCCTTCCCCCCACACACACACCCTCACATTCACCCCCAACATATACCGACACTCCCCACACATACCCCACAATACCCCACACACGCCAACATACTCCACACACGCACCACTGTCCCCACAATACCCCACACGCACCCTACACATACATCACATTCACCCCCACACTCCCCACACATACCCCACATACACTCCACACACTACCCACACCAAACACACCCACATACACTCCACGACTCTCACACACTCCATACACACACCCCCACACCCACCCACACACTCACACTCCCCACACACGCCCCACACACACCTCACACCCCAACACATACCCACACCCCCCACACAAACACCCTACACGCAAACCCCATAACACCCCCAACACAACTTCACACATACTCCTCCCACCCCCACATATCGAACACACACACCATACACACACACCAGGCCGCGTCCGCTAGGGATGAGGAGAGCCGGTGGTGGCGCCACCAGTCATGCGTGAGATCGAAGAGGCATAATAATCTAGAATAACCAGTATCATTATAATATAAGCAATTGCCTTCCGCGCATTTATACTCCCATAATGCGGTATGAATCATACATATCACATATATATAAACCTGAGAGAGTGTGCTAAGAGTTAGCAGCCAGCTCCAGTCGGATGGCCTAGACTGTGCGTCGTACGGACACGCCCCTGTAATGGGTAGCCACACTCCAACTTAATTTCGCCTCCCAAAAAGTGGCCACTTTTATCGTCCTGATCCGGTTTGTCGGGAAATTGGGGGATCTAGGGTGCCAAGCCCCAATAAACCACCTCTCTCCACCAATTGAAGCCCCCGTCCAACCAGCCACCCCTTCTCCACTACTGACTCCCACCAGCCACTATCCCCATCCAACCACAAAGACACCCCCTCCCAGCACCCACTCACAAAAAATAAAGCTGTTTTTATTTAACAACACCTTTTTGTATTATTGGCTATTGGACATTAAACATATGGTCATTCTGACATAGCTACTCTTTCTGATAAGCAGCAAGGGGTCTTTTATATGCACTTTCCCCACATACAGGATATCACATAACACATCCTTTGATAAACCAGTTGTTGACCGCTGGTTGGAACGGAAAATAGCCCAAACTGCAGATGGGTCTACTGAGCAGGATTGATAGGATGACCGACACCTTCACACGGGGACACTCTACTGCCTGAGCTACGTCCCGCTCTACCACATATATCTGTAATATGATATCAACTGAGTCCACGTCCTGATGTGACGTCAGATGTTGCTAGGACGTAAAACAACAACACACAGACAAATCAACTGAGCTTGATTGCAATGCGAACCTACTTTTCATGCAAATATTCTAATATTGATCATCCCAAATGTGCCCTCCTTGCTGCTGCATAGTGCTGCCTCATTGAGATGCCACACCATTGGCACCATGAGCTAATATCCCACTCAGTGCATGCACACAACGCGGTGGTGTCAGATTGGATGTTGTCTCTGACAAATATTTGTCGGGTTCACTCTTGTTGTATTTGCTTTATCCTCTCATAAAAATACTGTTATTGGAAGATTCAAACAGGTATTTGTGTTTGGAATGGTGATCTGATGCTGGACTATGTATGTGGATGCTGTTACTAGAGCCCCAGCCTTAAAGGTACTGTAACATAAGCAAATCACCTTTACTTATTCACCATTATTGTAATAAAACATTACTTAAAATGTGGGTACATTAGTTGATTAAGCAGAGTGAATTTCAATCGTGAACGATTGGTCTTCTTCATTCCACTGCCCCTTGCACAATCGCAGTAATGCTGAACGCCAGGCTAGGTATAATGATGAGTATACCCTGACAGAGTATACCCTGACAGAGTTCAACCAAAAGAAGAGGTGGGCGGTCAACTCATTCAGCCATCCCAGTCTGGTATATGGCAGAAATATAAATAGCTATCATTTGTTTAGCTTGCAACAACCCGTTTTCTAGAAGTCCATCCATAGACTGAAATTTGAAGGTCTCTGTGGTCAGGCTGTGGCAAGTAGTGTCAATATGGCAGAAACTCAACAACTATTGGATTATGCAACTTTAAGTCATCGAACAACTGCCTAAAAAATTCCGGGCGCGAAACCCTACAATGAAACAACAACAAAACTACACTCCCTGGGAAAAAAACAAGCAAAATAAAACAAATATATGAAATAAAATGAGTAAATATGAAAGGCAAAAATATAGAAAAATATAACCCCAAATTACAACTTTGAGAAGACAAGGTTAGACCTTGCTTACATCACCTCTCTTTTCTCCTCCCCTTTCGTCATCGTCCCCCCCTCCCCTCCCCCTCTCCTCCTCCCCCCCCCCCGTCCATCTTCCACCCCCTATCCATCTACGCCCTCTCTTTCTTACCATCCTTCTATCCCCTCGTGGCATCTGTCCACCCCACCTTCCCCTCCCCCTACCCTCCCTCCAGCCTCCCTCCCTCCTACCTCCTAATTGCAGCCCCTCCTCGCTTCCCTCCCTACTCCTCCTCTATCAGCCCCTCTACTTTCGATTTCCTCATATCTCTTACCCGACACCCGATCGCTCTTGCCTCACCCCTTCCCCCCCTTCCCCCTCCCCCCCCTCCCTCTCACTCCCTCAGCCCACCTTCTCCTCGCCCGTCTCCCTACTACCTCCCTCTCCTGAGCCATCCTCCCCTTTCCCCTCCCACTTCCCTCAGACCCCTTCCTCGCCCTACCCGCCCCTCCCTCCTATCCCCCCTACTGAGCTATCCCCACTCCCAAGCCCTCATGCCCCCTCCTGCAACTCCCTGCTCCCACTCTTACCCCCGTCCTCCTCCCCCTTGCCACTCTCCCTCCTCCATCTCCTTCTATCCACCATCCTTCCCGCCCCTCCTACTTACCACTCTTCCCGCTCTCCTTCCCTTCCTCTCCTCCCGCCTTCCCCCTCTCGTCCCCACCCTACCTCCCTTCGCCATTCCATCCCCTACCTCCCTTCCCCCTGTCCTCCCGCCTTCCCCCTATCCTCCCCATTCCCTACCTCCCTTCCCTCTCCTCCCACCTTCCCCCTCTCGTCCCCACCACCTACCTCCCTTCCCCCTCCTCCCGCCTTCCCCGTCTCCTCCCCATCCCCCTACCTCCCTTCCCTCTCTCCTCCGCCTTCCCCCTCTCCTCGCCATCCCCCACATCCTCGCGATCCTCTACCTCCCTTCCCCTCTCCTCTCCTCCCCGTCCCCCACTCCCCACATATTCCCCACCCGACCGCTCTAAAACGGTAACCATCGCAGGCCCTGTGACCAGGCAGGCGTGACCTTGACCTTCAGCGAGGGTCACTGGCACCGCCTCCAGATCTGGCGCCGATTTGCCTCGCAACAGAATCCGTCATTTGTGTCCAACCGCAGACTTCGTGCCGCGCCCGGTGGTCGCGGCCGTTCCGTTTGCTGCTTGCTCCCTGAGGTGTGTGGGGGGGGGCATAGAGGGATGGGGAGGGTGGGATGGGCATGGGCATGGGGGGGGGGGGTAGGCGGAAGGAGGGGGAGGCGAGGGAGGGGAGGGATGGGGGAGAGTGCGAATGGAGGGGGTGGGGGAAGGAGAGGAGGGAAGAGGATGGGTGAGGGTTGGAAGGAGGGTGAGGGTGGGAGAGAGGGGTTGGGGAGGGTGTGGGTAAGGGGAAAGTGGGAGGGTGGGAGGGAGAGGGAGGGGTGGGATTGGGGAGGGTGGGCGACAAGAGGAAGGTGGGTGGGCGTGGGAGGGTGGGGGAGGGGGAGAGTAGGTGTGAGGGTGAGGAGGGGGGAGAGGGGTTGTGATGTACTGGGGACGGGGTGGTGTGAGCTAGTGGGGGGAGGGGAGGGGGGGGAGGGGGAAGGGGAGCGGAGGGGGAGGGGCATAGGGAGGGAAGGAGAGGGAGGGGGACGGGGAGGGGGAGGGGTAAGGGGAGGGGGAGGGGTAAGGGGAGGGGGAGCGGGGGGGGGAGGGCGGGAGGGTTTTTGTATGAATGAGTGACGGGTGACGAGTGAGTCAGGGAGCGTTTGAGTGGCAGATTGTGGGTGGGCGATAATAGGGGAAGAATGAGGCCGTGTCCAGCGGACCCTCCCCCTCTTGAGTTGGTGTTCACTATTATTTGTAAAGCCACCCAACCACCCTCCTTCATCTTATTTTCACCACCCACCCACCCTATACTTCTCCGAAGTCTATCCTTCACCTCCACCTGTGACACATACACACACACACACATATATATATATATATAGATATATAGATATATATATATGAATGGATACAGACACTGGTGTACAAAAAGACACATAGACACAGGCGGCACATACACATTTTGTTTTATTTAACGATGCTGCTAGAGCACATTTGTATGCAGGTATTGCAATACCTCAGGGAGTTTGACGCCCCTGCCCTGCAGAGTTGTAAACCACTGCTTTGTGGTACAGGTTCTTGACAGAACCGAAGGCTAAGGGAGCAAACCCTAAACAGAAAACCATGTAACTGTGGCAGCATCAAGGGCGGTTGATGTATGGAACTCCCACTATCTCCCGACCAGCCAATGCAGGGACAAATAGTTTTGCGCCTGTCTGGACATATTCTTGCCGGTGTGAGACCTCTATTTGCTCCCCGAGAGAGTGTCGCTGGTAACTTGCAAAAGCCAGCAGCACTTCAAAACTTTTGCAGGCAGCTTTCATGAAATGTACAATCGCACAAAGAGCGACAGTCAAGTAATGAAAGCAGTCTTTGTCGCATCGCGACCGACAGCATGATGATGATGATGATGCTAGAGCACATTGATCTTTCGTATCATTGGCTATTGGACGTCAAACATATGGTCATTATGACATATTTCTTTTTAGGAAACCTGCTGCCACCATATAGGCTACTCTTTCTGATAAGCAGCAAGGGTTCTTTTATAATTATATGCACTTTGCCACAGACAGGACAGGACATACCACAGCCTTTGATGAACCAGTTGTGGACCACCGGTTGGAACGGAAAATAGCCCAAACTGCAAATGGGTCCACTGAGCAGGATCGATTGCATGACCCACACGTTCACAGGTGGACACTCTACCGCCTGAGCTATGTCACGCTCCCATGCAGACACATGTATACACACTTACACCCATATACGATACATAGATACAGATGCATATACGCAGACAAAATGATGCATACAGAATTATATATTTACATAATATAGATAATATACTTATATACATGCAGTCCTACATTCACAAACACACACACATGCACTGGACACCGTAGCCGAATCGGTAAAGCACAAGCCTGCCGTGCGGGAGATCCGGAGTTCGGTTCACGATTGAGTCAATCCATTGACTTACAAAATTGATACTTGTCGCTTTCTAACTTGATGCTGAGCATTAACAGGATAGGGCAATGACTGGTTCGCTCAGTGTCAGGATAATGTGACTGAGTGGAATATTTGTTCATGGCGCTGGCAGCCTGATTTCTCAGTGGGGCAGCACTAGAAAGTTGCCATGAGTGTGCACTGTTACAAGTCGGTATCCGTCCTTATATGACCTTAGATGTTGCCAGGATGTAAAATTCCAACAACGAACCAACACGTACACATTGATAGGCAGGCACCTATACAGTTACAACCCTGGTACATATATGAGACTGTCTCAAAAGGTGCTAAGCAATATGGGACAAAACTTTGTCCATAGTAACGATCAACACACTATCTACTTATGCATTTGCTCAGGATAAACTGATTTGCTTTTTACATGGTGTTTCATAATCCCAATAGAATACATATTGATTTGAAGCAAATGTCCTTGTGTTTTCAGTGTAACCGTTTCTATGCTGTTTTGTGTCAATCGTTACTATGGATAAAAAAAATGAAGAGCTAGCACCTTTTGAGAGAGGCTCATATATATACAGATGCACACGCGCATACAAACAGAAAAACACATACAATCTACTCTGTCTATAACGGACACCCATGGGACTGGAGGAAGATGCCGTAATAGAGAAAGAGAGATCCGTTATAGGAAGAGATTGACCGATGGAATGGGTTGAAACCAATGTTTTTCTTTTATATTTGTATACTTATACTGTTATATGTAGACTTGAGGTGGCAACCAGGGGTGGTGACATAGGCTTGCCACCTCCAGAGGTGGTAACCAGAGGTGCCGACAGGAGAGGTCGCATCTACATCACATCGTTATTGACAGAGAATATTGATCAAATAGGTGAACAAATGGTTTGTTGTCCGCATAAGGCAGTTGTTTGTTAGACACAGAGGCAATGCTATTAAACTAAAGGGGTGGCGTGATGGGACCAGCACTTTTTGCCATTATTGACAGAGATTCATTATTGACAGTGGCCGTTAGTGACAGAGTAGACTGTATATATATACATAATATACATATATACATGCAGGCAGACAGGCACAAACGCACACACAAGGAGGCAGACAGATAGACATACATACACAAATACACACACATACACACATACACACATACACACATACACACATACACACATACACAAATACACGCATACAAACATACACACATACACAAATATACACATACACACATACACTCACACACATTGCCACACCTAGACACACGTTGACACACATACACCCACTTACACACACAAACATACATTGACACACATACACACACATACCACATGCACACACACATACGTAGAAATAGGCAGGTGCATATGCATACAGACACAAATACACACATACACACAGGCACACACATACACATACAGACACACACATACACACACAAACACACACATACACAAGTAGGCAGGCACATAGATATACCTACATATACACACATACACACAGACACACATATACACACATACACACAAACACACATACACACATACACACAGACACACACATACCTACACGTACCCATACACCTATACACACACTAACACACATACACATATACACATACACACATACACACATACACACATACATACACATACACACAAACCCACAGATACACATACACAAGTATGCAGGCACATAGATATACCTACACAAATGCACACACATACACACATACACACATACATACATACACATACACACATGCACACATACACACATACACACACACTAACACACACATACACATATCCACAGACACACACATGCACACAACAATACACACACATACATACACACATATATACACATACATACACATACACAGACACACAGACACACACATACACACATATACACATATACACACAGGCATTGATGCCTATCGGGCCGTGTACCTTCTGGGTGCAGCACCTACCACCGCGGTGCATCATGGGTCATCTTCCACAGTGGCGCCTGACACACTATCACTATTCCAGACACGTCAGCACTGATAAGTCTCCCCGATAAGCAAGGATAAGTGATACGGAAGAAACCAAACATATTCTTGAAGTAAACTCAGACATAGTAGCATTAGTAGTCTTTTTTAAGTTCTTTTTTGTGTACATTAGTTCGTGTGTTGTTGTTTTACGTCCTAGCAACATGCAATGTCATATCAGGACGGGTACCGACTAGTGACAGTGCAGACTCATTGCCAGCACCATGACCCACTATCCTGACATTATCCTGTCACATTATCCTGACACTGAGCCAACCAGTCCTTATCCTACCCTAATAATGCTGTGTGCCTGGCTGGGAAGCGACAAGTATCAATTTTGAAGTCGTTGGTTTGGACCTCCCCCCCCCCCCCCCAATCTCCCAAAACAGGAAACGGACGCTCAACTCATTCGGCCATTAGTTGATTAATAAGGGGAAATTTCAATCACGGGCCATTGGTCTTCCTCATTCCATTGCTCCTTGTCCTATCCTAGTAATGTAGGATAGGGCACATACTTGATTGTCTGCTTTTACATGTAAAAGCGATGGTTTGAACAAAAAACAAACATTTCTCGCCTCGAATATGGCCTATGCTGCCGAGACGGCGTAAAGCAAGCACCAATCAATCAATCAATCAGTAATGTAGGAAGCCAGGTTTTGTAGTGACAAGCATGAATTTTTAAGTAATTGATTTGACTCGCCCAGTGTTCAAACCCCGGGGGTTCGAATCCCATGGCCTACCAAAACGGGAGATGGGCTTTCAACTCATCCGCTTTTTGATTACTTGTTTTTCACCAGACGTGATGGCCGAATGAGTTGAGCGTCCGTCTCCTGTTTTTGGTAGATCATGTGATCCGAACCCATGGGTTCAAACCCTGGTCGAGTCAAACCAATGACTTACCAAATTGATACTTCTCCCTTCCTAGCCGGGCACTCGGCATCAATATGATAGGGCAAGGACTAGTCGGCTTGGTGTCAGGATAATGTGACTGAGTGGGATATCAGGTCATGGTGCAGGCAGCCTGGTCTGCCATTGTGACAGCACTATAAAGTCGCAATGAGTGAGCACTGTCACAAATCGGTAATAATATATATATATGTGCATACTTCCGCAAAACGAATCTGACAAGTGGTCGCAGATATGACCTTACATGTTGCCAAGACGTAAAACTCCGACAACCAACCCACCATCCAACCATGGCTGTGTATCATGGGAGAGGAAGTCGGGTCAGCTCCTGTGCGATGTCACCGAAATCCCGCGCCGTCACGCGTGAATGAGCGCGAGGCGCCAAGGCGGCCATTAAGATTATGATCTAGAGACAATATCGTTCCTTTTACGTCGGACCTCTACTTCAACTGTTTGATCACACACACCCCACAGTTCGGGGTGGGTGGTCACGTGGGTGTGGGGTTTAGGGACGTGTGGAGCTTTGTGGGGGGTATGTGGAGCTTTGTGGGGGTAGGGGTTGGGGAGAGGTGGAGGAGTGAGATTGTGGTGTGGGAGTATGGTGAGTGTGAAGGTGTGTGTGTGTGGGGGGGGTTGTGGAGGGGGTGTGGTGTTTTTGTGGTGCGTGTGGGTGTGGGGGTGTGGTGGTGTGGGGGTGTGGGGGATGTGAGGGTGTGGGGTGGGACGGTGTGGGTGTGTGTGTGGGTGGATGTGTGGGGGTGGAGATGTGGGGGTGTTGGGGTGTGTGTGTGGGGTGGGGGTGGGTGTGAAGGTGTGGGGGTGTGAAGGTTTGGGGGGGTGGGTGGGTGGGGATATCGGGGTGTGACGGTGTGAGGATGTGAAGTTGTGGGATGTGACGGTGTGGGTGGGTGGTGATGTGTGGGTGTGGGTGTTTGGGGGTGCGGTGGTGGGCTGTTGGTTTGTGGGGATGTGAGTGTGCAGCGGAGGGGTGTGTGTGGATGTAAGGACTTTGGATGTTAAGATTACATATCCTAGCAATACCTAGCATCATATCAGGACAGATACAGGTCTACTTGCGACCGTACACACTCATTGCAGCTTTATAGTGCTGCCTCGCTGGGAAATCAAGCTGGCGGTACCAATAACCCGAGATCCTACTCAGTTACATTTTCCTGATACTGATCAAACCATTCCTTGCTCTATCCTAGTAATTCTGAGTGCCAGGGTAGGTCACAAGTGTAAATTGTGTAAGTCATTAGTTTGACTGGACCGGGATTTTGAATCGTTGACTTTCCAGATGGGACGCTAGCCAGCTCTCTTATCTCTGCGGGTACCTTGTACGGTGAAGAGCATGTTAGGATGGGAGAGAAGGGAGGGTGCTTGGAGAGGGAAAGTGATGGAGCAGAGGGAGGGAGGTTGGAACGGGAGGTGGGAGGTGGGAGGTGGGAGGTGGGAGGTGGGAGGAAGTTTAAGAACTGTGATATACTGTATTCGAGAGAGGACTGGGAAAGGAGTAGGAGGGGGAGAGAGTGGGCGGAAAGTTAGTTTTATTTAACGACACCTCGAGAGCGCATTAATTTTTATCATCGGCTATTGGACGTCAAACATATGGTCATTCTGATATATTTCTTTGGAGGAAACCCGCCGGCGCCATATAGGCTACTCTTTCCGATAAGCAGCAAGAAGTCTTTTATATGAACTTTCCCACAGACAGGACAGCACATACCACAGCCTTTGATGAACCAGTTCTGGACCACTGATTGGAATGGAAAATAGCGCAAACTGCAAATGGGTCCACTGAGCAGGTGGACACTTTAGCTCCTGAGCTATGTCATGCTCTGAGAGAGGGCTGAATAACACCAGGCCTGGAGCTGGCCGCCAATAAATTGTCACGCTTACACTTAACTAATCAAAGCCTAGAGCGATTTGCATTAAAGAGAGTAGAGGGTTTATCATCATATTAGGGCGATAATGGGTGAAGTCAGTGAACTTTGACTTTGAAATCTTACCAATTTTAACACAGTTTGATATACTGATATACAGTAAAACCTCTCTAAATCAACCGACCATGGGACTGACTTTAAATGCTTCATTTAGGGAGGTGGCCGGTGTAGAGAGGTTTTTAAAAATTGTTGCAATGGTATTGCATGGGCGATAGTTTGGGACCCAGATATAATGATTGATATAGGGAGTGGTCGATCTGTGGAGGTGGTCGGTTAGAGGGGTAGCAGAGTGACAGTTGGTTGACGGCGTAGAGGAGGTGGGGAGGGGAGAATGCCGGATCTGCAGCGAATAACATGGAAGTTAAGGTGGTTAGAGAGAAGCATTAAGGGGCTGCCATTATTTATATCCACATAATAAATTAGATACTACATATATATATGCTGTATAAGAATGAATGATCAGAAGGTGGAAAAGAATTGGGAAATAAATTAAATGGGGGGGGGGGGCTAACCGTGGGGGGGGGGGTTGATTTGTGAGTTTTTTTCTGCTATAGTGATAATCAGTAGGAGGGGTGGGATGTGGATCTACGCTTGTTGCCTTGTGTATTTATTGACCGATATTACAATCACTACATCGTACAGAATAGGATTTTCATAAAAAGCAGACGACATTTGGAAATCAGCATTTCTTGTGTATGTAACTATGGAAACACATAAGATCGTTACATCGATAGCAGAAGATGAGTATGTAGCTATATACATTTAGATTCAATCACAGAATGGAGTAAAATACGATTGGACTGAGACTTTGTGAGAGCAGACGACAATTGAAACTTGTCTTTCAATTTGCATAAAGCACTGGGTGCTAATATAATCAAAACATGGAAGAAACTGTGTTCTTGCTGATAGCAGATTACATTTGGATATTGCTATTTATTATGTGTGTCACTATAGAAACACATTCTCAAATCACATTACACAATTCAGTTTCACTCGTAGCAGACGAATTTTGGATATTGCTATTCCTTCCGCATATCACTGTAGAAACATCTACTTATGCCATACTACATAATTCAGTTTCATTAATCGCAGACAACATTTGGATATTGCAATTTCTTGTGTGTATCACTATGGAAACATACAATCATGTTATTCTAGATACAGTATAACCCCGTTAAACCAAACTTGAAGGGACCCTAGACATTTGTTTGGATTAACCGACCATTGGTTTAACCGAGCTTTGACTTTGAGTTGGCTTTGGCAAAAACGTGGGTGCATTATGAATGTACAATGTATGTGGACACTATGAATATTGTTTTTTATGTATATACAGTTTAACCCCATTAAAACAACCTCGTTTATATCAAAGGATCGGTTGATCCAAACTTTTTTCGACGACCTGACAAGATACAACCATTTATCATATAAAAAAGTCTCAGATGACCTTAAAACCACATGAAAGTTTCGTTTAACTGTACCGGAAGTGGCCTGGGGCTGACAATTCTGTTTGGATTAACCAATACTTTGGGTTAACCGACTTTGGTTTAACCAACTTTTTTATATGATAAATGGTAGTATTTTGCCGGGCCGCCGAAAAAAGTTTGGATTAACCGATCGTTTGGTTTAACCGAGCTTGGTTTAACGGGGTTATACTGTAATTCAGTTTCACTGATAGCAGACAATATTTAGACATTGCCAGTCTTTGTGTATGTCACTAAAGAAACACATAATAAAATCATATTACGCAATTCAGTTTCACTGGTAGCAGATGATATGCGGTTGTCCCTATTTCCTATATATATCACTATAGAAACGCATAATCACGTCATATTATGCAATGCAATTTCATCGATACTTTGTATATATGACCGTATATGCTAGTGTAGGGAAAGCAACCAGATGGGTCTATTGTGAGATGGTCTGCCAGGTTTGGGTACGAGCCGACAGGTGGCGCTTGGCGCGGTGCCTCTCCCACTGTCTCACGGGCTGTGCCTCACTGCTCACCCGATCCGCACCTGTCCGCACACCGTCTCTCTCTGACTATGTTATTCAGCTTGTCTGTTTTTTGTTTCTTTAAAATTTTGGTTGATTTGATTTGGTAGGGCGGGTTAGTCCAGCCAGTGATTAATTACTTGTCGTTTGACTAATTATATATTGTTTGACTATTGATGTTTATCAGAAATAAAACACATGTTGGCCAGTCTACCATCGTTGGCGCTTACTTACAAACAGATATTTGCAAACTTGTGCTAAATGAATGTTCCTGTGTTTCTACTTCTCGGGTAACAAAGCTCTTCTTTCTTCGCAGATGACGTGGAAGGTTGCGGTGTTCCTGGTTTCGTGCCTCTTCCTCTCAGCATCAGCCGCAGCGTCTGCGTTTGACCTGCGAGCTCTGGAAGGTCAGATCCCCAATTATCGCTCACTTTTGTTGTTGTGGTACATTAGTTGATTAAGCAAAGGAAATTTCAATTGCAGACAATTGGTCTTCCTTATTCCACTGCCCCTTGCTCTATCCTAGTTTTTTAAAGTTTTTTTTTAGTGATGAATTTATTTACCCTGCTCATAACGGCTTTATTGTAACTGTCTGCAACTACCTGTTACCACAGGGCCAATGGGATCCCTTACCTACATTGCAACTACCTGTTACCACAGGGCCAATGGGATCCCTTACCTACATTGCATCCCTTACCTACATTGTTCTACCGCCAGAGGCTGCTCACCATAACTACAGGGGGAGTGCATGACATAATTAACACTTGTTTTCACCACTGGGCAGCACAAATCCTATTCTGAATTTAGTTTTGAGCAAATAATGTTGTGTTTCTTGCTTCTTGTTTATGGCTTGTAACTGTTTGTTGATTGCAAACAGTCCAAAATGAGCTTTTACTATTCTTAGTGTTAGTACATTTAAACATCATCTGGTTTTCTAGGGTACGTTATTTTTTAGTAGTTCCTAGTAAGACCGAGCACCAGGTTAGGTAGTGACAAGTATCAATGTTAAGTCATTGGTCTCACTCGGCCAGGGTTGGAACTTGGGGGTTCGAATCCCACGACCTACCAGAATGGGTTGTTTGTTTGTTGTTGTTTTCCGTTCTAGCAACATCTAAGGTCATATCAGAATGGGTACCGACTTGTGACAGTGCGCACTCATGGTGACTTTATAGTGCTGCCCCACTGGGAGATCAGGCCGCCAGCACCATGACCTGATATCCCACTCAGTCACATTATCCTGATACTGAGCCAACTACTTCTTGCCCTATCCTAATAATGCCGAGCGCCAGGCTAGGAAGCAACACGTATCAATTTTTAAGTCATTGGTTTGACTCGACCAGGGTTCGAACCCATGATCCCATGGACTACCAACACGGGAGACGGATGTTCTAAGTCTATCCCATTCGGCCATCCCGTCTGTTCTCCCAGAATGGGAGGCGGATGCTCAACTCATTCGACCATAGCATCTGGTTGTATCATCGGAACCGTTGTTTCCATCACTGACTTTGACTTTGCTATTAATATGTAATGTATAAGCATTATGCCAGTATAAAGGTGTGGA
Source organism: Branchipolynoe longqiensis (assembly GCA_030323885.1). Taxonomy (NCBI): domain Eukaryota; kingdom Metazoa; phylum Annelida; class Polychaeta; order Phyllodocida; family Polynoidae; genus Branchipolynoe; species Branchipolynoe longqiensis. Next base: position 87,340,215 of record CM059193.1, on the reverse strand, counting down.
ATGGAACTATTGTTATTAGAGTCCATTATTGTTACTGTACATGCTACTCGATCGCAAATCAACCTATTCACATCAATAATAATATAGAATATCTATTATTTATAATAATATACTTCGGTAATATTTCATTTGGGGGGAAATGATTGACTGGTTTAGAACAACTTCCTGTAGTTTAAAACAACTTCCCATGTTTTGATGTGAATATGTTTTGATGTGAATATGTTTTGATGTGAATATTTGCGACCAAATGTGTGCCATGTGAAACCTGTGGTGAAAGGTGTGTGGTGTGAGGTGTGTAGTGTCAATTGTGTGAAGTGAGGTGTGAGGTGTGTGGTGTGTGATGTGTGGTGTGAGATTTGTGAGGTGAGGTCTGTGGTGTGAGTTGTGTGGTGTGAGTTGTGTGGTATGAGATGTGGCGAGAGATGTAAAGTTCCTACACAATCTATTGTCGGGCAAACACTTCCCTAATATTGGCTACTCACTAATTCAACTCCCCTATTATCGCTCAATACTGTAGCAGTTGTATATATATAAATGCCAAACTCTACCAGGAGCCCACAACGGCTCCCAACCCAGCTGCACCCTACACCCATATACACAAGTATATGCGAGTATATATATATATGTGAAGTGGGCGAGATTATTCCCGAGGTGTGACTGTAGCGGGCTTAGGCCGAGCAACCCGCATTTTGGATTGTTGGCTGCTCGCCAGGACGAGCCCGCATTGGCCACCAAATGCGGGGCAGGGTTCACTGCGGTAACTCGTTGCTAGGATATGCAGGTTGCGACTTTCCTAGCAATGGTAGAAGGTCGGGCGTTCGGGCCCAGACCCATCGGACGTGTTTGTGCACACTCTGATGTTTTAGACAAAATATATGCTTTAATTGTCGGAATTCCAAAATGTTTCTTGAATTAAATGAACGAAATGGGAAAGCGGCGTATTTATTCATATTTATCATTATTAGCGAACCCGAATTGTACCAGGAGGGACATGAATAAAGTTTGGAGCTCTTAAAAGTGATTGGAACGTTCCTTGCGTCTTTTACTCTCCTCCAATCCTTAAGTATATTAACCGCTATGGTCAACTTGATATTGATATTCGATTATTCTATATGCAATTAAGGGCCTTCTGCCTGGCAGGCTTTAAGGAACCGAACAAACCAATACCTTAACCACCTTCTGAATAGAGATACAAGTTGCATAATAATTAAATTACTATCTAGTCTGTCCCTTACCAGTCACAGTGGTGACACTAAATATCAGGTGTCGGTGCTGGATTTAAGGTATTCCAAGTAACACATGCATAACACACTATAAAGTCGGGAAGGAGAGCCAGAGGATTAAGGGAGTAATTAATACAAATCCATAAAATGCGGGGAGAGCGGTCGATCCGTAGCTTTGTCCACCCTTATCCCGGGGATCACACCGACGGACGTGGTCAACCGGCGGCGGGACGAGCGGTGGCAGCGGTCTGCGGTAGGCCCAGGAAATTCACCCGGAAATCATTATAGAAAATAACACATTAGGCTAGCCTTAGGCGGAGGGCGAAATAGCCGAACGGCTAAATGTATATGTATATCGAGGACAGAAATTCATGGCCTGCTTCTATTCGCAAAGGCACAGCTCAGTTTGAAGCTGATCATATATCTCAAGCTAAACAAAAGCACTACCAGAGGAAAAGATCATCTCATTCACCCACCAGACTCTCTGACTGCAGCTACACACATGTCTAACATGCCACCACATATTCTGAGCATATATTGGACTCATCGGTCATCACTGAGTTCACAACAAATGATGAGTTACTGTCATCATCACCACCAATCGACAACCAAGATATATGTATCTATATATATATGCATAAACAGTTGGCCCCTAGTAAACAGAATATCAAAATACTGGAGTGGTTGAGACAAGTTATATATTCTCGGGTGAGAATATATCAATTGTTCACCTACAATTTGTAATGTGACATCGGCACAAGTCTGGAGGCGGTAGTGCCCAGACGCAGCTGGTATCAGGGTGGCCAGGAGCCACTCATAGGTGGCACCGGAGTGCGAGTAGCAGGAACTAACTCTTGTGACAGTAGGATAATAGATCAGAACTAATATAGAAAAGGGAACTAATAAGTGGTGGTGTCCTTGTTTATATTCCCATAATAGATTATAGAGCACATATATACATAATGGTGTATAACACATGATGCGAGTATAAAAATATGAAACGATATTGTTGTAATTATTTATATTACTTGATATTATTGATATTACCAATATTGTTATACTCCGTAAGACTCCACACTTAACCAATAGTGCCACCTGTGGCCCGCCTCTCCTCCACTGGATGTCGACAAGTGTTAGTTGCACCGAAGGATTTTTTCCAGTGGGTGAATGACCTAATGACACTCTTTGTACAAACTCTTACATTTGATCCGGTCTAACTCAGCTGTTTTCCACCCACCAACCTTCCTTCTCCTTTACCCCGTCAAGTGCCCTCATTTTGTTAAAAGGACACACAACTGCCTGGCCGTGCGATGATTATTGTGTCACGTGACCCTTACCTAGCGGTGGTGTCGATACGGATGTCCCTGGTTGATGCTTGTTTGCCATGCCTTACTATGCAGGTATTGCAATACCTCAGGGAGTTTGACGCCCCTGCCCTACAAAGTTGTAAACCACTGCCTTGTGGTACAGGTTCTTGACAGAACGGTAGGCTAAGGGAGCAAACCCTGAACAGAAAACCATGTCACTGTGGCTGCATCAAGGGCGGTTGATGTATGGAACTCCCAACATCTCACGACCAGCCACTGCAGTGACAAATAGTTTTGCGCCTGTCTGGACATGTTCTTTGCTGGTGTGTAACCTCTATTTGCTCCCCAAGAGAGTGCTGCTGGTAACTTGCAAAAGCCAGCAGCACTTCAACACTTTTGCAGGCAGCTTTCATGAAATGTAGGCTAACCTGGAAGGACAAAGTGACAAGTGAGGAAATACTCTACAGAAGATCTTCTGATCAAAAAGAATCTCCGGTGGACTGGACACCTCATGAGGATGTCATCAGCAGGCTACCAAAACAGATCCTCAACTGTCAACTGTCTTCTGGTTACAGAAAGAGAGGGCGCCCTCATCTCCGGTTCAAGGATACCATCAAGAGAAACCTGAAAATGAGAGACATAAAGACCGACTCATGGACATCACTCTCACAGCAGAGAGCTAAATGGAGAGCAGCAGTCAAGTAATGAAAGCAGTCTTTGTCACATCACGACCGACAGCATGATGATGATGATGATGACTAAAAACCAGACGGGATGGCCGAATGAGTTGAGCGTCCATCTCCTGTTTTGGGAGATCGGGAGATCCGAACCCATGGCTTCATGGGTGCGAACACTGGTCGAGTCAAACCAATGACTTCAAAATTGATACTTGTCTCTTCCTAGCCAGGTGCTCGGCATTATTAGGATAGGGAAAGACTGGTTGGGTTGGTGTCAGGATAATGTGGCTGGGTGGGATATCAGGTCATGGTGATGGCAGCCTAGGTCTCCCAGTGGGGCAGCACTATAAAGTTGCCATGAGTGTCCACTGTCACATGTCAGTGCCAATCCTGGTATGACCTTAGATGTTGCTAGGATGTAAAATAACAGCAAGAACAGCTGTCTTGCTAACAAAGAAATCAGCACCAATTTCGAGAAGGTATTCTTAAAGCTGGACAAGCTGAAGAAAACGTCAAAATGTCCACGCCAAAATCACTTAGCTGGAGTTTATTATTTTCTGATGGGGGGGGGGGGGGCCTTGTGTGTGTGATGGAGATGGGAAATATTGCGCCTAGAGCAAGATTCAAACCCACTATACAACATTTTCCACAGATGCTGCGCAGTTCGCTGATATTCACAACGGTAGTTCTTACTACTGCCGTCAGAGGGCAGGTTGATGGCGGAAACCGTCTATAAGATCCACAACATAAGTTCTTACCACTGCCGTCAGAGGGCAGAGTGGTGGTGGAAATTAACTATAAAACCTTTTTCACAGAAAACGTCGCACGGTGAGCTGCTTGCTATTCACAACAGAAGTTCTTACCACTACCGTCAGAGGGCGGGTTGGTGGTGGAAGCCCTCTATAAGATCCACAACAGTAGTTCTTACAAGTGCCGTCAGAGGGCAGGTCGGGGCAAAAACCCATTATATATATTTTTTTTCTTGAAGATTTATACTGCCTATCATGGATAAGCCTGAATAGATTTGTTTTCACCATTAGACAGTTTGTTGATAGAAAGCCTGAGCCTACACTTTTACCGACCCAAGGGATTTTTAACCTCCCACACCACATAGACATGGTATGAGAGCAACTGGCCTTTGATTACGCTATAAGTTATACACAGCGGTGGAAATCCAAATTGGCAGAGGTGGGAGGGTATGGGGAATCGAACCACTGACCTACGGATTAGGAGTCCGACCTAGAAAAAAGTCAGACACTCTAACCACTCCACCACAGAAAACACCAAGACATTTTCCGCAGAGCATTCTGCACAGGGAGCTTCTATCCACAACAGCAATTCTTACTATTGCCATCAGAGGGCGATGTGGTGGTGGAAATCCTCTATAGAACCTTTTTCAGAGAAAACGTCGCAGAGCGAGTTGCTATCCACAACATAAGTTCTTGCCACTGCCTCCACAGGGCGTTTGGTGGTGGAAATCTTCTGTAAAAGCTTATGCGCAGAACATACAGCACAGTGAGTGGCTATCCATGAGTGCTCACCACTGCCGTCAGAGGGCGGGTCGGTTGTGGAAATCATCTATTGTCCATCAAAGCGCCAGGTTTCCCACACTTTACTTTACTCTGCAAACAGTCTGAGTGTGACAGAGGAGATTGGGATGGTGAGAGTATACATTGTGTCATCATCATCATCATCATCATGCTGTCGGTCGCGATGCGACGAAGACTGCTTTCATTACTTGACCGCCGCTCTCCATTTAGCTCTCTGCTGTGAGAGTGATGTCCATGAGTGAGAGTGATGTACATTGTGTAAAGGTGGATCATATATATACTCAGCCAGATTCCACAAAGGTACTATATGTACAGTAAACCCTCTCTAGATCGCCCGACCATGGGACTGACTTTAAATGGTCCATTTACGGAGGTTTAATTGGGTCCCAAACGATCGCCCATAGAATACCATTGTAATGATAACAACAAAAACTCCCTAAGCTGCCCACCTCCCTAAATGGACCATGTAAAGTCGTAAAGCAACCACCAATCAATCGATCATCAACAAAGAAAAGGTCTACTAAACGAATACCACCACCAACCCGCAGACTGATGGCAATGTAACAATCAAAAGATCGACGAAGATTGGATTTGAACCCACGCGGGCAGAGCCCAATGGATTAGCAGTCCATCGCCTTAACCACTCGACCACCTCGTCAGTGCAACTCTTTTTGTAATGAGGAAAGTTGTTCAGATATGTTTAGTGTACATCAAATGGATGAAAGTATTACCAATACATCAAAATATCGACGAGGATGGGATTCGAACCCACACGGGCAGAGCCCAATGGATTAGCAGTCCATCGCCTTAACCACTCGGCCACCTCGTCTGTTCAGATACTTTTCTTCAAGCGGTGACGGTCTTTACACATGCTTTGTGTAAAGAGTCTTATAGTTATAGGTGATGTTTGTTTGTTGTTGTTTTACATCCTAGCAACATCTAAGGTCATATCAGGACGGGTACCGACTTGTGACCGTGCGCACTCATGGTGACTTTATAGTGCTGCCCCACTAGAAGACCAGGCCACCAGCACCATGACCTGATATCCCACTCAGTCACATTATCCTGACACTGAGCCAACCAGTCCTTGCCCTATCATAATAATGCCAAGCGCCAGGCTAGGAAGCAACAAGTATGATTTTTTAAGTCATTGGTTTGACTCGACCAGGGATCCTACCCACGACCCCACGATCTACCAACATGGGAGACGGATGCTCTAACTCATTCGGCCATCCCATCTGGTTCTGCAAAGAACTAACGCAAGCTGTGATATCACTGAAAAGAACCAATCATTTTCTGGCTAGCATCTCAATGTGAAACATGTTCTGTGCCAAGGGTCTGATAGATCATTTCCACCACCAAATTCGCCCTCTGGCAGTAGCGGAAAGAACTAATGTTGTGGGTAGCAGCTCAGTTCACAGCATGCCCCATGGAAAGAAAAACACTCCACACATCACAAGTGATGCCGAAGGTGCTTGCTAGATAATCTCATTGGATTATTCAATTCAATTCAATTCTTTTATTTTAACTCTCTGCAAGGTATCTTTACAATAAACTGTGGTGATACAATAAATGCATACAAATTCCTTACAGACAGAAAGGATCCCAGAAAAACGATGCTTATCTAGCTGGTCTCCATGATGTGAATGAACAAGTGATGACAATAACAGATTATCCACCGGAAGTCAATAGAGCCTCGCTTGTCAACAAAGGAAAGCGGTAATCTTGGCGGCCATCTTGTTATATCACGATCCCCATCTTGGACGCCGATTTGGCACATCCTCAAGGAAAGTGGGGTGCTAATATTGTAGATCTGGGTCTGGATACACAAAGGCACAGAGGCATGACAATGCATTATCCAGAGTATATGAGAGATATGCTCCAGGAGAGAACAAATGTTCGAACACTGCGCTCCACAGTCTCCAGCCAGTTAGCAGTTCCTCGGAGCAGACTCAAAGGCTTTGGGGATCATGCTTTACTATTGCTGCCCCGAGACTGGAATGCTCTGCCAGGATATATCACTGATTGTAAATCTGTTGGTGCTTTTAAAAAAGGTCTGAGGACACATTTGTTTAAATCTGCTTTTAACTAGGTGAAATTTATTTTCCTGTATATTTGTTTGTTATGTAAAGCGCCTGAGAACGGCTTGCTGGATCGGGCGCTATATAAATGTTTTATTATTATTATTGTTATCTAGGTACTGGTTGTTTGTTGGAGTTTTGCGTCCTGGCAACATATAAGTTCATACCAGGACGGTTTAGTTTATGCGATAGGCTGTGTTTGACATGTACAGCTGGTTCCCCCTGGTCTGTAAATTGACGCAACACAAATTCCTTGCTCTGCCCACTCTGGCATCACGGAACCGCACCCCGACTAGCCAGGCCACAGATAACCTCTCATGGTTGGGGGAAGGCCACTAGCCAGGCACAGTAGGGGGGGTCCACCCTCTGGCTAACCTGCTGCCACCTTTTGCAATATGCGGGAAACAATGGCCGATGCAGTACCTGCCACCACCGTGTGCTGGTCACGCTCACGTATGGACAGCTACACTAATATTGTTTGTTTGTTGGTGTTTTACGACCTAGCAACATCTAAAGTCAAATCAGGACGGGTACTGACTTGTGACAGTGCGCACTCATGGCGACTATATAATGCTGCCCCACTGGGACACCAGCCCACCAGCACCATAACCTAAAATCCCACGCAGTTACAGTATCCTGACACGGAGCCAACCAGTCCTTGCCATATCCTAATAATGCCAAACGAAAGGCTAGGAAGCGAAAAGTATCAATTTTTAACTCATTGGTTTGACTCTACCAGGATTCAAACCCACAAACTCGTGGGCTCGGATATCCCGATGTCCCAAAATAGAAGACGGATGCTCTACTCATTTGGCTACCCCGTCTGGTCACTAATATTGTGTAATTCCTGTGACAGTGGGCAGATTGAGGCCTCTAGACCTATTTCATATGACATCAGCATAGGTATCTAGGTCAGTGCACGCTGTTTGGCTGCAGGACGACACACGGTCACACTGCAAACTCAATGGCTATGAGTAATCTTTATACAGAAAATGTGAAATATCTCTAAAACCACACCACCTAGCAACAAACCACCTGGGTCACATATAGAAAACATATTCACCGAATAGATTATATTAAATTCATAAGGTTATGGTTCTGGATTTCTGTTAATTTTGAAAAATTAGACGTTTTGCACTGCGCATACCGGCAAACTCAATGCATTGTCAATGGTCATGAGCAATCTTCAAACAGAAAATGTGAAATATCTCTAAAACCACACCACCTAGAAACAAACCGCTTGGAACACATATAGTAAACATATTCAACAAACAGATTATATTAAATGTATTTGGTTAGGGTTCTGCATTTCTATTAAGTGCCTAATGAGTATGACAGTGTGTAATGGGTATGACAATGTGTAATGAATATGATAGTTTTCCATGAGTATGACAATGTGTAATGAATATGATAGTGTTCAATGAGTATGACAGTGTGTAATGAGTACGACAGTGTGTAATGAGTATGACACTGTGTAATGAGTATGACAGTGTGTAATGAATATGATAGTGTTCAATGAGTATGACAGTGTGTAGTGAGTATGACAGTGTGCAATGGGTATGACAGTGTGTAATGGGTACGACAGTGTGTAATGAGAATGACAGTGTGTAATGAGTATGACAGTGTGTAATGCATATGATAGTGTTCAATGAGTATGACAGTGTGTAATGAGTACACCAGTGTGTAATGGGTATGATAGTGTGTAATGGGCACAACAGTGTGTAATGAGTATGACAGTGTGTAATGAGTGTGACAGTGTGTAATGAATATGATAGTGTTCAATGAGTATGACAGTGTGTAATGAGTACGACAGTGTGTAATGGATACGACAGTGTGTAATGAGTATGACAGTGTGTAATGAATATGATAGTGTTCAATGAGTATGACAGTGTCTAATGAGTACGACACTTTGTAATGGGTATGACAGTGTGTAATGGGTATGACAGTGTGTAATGGGTATGGCAGTGTGTAATGGGTATGGCAGTGTTCAATGAGTATGACCATGTGTAATGAATATAATAGTGTTCAGTGAGTATGACAGTGTGTAATGGGTACGACAGCATGTAATGAGTATGACAGTGTGTAATGAGCATGACAGTGTGTAATGAATATGATAGTGTTCAATAGGTATGACAGTGTGTAGTGAGTATGACAGTGTGTAATGAATATGATAGTGTTCAATAGGTATGACAGTGTGCAGTGAGTATGACAGTGTGTGTAATGAGTACGACAGTGTGTAATGGGCACGAGAGTGTGTAATGAGTATGACAGTGTGTAATGAGTATGACAGTGTGTAATGAATATGATAGTGTTCAATGAGTATGACAGTGTCTAATGAGTATGACAGTGTGTAATGGGTATGACAGTGTGTAATGGGTATGACAGTGTGTAATGGGTACGACAGTGTTTAATGGGTATGACAATGTGTAATGGATATGATAGTGTTCAAGGAGTATGACAATTTTGAATGGCTATGACAGTGTTCAATAAATATGACAGTGTGTAATTACATTACTATGACAGGGTGTAATGAGTGTGACAGCATGTATTAGTATTACACTGTGCTTTGAATATGACAAGATGTGATGACTGTGACTGTGCACCGACTGTGACTTCTTCCACTTCCTCCACATAACCTGACAAGCCGGATGTTGGCACTAAACACATTTAGCACTGACTAACACGCAACTTCCTCCACATAACCTGACAAGCCAAATGTTGTCGCTAAACAGATTTAGCACCAACTAACACACGACTTCCTCCACATAACCTGACAAGCCGGATGTTGGCACTAAACACATTTAGCACCGACTAACACGCGACTTCCTCCACATAACCTGACAAGCCAAATGTTGTCGCTAAACAGATTTAGCACCAACTAACACGTGACTTCCTCCACATAACCTGACAAGCCGAATGTTGTCACTAAACACATTTAGCACCAACTAACACCCGACTTCCTCCACATAACCTGACAAGCCGAATGTTGTCACTAAACACATTTAGCACCAACTAACACGCAACTTCCTCCACATAACCTGACAAGCCGAATGTTGTCACTAAACACATTTAGCACCAACTAACATGCGACTTCCTCCCCATAACCTGACAAGCCAAATGTTGTCACTAACCACATTTAGCACCAACTAACACGCAACTTCCTCCACATAACCTGATAAGCCGAATGTTGTCACTAAACAAATTTAGCACCAACTAACATGCGACTTCCTCCCAATAACCTGACAAGCCGAATGTTGTCACTAAACACATTTAGCACCAACTAACACGCGACTTCCTCCCCATAACCTCACAAGCCGCATGTTGCCACTAAACACATTTAGCACTGACTAATACGCAACTTCCTCCCCATAACCTGACAAGCCGAATGTTGTCACTAAACACATTTAGCACCAACTAACACGCGACTTCCTCCCCATAACCTGACCAGCCAGATGTTGTCACTAAACACATTTAGCACTGACTAACGCGTGACTTCCTCCACAAACCTGACAAGCTGGATGTTGTCGCTAAACACATTTAGCACCAACTAACACGCGACTTCCTCCCAATAACATGACCAGCTGGATGTTGTCGCTAAACAAATTTGGCACCGACTAACAGCTGACTTCCTCCCCAGTACCTGACAAGCCAAATGTTGGCACTAAACACATTTAGCACCGACTTCCTCGCCATTACCTGACAAGCCGGATGTTGTCGATAAACACATTTAGCACCATCTACCACGCGACTTCCTCCACATAACCTGACATTGTCGCTAAACACATTTGGCACCGACTAACACGCAACTTCCTCCCCATAACCTGACATTGTCGCTAAACACATTTAGCACCGACTAACACGTGACTTCCTCCCCATAACCTGACATTGTCACTAAACACATTTAGCACCGACTAACACATGACTTCCTCCCCATAACCTGACATTGTCGCTAAACACATTTAGCACCGACTAACACACGACTTCCTCCCAATAACCTGACATTGTCGCTAAACACATTTAGCACCGACTAACATGCGACTTCCTCCCCATAACCTGACAAGCCGGATGTAGTCGCTAAACACATTTAGCACCGACTAACCTTCTCCGCTTCCTCTTCCTCTTGTAGGATGCGACCAGAACGGGCCGCTAGGGATGATCACAGGCGCCATCCAGGACTGGCAGATCACCGCCTCCAGCACCTACCCGCAGGAGTGGGACAAGGGGTGTCATGAGCGGTACGGCCGCGTGTACCAGCCGAATGGACTCGGCTGGTGTGCCAAGTACAAGTCCTCGTCCGAGTGGGTCCAGGTCGACCTGGGAGTCGCCGCCAAGGTGGGTCACGTGACATGATTTCACGACATTATGAAAGTGGTATCGTCATGCTGTAGGTCACGATGCGACAAAGACCGCTTTCATTACTTGACTGTCGCTCTCCATTTTGATCTCTGCTGTGAGAGTAATGTCCATGAGTCGGTCTTAATGTCTGTCAGCTTCAGGTTTCTCTTGATGGTATCTTTGAACCGGAGACGAGGGCGCCCTCTCTTTCTGTAACCAGAAGACAGTTGAGAATAGAGTATCTGCTTTGGTAGCCTGTCTGATGACATCCTCATGAGGTGTCCAGTCCACCGGAGATTCTTTTTGATCAGAAGATCTTCCATAGAGGGCAGCCCCGTCCGTTCGAGTATTTCCTTATTTGTCACTTTGTCCTTCCAGGTTAGCCTCATGATCGAACTCATGAAGGCATGCAGCTTTTTCACCTGTCGTCTGTACACTGTCCAAGCCTTGGCTCCGTGTAGTAGGGTGGATAGCTCGATTGCACGGTAGATCTTGCCTTTGACCCGCATGGCCACATGGTGGTTGTTCCAGAGCAGGAGTTGATGCCAATAAAGTTGTATACTCCGCCCGATAAAAGCATCAAATTTTTGTTAGGAAGGAAAATACTTAGAACAACAAATATATATATTGTTGATTGTTCCCGCCCATGCCTGACAACAAATATATAAATTGTTGATTGTCCCTGCCCATGCCTGACAACAAATATATAAATTGTTGATTGTTCCCGCCCGTGCCTGACAACAATTATATAAATTGTTGATTGTGCCTGCCCATGCCTGATAACAAATATATAAATTGTTGATTGTCCCTGCCCATGCCTGAAAACAAATATATAAATTGTTGATTGTCCCTGCCTGTGCCTGACAACAAATATATAAATTGTTGATTGTCCCTACCCATGCCTGAAAACAAATATATAAATTGTTGAGTGTCCCTGCCGTGCCTGACAACAAATATATAAATTGTTGATTGTTCCCACCCTTGCCTGACAACAAATATATAAACTGTTGATTGTCCTCGCCCGTGCCTGACAACAAATATATAAATTGTTGATTGTCCCCGCCCATGCCTGACAACAAATTGTCCCCGCCCATGCCTGACAACAAATATATAAATTGTTGATTGTCCCCGCCCGTGCCTGACAACAAATATATAAATTGTTGATTCTTCCCGCCCATGCCTGACAACAAATATATAAATTGTTGATTGTCCCCGCCCATGCCTGACAACAAATATATAAATTGTTGATTGTCCGAGCCCATGCCTGACAACAAATATATAAATTGTTGATTGTCCTCGCTTATGCCTGACAACAAATATATAAATTGTTGATTGTCTCTGCCCATGCCTGACAACAAATATATAAATTGTTGATTGTCCCCGCCCATGCCTGACAACAAATATATAAATTGTTGATTGTCCCTGCCCATGCCTGACAACAAATATATAAATTGTTGATTGTCCCTGCCCATGCCTGACAACAAATATATAAATAGTTGATTGTCCCCAGCCATGCCTGACAACAAATATATAAATTGTTGAATGTCCCTGCCCATGCCTGACAACAAATATATAAATTGTTGATTGTCCCTGCCCATGCCTGACAACAAATATATAAATTGTTGATTGTCCCCGCCCATGCCTGACAACAAATATATAAATTGTTGATTGCTCCCACCCATGCCTGACAACAAATATATAAATTGTTGATTGTCCCTGCCCATGCCTGACAACAAATATTTAAATTGTTGATTGTTCCCACCCATGCCTGACAACAAATATATAAATTGTTGATTGTCCGCGCCCATGCCTGATAACAAATATATAAATTGTTGATTGTCCCTGCCCATGCCTGACAACAAATATATAAATTGTTGATTTTCTCAGCCCATGCCTGACAACAAATATATAAATTGTTGATTGTCCGAGCCCATGCCTGACAAAAATATATAAATTGTTGATTGTCTCCGCCCATGCCTGACAACAAATATATAAATTGTTGATTGTCCCTGCTAAGGCCTGACAACAAATATATAAATTGTTGATTGTCTCCGCCCATGCTTGACAACAAATATATAAATTGTTGATTGTCTGAGCACATGCCTGACAACAAATATATAAATTGTTGATTGTCCCCGCCCATGCCTGATACCAAATATATAAATTGTTGATTGTCCCCGCCCATGCCTGACAACAAATATATAAATTGTTGATTGTCCCCACCCGTGCCTGACAACAAATATATAAATTGCTGATTGTCCCCGCCCGTACCTGAAAAATTGCCCGCCCTTCATTAAATTTGTTTTCATTAAAATAAACAAGCTGTTAGAAATGCATCAATTCAACTTTCATAAGCACACAATCTGTGCAACATAGTTATGTATTATGCCTACATCACACGCCAGATGTTGGACATAACTGAACCAAATAATTGAACCGACGTATTGGAGTTAGTTACCTGTGTACTTATTAAGGATAGCTACAGAGAAGGGCACATTATGTTTGTTGTTGTTTTACATCCTAGCAACATCTAAAGTCATATCAGGACTGGTACCGACTTGTGACAGTGCACACTCATGGTGACTTTATAGTGCTGCCCCACTGGAAGACCAGGCCGCCAGCACCATGACCTGATATCCCACTCAGTCACATTATCCTGACACTGAGCCAACCAGTCCTTGTCCTATCCTAATAATGCCGAGCGCCTGGCTAGGAAGCACCAAGTATCAATTTTTAAGTTATTGGTTTGACTCGACCAGGGTTCGAACCCACGACCCCACGATCTACCACAGACGCTCTAACTCATTCGGCCATTACGTCTGGTCTCGGGCACATTATGTCAATTTAATAGAATATGTTACCGTTGTAGTGACTAGTGTTTTGACAAGCAGGCCAATGTTAATTTTGTATGTTTACACATCAAATATCTCCAAAGTTACTCATTTTAAATCAAAGTTGCTGCAACTTAAAGCTGCGCAGTCCGATGAAATATCAATTTTTCAAAACCAAACCAATTATCTAGATTTGATCTTACATATCTAACTTAGATACTGATGCACTTATTAAGCATTTGTTTCTGCGTAGAAGGCAATACTGAGTCAATTTAACAGAACCTGTTGCTGCAGAAGTCTATGGTGTCAGAGTTTTGGCAAGCTTGCCAAAACTAATTTTCCATGTTTGCGCTCAAAATATCTCAAAAGTTTACCATTTAAAATAAAAGTAACCTTGAACTAATGTAAAGTAGATACTAGTGATCGATCTAATATATTTATCTCAGAAAAAATACAGAAATTCTAAACCATCGGACTATGCAACTTTAATGTAAAGTAGATTGAGTATTGAGTGACTATTGTTATGGTACCATCTCCCTTGGTACCGTGACGCCAGACTGCCGATCTATATAAACGGTACCCTGATGTCAGACTGCCACACTGCTGTCACCGTCCCATGATTTTAGAATATCCTTCTGTCGCCATAGAACAGTGTCAATAAAGGCATCCCCATTGGTCTGAATGCGGCAACCTTCGGATGTAAAACAATGGTACCATGATGCTAGATTGCCGATCTATATCATTATCAACGGTACCATGATGCTAGACTGCCACACTGCTGTCACTGTGCTGTGATTTTAGAATATCATTCTGTTGCCATGTTACCGTCTCAATAGAGGCCCTTATTTATCTCAGCAATGAATTGCAATGTACAGTTGAACATCGAAGGATGTACTAATACTATGGCAGTGGGTGGTATTTGTAGCGCATTGTGACGTCATAAACAGCGTCGCTCTGGCCTCTACCCCCCCCCCTCCAACCCGTCCCCCGAGGCGCCCCCCCCCCCCTCACATACACAATTGGTTCGCGCCCACCGGGCATTCGCTGGGACGGGTTAGTCGGTGGCCACGCATTGCTAAGAGAAAACGGAAAGAAAAAGAAAAAGGAAATAAAAGATCAAAAGAAAAAAGGGGAACAGAAAAAGAATAAAGAAAAAGAAAAAGAAAAGAAACAAAGATAACAATATTTTAAACAGAGAAAAGAAGAAGAACACATGATAGACAAAAAAATTAGGGGAAAAACAGAGAAGACAAAATAGAGCAGAAAAAAAGTATAAAGAAAAAAAAAGAAAAAATAGAGAAAAAAGGTGTGAACAAATTGTGAAATACAATTAAAGAAAGGGAACCAGTCAAGGCTAATTACCACATTGGTGCGGGGGAAAAAACTACTAGCAGGACAAGCAAAAAGTATTGTTAAAAATAATATATGTGTTGGTGTCACCTGTAATTTGTTAACACCCAGAAACTTACATGGCTGACGACTATCCTCATAGGGCATTCAGTAGGGCGTGTGTGTATAGCAACTTGTACTACTAACGACTGTCCTCTTAGGGCATTCAGTAGGTTGTGTGTGTATAGCAACTTACACTACTAATGACTATCCTCATAGGGCATTCACTAGGGCTCGTGTGTATAGCAACTTACACTACTAATGGCCATCCTCATAGGGCATTCACTAGGGCTCGTGTGTATAGCAACTTACACTACTAATGACTATCCTCATAGGGCATTCACTAGGGCTTGTGTGTATAGCAACTTACACTACTAATGGCCATCCTCATAGGGCATTGAGTAGGGTTCGTGTGTATACCAACTGACATTACTAACGACTATCCTCAGAGGGCGTTCAGTAGGGCTCGTGTGGTTCGCGTGTCAGAGTAGTCCTTATTATTATCATTATTATTAATTTTCTTTTATATATTAAAGGAATTGGACCATTTTTTTCTTAGGGATGACGGAAGAGAAAGCAAAATATCTTATGGTGATCAGTGAAATCAAACCAATCTTTATCAGAGAAACCCTCGAACACCCCCCCCCCCCAAACACAAGAAAAAAAGCCCAACACAATCAAAACAAAACAAAAAACACAGAGGGAATAAGATGTGTTTGTTGAAATAAAATTAAGCATCAGTATATTTTGAAAACACTCAACATTGTGATAAAAGTGATGAGAAATGATCAATATTGCGCCTAAAGCAGGATTGGAACCCACGATGTGCCATTCCAGGGCAAGTGTGCTAACCATCACACTCCCCAGCCTTCCGGATTAGATCACCCTAACCACACCTATATGTCTATGTGGATCCTTGCCTCAGACGTCACACCAGACAGGATGGCCGAATGAGTTAGAGCGTCCGACTCCCGTGCTGGTAGATCATGGGGTCATGGGTTGGAACCCTGGTCGAGTCAAACCAATGACTTAAAAATTGATACTTGTCGCTTCCTAGCCCGGCGCTTGGCATTATTAGGATAGGGCAAGGACTGGTTGGCTCAGTGTCAGGATAATGTGACTGAGTGGGATGCCAGGTCATGGTGCCAGCAGCCTGGTTTCCCAGTGGGACAGCACTATAAAGTCACCATGAGTGTGCACTGTCACAAGTCGGTACCCATCCTGATATGACCTTAGAAGTTGCTTCGACATAAAACAACAACAGACAAACAAACAAGCCTAAGAGGTTAATACAGACTGCTACAATACTATTTTTCAAATAACTTGTTTTTCTAGGTGCTGCCCCCCCCCCCCCTACTGTACACTCCCAATCCCTGTGACTTTGGCATGTTATACCGACATGATGTAGGATCCCCACCACCCCCTCAGCCTATCTCCTGGCAAAAAAGGTGGAATATAGGATTTCCAGTACAAACCCAGGGGGGCACCCAGGAACTACCCCTATTTTAGGGTAATTTTTTTCACATGGGTTGGTGGAACAACACCCATTTTAGGGCAATATTTTACATGGTTTTCTGGTGCAACAACCCACATTTTGGTGCAATTTTTCACATAATCTTAAAATCTAGTGTCCCTTAATAAGTTTAATGCAAGAATTTAGGTCTATATGATTCATGAAATTATATTTTGTATAAGAATACTCATGAAATTATTTCTATGAATAAAAACACTAAGGCGTACATGTATTTCTTAATCTTTATTTACAATATAAAAATGCTGAGATATACGTTTATATAATTTTTTAAACAATTTTGTGTGTGTGTGGGGGGGGGGGGTTCCGCCCCTGAAACCAGCCCTCTAACGTTAGTGGCAAGAACTAATATCAGGGCAGAGAATCTCATTCTGCAGTATGCTCTGTAGAAATGTTCTTATAGGCGATTTCCACCACGAACCCGCCCTCTGGCAGCAGTAGCAAGAACTAACATCATAGGTTAAACAGTGTCTTAGGAGGAATAGCAATACCTCAGGGAGTTTGACGCCCCTGCCCTGCAGAGTTGTAAACCACTGCCTTGTGGTACAGGTTCTTGACAGAACCGAAGGCTAAGGGAGCAAACCCTAAACAGAAAACCATGTCACTGTGGCAGCATTAAGGGCGGTTGATGTATGGAACTCCCAACATCTCCCGACCAGCCACTGCAGGGACAAATAGTTTTGCGCCTGTCTTGACATGTTCTTGCCGGTGGGAAACCTCTATTTGCTCCCCGAGAGAGTGCTGCTGGTAACTTGCAAAAGCCAGCAGCACTTCAACACTTTTGCAGGCAGGTTTCATGAAATGAGAGCAGCAGCCAAGTAATGAAAGCAGTCTTTGTCACATCGCGACTGACAGCATGATGATGATAATGAGGAGCTCATTGTGCAGCATAGTCTGTGGAAAGGGTCTTATAGGTGAATTTCGCAACCAACCCGCCCTCTGATGATAGTGGCAATAACTAATGTTGTGGATAGCAGCTCACTGAGTACTATGCTCTGTGAAAAAGGTCTTATATCTCATTTATACCGATAGTAGAAGATTAATGTTGTGGGTAGCAGGTCACTGTGATTGTGAAGGATGCTGTGTGGAAGAAGTCTTATAGAAGATTTCCACGACCAACCGGCCCGCTGTTGGCTGTGGAAAGAACTACTGTAGCAGGTAGCAACTCAAGCAATGCAGCATGTTGCGTGAAGAAAAGGTCTTGTAGAGGATTTCCACTACCTGCCAGCCATCTGACGGCAGTGAGAGGAACTAATGTTGAAGCTACCAACTCATTCTGCAGTATACTCTGTGGAAAAGTTAAACTATAGGCGATTTCCACCACCAAGCAACCCTCTAACGGCAGTAGCATGAACTAATGTTGAAGCTACCAACTCACTCTGCAGTATACTCTGTGGAAAAGGTCTTATACTTCAATTATAGTCGATTTCCACCACGAAACAGCCCTCTAACGGCAGTAGCATGAACTAATGTTGAGGCTACCAACTCACTCTGCAGTATACTCTGTGAAAAAGGTCTTATGCTTTTACTACTCTCAAATTATAGGCGATTTCCACCACAAACCAGCCCTCTAACGGCAGTAGCACACACTAATGTCCCAGACAGTAGCTCACTGCGCATGCTGCAAAAGCAGTATATTTAACTCTTCAAACCTTCATGTAGGTTGCCTTATATGACCTTAGATGTTGCTAGGACTTTAAAAAAACAACAAAAACCACAAACAAACAATCATGTATGTTATGTTTTACCCCCCTCCCTCCAACGCCCGGTCCTGATATGACCTGAGATGTTGCCAGGACGGCATACTCCAACAACCAACCAACCCTCCCCTCGAGACCCCGCCCCCCTCCTTCTTCAGACCCCCCCCCCCCCACACACACACCCATTACTGCAATAGCGCAGAGATTGATGGGTAAAACACAGTTAGTACCAGCAGTGTCTGTGTGTCCCTCTGTCTGTCTGTGTGTCCGCGTGTTTATTTTCGCGCGCTTTTCTGCGGGGGTTTGTTTTTTCCCGCGCCGGTGATCACTCACGCTCAGCAGACGAGAATTGGCCATTTGTCTGCTGGTGCCGGCAGGTACAGGTCGGGCGTGGTTAAAGTGGCTGACTCCTGGAGCAGGAGGCGTTATGTATCTACATACAGTATAACCCCGTTAAACCAAACTTGTAGGGACCCTAGAAATTTG
Organism: Branchipolynoe longqiensis; assembly: GCA_030323885.1. Classification (NCBI taxonomy): domain Eukaryota; kingdom Metazoa; phylum Annelida; class Polychaeta; order Phyllodocida; family Polynoidae; genus Branchipolynoe; species Branchipolynoe longqiensis. Next base: position 87,321,105 of record CM059193.1, on the reverse strand, counting down.
TTTGGATTAACCGATCATTGGTTTAACTGAGCTTTGACTTTGACTTGGCATTGGCCAAAACGGGGTGCATTATGAATGTACAATGTATGTGGACACTATGATTATTGTTTGTTATGTATATACAGTTAACCCCATTAAACCAACCTTGGTTAAATCAAACGATGGGTTAATCCAAACTTTTTTTCGGCAACCTGGCAAAATATTACCATTTATCATATAAAAAAGTCTCAGATGACCTTAAAATCACATGAAAGTTTGGTTTAACTGCACCGGACGTGGCCTGGGGGCCGACAATTAACCGATACTTTGGATTAACCGACTTTGGTTTAACCAACATTTTTATATGATAAATTGTAGTATTTTGACGGGCCACCGAAAAAAGTTTGGATTAACCGATCGTTTGATTTAACCGAGCTTGGTTTAACGGGGTTGTACTGTATATATATACATATATATATATATATACATATATATATGCATACATGTATAATAGTATAAGTACAGTGGTTAAAGTGGCTGACCGCCGGAGCATGACACGATATATGGATAGTGATAAGATTGTTATTGTGAGTAATAATATCTGTAGTCTCCTGTTCCTACCCCCTCCTCCTGGGTGGGGAGGGGGGGTTACCGCCATACTTCACTCCACTCACACCCCCTTTTGCACGCCACTCGCTCGGACATATATATATATATATATATATATATATATATATATATATATGCTGTATAGGAATTATATGAGTATAATAACCTGGAATATCCCTCCTTTCCCTCATCACTCACTTAGCTCCATGGACTGATGGAGTATGTCCTAGTCATCTACTGCTCCAGCCTCCCCAACCCCAGCTCTGATGGTGGCACCACCACCCCTGTACACTGTAACCGCCACTCACTGTGCCGCTGTACATACATATATATATCATCATCATCATGCTGTCGGTCGCGATGCGACAAAGACTGCTTTCATCACTTGACTGCCGCTCTCCATTTAGCTCTCTGCTGTGAGAGTGATGTCCATGAGTTGGTCTTAATGTCTCTCAACTTCAATTTTCGTTTCATGAAAGCTGCCTGCAAAAGTGTTGAAGTGCTGCTGGCTTTTGCGAGTTACCAGCGGCACTCTCTCGGGGAGCAAATAGAGGTTTCACACTGACAAGAACATGTCTAGACAAGCGCAAAACTATTTGTCCCTGCAGTGGCTTGTCGGGAGATGTTAGGAGTTCCATACATCAACCGCCCTTAATGCTGCCACAGTGACATGGTTTTCTGTTTAGGGTTTGCTCACTTAGCCTTCGGTTCTGTCAAGAAACTGTACCACAAGGGAGTGGTTTACAACTCTGCAGGGCAGGGGCGTCAAACTCCTTGAGGTATTGCAATACCTGCAATACCTGCATATCATATATATACAGTGTAACCCTGTTAAACCAAACTTCAAGGGACCCTAGAAATTTGTTTGGATTAACGGATCATTGGTTTAACCAACCTTTGGCTTTGACTTTGACTTTGAATAAGTGTGTATTGCACATGTAATATACAATGTGGACACCTTGATTATTGTTTTTTATGTGTGTACAGTGTGACTCCGTTAAACCAAGCTTGGTTAAACCAAACGATCGGTTAATCCAAACTTTTTTTGGCGGCCCGGCAAAATACGACCATTTATCATATAAAAAAGTCAGTGGGATCTCAGATGACCTTATAGTTATAACCACATGAAAGTTTGGTTTAACCATACTGGAGTCACCTGGGGTCCGACAATTTTGATGGATTAACCAACAATTTGGATTAACCAACTTTGGTTTAACCAGAAGGAACAAGCAGATGAGGTGTGGGTGGAAGCCATTTTCAGTTGCCTCTGGCGAACGAAAACCCGCCCTACCATACAATAAATCTAAAGATTGCTCGCGAATGCCTGATTCGGCACGTCCATATATATATGTGATGTATAACGCATCATGCGGAAGTGAATATTACTCATTATTATTGTTATACTCAGTAAGATGCACAATGTACTGGTGGCTATATATAGCGCCATCATACCCCATAGACATTATATAGTTTTGAAAGTGAGCAGAATGACAGTTGGCTGATGGCATATAGAGAGAATGCACGCTCCGCATGGAAGTTAAGGTGGTTATGGTGCTGTCACATTACGATGCTTCTCGCCAACGTGTGTCGACGTGTGTGATTTGCACAAAACTTTCGACGTGCGACAATGCGCGGGTGCTAACATTATGGTGACGTTAGGGGCACGTTGAGATACATTAAACGCGCTGGAATAACGTTATGCAAATGCTAGGCACATGCTGCGTGTGTGTGAGACTCGTTGCGCCAAACTGTTGCTTTGTTGTTTTACATCCTAGCTACATCTAAGGTCATATCAGGACGGCGTGCCAAACTTCTTCTTTTTTTTTTTTGCACAACCTCGGCCGCACGCTACCAATACGTTGCACTGACGCTGAAAAGTTTGAGGTTTCTCTATGTTTAAAAGTGATTTTGCGCGTTGGCCGTGCACCCGCGAGAAGCATCATAATGTGACAGGGGTATTAGAGAGAAACATTAAGGGGCTGCCGTTATTTATATCCACATAATAAATTATATAGTCCATATATCGCCTCACATGTGCATATTATAGCTTGTCACACCTAACTCACACACATATATATACATATACATACATATACATATAAACCTACACATATATATATATATATATAAATACATACACACACACATATATATATCCCTATATATATTCAAGGCGGTTATTGATTGCGCCTGGATGCTTGGAATTCCTCTGTAAGTAAGCGTCTGTTGTGAGTGATGAATGGTTGCATGGCGACCCCCGTGATTGCCATCCATAATGTCCAATGCCCCACTGTATTGCATATAGTAAACACCCCCCCCACCCCACACACCCCCACCCTCACCCCCACACCCCCCCAACCTCCAGGTCTCCATACCCCCTAACACCGCTAATAGTTACTGGCAATCTCTTCCGTTGTCAACAAATTGCCGTCTGTAATTGCGAGCAAACAGACAATTTGGATGGTAAAAGAATTACTTTTAAAAAGAAAGGGAGCAGAGAGGGTGGGTGTGGGGGGGGGGGGGGGGAGGATGGGGGTAGGGGGAAGGTGGGGGGGGATACTAGGAAAAGGGTAAAATGAGAAAGAAAAAATCCAGGTTTTAAGTTTATGAACATGTGGGTGTATTTATTTATACCTTAGAATTTTGTTTCGCATAAAATAAAACTAAGCACACCAGCGTTGCAATGTTTGTTTGTTTGTTGTTTTTTTGCATCCTAGCAACATCTCAGGTTATATCAGGACGGGTACAGACTTGTGACAGTGCGCACTCATGGCAACTTGTGTAGTGCTGCCCCATTGGGACACCAGGCCACCAGCATGATGACCTGATATCCCACTCAGTCACATTATCCTGACACTGAGCCAACCAGTCCTTGCCCTATCCTAATAATGCCCAGCGCCAGGCTAGGAAGTGACAAAGTATCAATTTTTAAGTCATTGGTTTGACTCGACCAGGATTCAAACAGAGTTGCAGTGTTAGGCATCAATGTCATATATATATATATATTTTACCTCGGTAAACAGCCTCAGGCTAGCCTCAGGCTAGGGAGAGGTAAGCACGTCCGGTACCAGCAATTAGCATATACAACTCACGACTGGATAACGTGTCGTTGGGTTGCTCCGGCAAAATTAGTCTACATACAAGCAAATACGCAGTAAGTATATAAAAACTGTGGTTAGCTTAATTATGATGCATTAGAGCATCATTATGGAAAGTTTAGACTTTCGTTGGTCCAATTTGGACGAGTTATTTGGTTATAAACAACCAAGGATAGAACACTCGAGTGGGTTTCTCGAAGGAACCAAACCGGTCATTAGCGGTTATGTCAACACCCGGGTCACCGTGTGACTATGGGTAGAGATGTGGGTTTCGCCCTATCTCATGTGGAAATTCTCTCGTACTCTAATAGAGAGTAATGTTGGAGATGCTCCTGGGTTTCTTTTATAGACTCCCCTAGACAAAACTTTTTCAGGCGTTTCTCCGAGTTTCGTAGCATTTTCTCCAACTTGTTGACGTAGTAGTCACAGGTGGGAGAAGTGTGCGGAACAGAGGGATGGGCGGGCCGATACACTGGTCCCGACCCCGCGTAAGGTTTGGGCTTGACCCACAACCCACGCACAAATTTAGCTTATTACGCCTGTGTTATAACGGTATAAACACGTTCTCTTAACACCAATAGATGTCCAAATGAGTTTGAAACAACCATATTGTGACATATATATATACCGGGACTGACCAAAAATGTTTGTTTCAGTTCCCGATGGCCACGAAGCGGAGTAAGCGCGGGGCAGCAGCAGCCGAGGGGCGTGTTCCGAGTGGAGTGGACGAGGAGTACGACTCCTCACCCGTGTTGTCGGCAGGGCCGTCGACACAGCCCCGGGCGCATATCCTCTCCGACCCGGACGAGGACGCAGTGCCTGATGTGCCTGCGCCTCCAGATTGGGAGGCTCGCTTTGCAAGATTGGAAAGCCACATCTTGACTGCCAAATCGCCTGTGTCTCGGAAGCGGCGTAGGCCGAGTGTCCAAGAGGATTATCATTTGAGGATTTCTTGGACACAGACTCGGCGGTGGAGCTTAAGGCTCCTCCTCCTCCTTCTCCTAAACGGAGGAAGAAGAGAAACAGGTGATTTTTCTTCGGGTGATGAATTTACCAAGGAGCGGGCAGAGTCCCCTGGTTTTGCGCAAAAGCGGAGAATAAGGGGGAACGAAAAGAGGAAAGGAAAGCTGAAAATAATCATTCATCTGATGAGAAAGATCTGAGTCTACTTCTACGGAATCAGACTCAGACACCATATATGAAGGGGTCTATGCGGACATTGGCACTAAAGTGGCTAAGAAGGTGGAGAAGCCAAAGGCTAAGCGGGTTAAAACCACTATGCTTATGCGCGAGACTGTGAATGGTCATTTTCGCACGTTCAAACCGGCGGAGTTTATCTCCAAGTTAGGAGATGAGTTAACAGGCATAAAGGGTGTTCCCAACTCCATCATTAAAGAAATGGATCGGGATGTCAATATGACGGATGACCGTAAGAAGTTTGAGGATGTGTTGCACACAGTGCATAGGGCAGTGTTGGCTACCCTAACAGCTATTGTTCCTGTGGCTAATAGGATGCAGAGTGAAAATAAGTTCTCGTCTTTGGCTAAGACAATGGACAAAGGCATTGCAGTGCTAGCGGCGGCAGGTAATTACCTGTCGTTTCGAAGATATTAAAATGTCTTCAAGTCAGTTTGCACAGATGCTGGCAAAGAAGTGGCTCGCTCTAAGAAGGTTACCGATAATGAGGGGAAGGAGTTTACGCTCTATCTTGCTCCAGAGCCGATTAAAGGGAAACCTTTAGATAATACCAGATTTTTGGCGGTCACTACAATACCTCTATAAAGAGGTAGAGACTGCAGCCAGAGTGGCAAAAACATGGATGGCAAGAATAAACAGGAAGTTCCTCGTTTCAAAAGGTGGGTGGGGGGTGGGTTGAGTCACGAGGGGGATTTTCGTCCACGGTGACGGTTGCGACCAGAGGAACCAGACCGAGTTCAAACTTCGGTCAGGTTTCGGGGCCGGGGCTCGCCAGGCTGGACCGACAACACCGCACGGCCAATAGTCGAGGGTTCAACTCGTAGAGACCTTTCCCCAGGGGCGGGTCCAAGTAGAGGTCCAAACACAAACTTTACAAGTCCCTGCAGCCTCTAAAAACACACAAACTGTAAGCAACTTTGTGGCTGGTAATATTAGTAATCATATTTCTGAGTGGCACAAAATTACTAGTGACCAAGAAATTTTAGAAATAGTTAGGGGTGTTCAAATTCCCTTTACACAATTTCCTGTACAAAGTATAATACCTTTTCCATATAACATTCAACCAGTTGAACGAGAGGCACTAACTAAACAGGTACATAAATTCTTTGAGAAAGGAATTATACAAAAAGTTACACACTGTTCAGGACAGTTTATTTCAAACATTTTCTCGAGACCGAAGCCTAATGGTGATGTTCGAATGATCCTGGATTTAACAATCCTTAATAAAAGGGTGGAATATCGACATTTTAAAATGTTCTCTCTAGATACGGCACGGGATCTGATTACAACAGATGCGTGGATGGCTAGTGTTGATTTACAGGATGCATATTATACGCTTCCCATAATGGAACAATACCGAAAATTTCTTCGATTTATTTGGGATAACCAACTCTATGAGTTTACCTGTATGCCGAAAGGCT
>CM059193.1:87236627-87314301 GCA_030323885.1 Branchipolynoe longqiensis | reverse complement strand
CGACAATTGCATCTGGCAGGGAAGCCCTCCTGTAGGTGCGATTTATGACCCCTCCACCCCCCCCCCCTGCTCCCCTTCCCCTCTGCTCCCCTGCCCGCCCCCGCCCCCTCCCCCCACCCTCCTCCCCCCTCCCCTCCCCTGTCTAGAATTATCCGTGATCTACTGTCACTGGGCTCCCTCCCTCGCTCTCCCCCTCCCTCCTGCCTGCCGTACATAACCGCCTCGTTTAAGGGGGCCATTCAAATAGTACGTAGGGCTTAGTGGGATGGGTGGGGGTGGGGGCTTGGGTGCGGGGTGTAAAGTAAAGTAAAACTTGTTTTGTTTAACGACGCCTCTAGAGCACATTGATTTTCGTATTATTAGCTATTGGATGTCAAACATATGGTCATTCTGACATATTTCTTTGGAGGAAACCCGCTACTGCCACATAGGCTATTCTTTCCGATAAGCAGAAATGGGTCTTTTATATGCACTTTCCCACAGACAGGATAGTGCATACTACATACAGCCTTTGATGAACCAGTTCTGGACCACTGGTTAGTGTGGGGTTCGGGGAGATCAGATGGGATGACCGGATGAGTTGAGCGTCCATCTCCCGTTTTGGTAGATTGTGGGATTCAAACTCATGGGTTCGTACCCTGTTCAAGTCAAACCAATGACTTAAAAATGTATACTTGTCGCTTCCTAATCATGTGCTCGGCATTATTAGATAGGAGGGTAAGTGGGGACTTTATAGTGCTGCCCCACTGGGAAATGAGGCCACCGGCACCATGATTGGATATCCCACTCAGTCACATTATCCTGACACTGAGCTAACCAGTCCTTGCCCTATCCTAGTAATGCCAAGCAGCAGGCTAGGAAGTGACAAGTATCAGCTTTATAAGTCATTGGTTTGACTCAACCGGGGACCGAACTTCCGATCTCCCGCATGCGCTGTCGCGCGCTCTACTGATTCGGACACCGCGCCCGGTTACACGATTTGGGTGTAACATCAAATATACACCTCTTGTTGTCTACGTGTCGACACGTTTATGGTGTTGAACGGGAAGCAGGTGGTGTTTATTTGTAAACGGTTCTCGGTATGTGCTATATATATATATATATATATATATTATATCATATGGTGTGTATTAGCTTAAATGGATATGCTTATATAGATATGGTTACCTGCTGGTAAGTGAGTGGTGGTTACAGTGTGCAGGGGTGGTGGTGCTCCCATCGGAGCTGCGGTTGGGGAGGCTGGAGCAGTAGATGACTAGGACAGACTCCATCAGTCCATTGAGCTGAGGGAGTGATGAGGGAAAGGAGGGATATTCCGGGTTATTACACATGTATAATTCTTATACAGCATATATCTGGTGTTGATTAGGTTACATGGATATAGTTATATCGATAGAGTTATACACGAAACATTGACTATAGCTTATAGGTTATATGGATATGATTACTTCCTATATATACTATATATATGGCGTTTATTAGGTTACATGGATATAGTTATATCGATAGAGTTATACACTAAACATTGACTATAGCTTATGGTGTTTAATAGGTTATATGGATATGGGTACCTGCCATATATATATATTATATATATATGGTGTTTATTAGGTTATATGGATATAGTTACATCGATTGAGTATTACATTAAACATTGAGTATAGCTTATTTTGTTTAATAGGTTATATGGATATGATTACATCCTATATATACTATATATTACATCCTATGTATACTATATATACGGCGTTTATTAGGTTACATCGATATAGTTATGTCGATAGCATTAAACTCTAAACATTGACTATAGCTTATGGTGTTCATCCATATAGTTATATCGATAGAGTTAAACACTAAACATTGACTATTGCTTATGGTGTTTAATATATTATATGGATATGGGTACGTGCCATATATATATTATATATATATGGTGTTTATTAGGTTACATGGACATAGTTACATCGATAGAGTTATACGATATACATTGACAACAGCGTACACTGTTTATTAGGTTATATGGATATGGTGACATGCTATATATACTATATATAGTTTATATATGCTGTACAGTGGGTTCCCTGCATGAATGTAAATGGATCAAGTTATTCGCTATGTATTAACTGTAGCGTATGTTGTTGATGTGTATATGATATAGTGCATCAGGGAACCTAGACACAATGGTGAGAACAGTCGCCCTGGAATGGCAGAGTCCCACTCGAGGGACAATATTTCGCTTTTACAAAAAGACACAATTAACAGTTAATAATGGCCCTGTCACACACACTATGACGTTTCTCTCCAACGCGCGTTGACGTGTGTCACTTTATGGCGAAACGTAGGGAAACATCGGGAAACGTTAGGAGGATGTTATGAGGACGTCGGTACACGTCGGTACACTATCCTGGATGTTGACAGTCGCCGGAGGACGTCGGTGAGCGTAGCAGGTCGCTAGATGTCTTTAGCATGTCAAAAAAAAACAACGACCAACAGCGCGCGCCAATTTATGGGTAAGGACGTCATGAGGACATTAGGCGGATGTCAAAACGCGCCCAAAGTGCATTAGAAGAACACTGGCAGGACGTTGCGTAATGTCAATTGACGTTGATATTGTGTTGATATTGTTTTAAACGATTGGGTGGACCGGTCAGCGCGTCCGTAATGTTCGCTGGACGTGTGCCTAACGTGTAGCGGGCACCCTGCAAGCGTTCGGGGAGCGTTTCTCGATACTTTGGACATTGTGTCGGCGTGTACGGCGTTCCTTTAACATTGGAGGGCGTGCTGATAGCGTTCTGCTAGCGTTCTGCTAGCGTTTTGTGAACGATTAGCGAATGCGGCGTCAGCTCACACAGCTTGAGTATATAAAGGCGCAATGTTGACGTAATGCTCTCCATTGACACCATTGACGTTGATATTGTGTTGATATTGTTTTAAACGATTGGGTGCGTCCGGTCAGCGTGTCCGTAATGTTCGCTGGACATGTGCCTAACGTGTAGCGGGCACCCTGTCAGCGTTCGGGGAGCATTTCTCGATACTTTGGACGTTGTGTCGGTGTGTACGGCATTCCTTTAATGTTGGGGGGCGTGCTGATAGTGTTATGATAGCGTTCTGCTAGCGTTCTGCTAGCGTTTTGTGAACGATTATGGAACGGTTAGCGAACACGGCGTCAGCTCACACAGCTTGAGTATATAAAGGCACAACGTTGACGTAATGCTCTCCACACACCGCATGCCCCCCCCCCCCCCCCCCCCCTGTCTTTGCGAAAACCTGACAATTCCAAACTGTTTTTGTTTTGCTGAAACGTCGACACCCGTTGGCCGCGCGCTAACAACACGCTACTCACACGCTGCGCCAATGTCCAATTTCTCCATATTTCCCCTAAAAGTTTAACCTTTCTCGACACTTTAATTTTATTTTCAACGCTGACGGGTCGCCGGTGAGAAACGTCATAGTGTGACAGGGCCATTACTTATGGTGTGGGTTTGCTCCTGTGCGACTTTTCCTACATAGGCATAACAACACGAGCCATACTAATACTAATCCCTTTGTAGGCCCCCCCCCATTACACCACCCCCCTGTCCCACCCCCTTGTCCCACCCCGCTGTCCCACCCCTCTTTCCAATACCCTTCAGACCCTTCTGCACCATATCCCACCCCTACCCCATTCCTTTTCCACACCCGCAGTCCCACCCACCCTCACACCCCCTCTCCCTCTCCTCCACTCCCCCCCTGTCACCCCCCCCCCTCCCTCTCCTCCACTCCCACCCCTGTTACCCCCTCTTCCGTACATACCACCCCCTAACACACCCCTCGTCCACCCCTTTCCCACTCACCTTCCATTCCCCCCTCCTTCTCTCTCCGACGCTCCCCTCCCCACTTCCCCTTTCCCCCCTCTCCCCTTCCCCTCACTCCTTCCCGCTAGCCCTGCCCCTTCCCTTCTCCCCCCCTCCCCTCTTTCCTCTCGCCCCCTCCCCATGCCCCATTCTCCTCTCCCAACCCCTCACAACCCCATTAACCCTAGCCCCTACCCCCTCCTCCCCCCTTCCCTTCATCCTCTCCCCGTCTTTCCTCTCGCCCCCTAACCTGCCCCTTTCTTATCATCAGCCCCTCACACCCCTACCCCCTACCCCCATACCCCCTTTCCCTCTCCCCCTCCCCTCTTTCTCTCGCTCCCTCCCCATCCGAAATTCTCCTCTCCAACCCCTCACATCCCATACCCATAGCCCTACCCCTCCTCCCCCCATCCCTCCCCCCTCTTTCCTCTCGCCCCTCACCATGCCCCCATTCTCCTCTCCCAACCCTCAACCCCATACCCAGAGCCTACCCCACTCCTCCCCCCATCCCCCCTCTTTCCTCTCGCCCCCCTACCTTCCCCTTTCCCAACCCATCACACCCTTACCCCCTTCCCCCTACCACCCTCCCTTCCAATCTCCTCCTCCTCCCTCTTTCCTCTCGCCCCCCTGCCCCTTCCCCTCTCCCAATCCCCTCACACCCCTTTCCCCCTTTCCCCCTTTCTCCCTACCACACTCCTCATTCCCTCGTCTTACCCCTACCCCTTTCCACTCGCTCCCCTCTCCCCTTCCTTCCCTCCCCCCCCCCCCACCCACCTGCCCCTACTTGAGCCCCACCTCAGCTCCGAGACTATCGGTGAGTTGTGAAGAAACTGACAGAACCAGTGTCAACACCAACCAGGCTATATTTTTTTTCAGTTTGGAATGTGCAGTAGACTGCGCTTTTGAAGCAACCCTGCGCAGAACCTGACCTCCATAATAATGAAGTCCGCTTCTAAGGCAGCCCTATTTGCAAATAAACTGGCATCACAACAAGCAAGACATGTAATCTGACGGGATCAAAGTCACGTGACAACTGGTTCAACCAATGAACGGTCACTGTTAAAGTATACCCCACAACATGAGAAGGGTTCAGGAGCAAAAAACGATCAAATCCGATTTAGTTGGTTTCTGTAAATATAATTAATTGTTGCCATCCTGATTTACACACAATTGAGACCATCTTGATTTACACACTATTGATACTACTAGGTTATTTACACACCATTGGTACTTTCTCGACTTTTGGATTTACACACCATTGACATGTCATTGACTTACCCAACATTGATACCTTCTTATTTACACACTATTGATACCTAGATTTATGCACCATTGGTAACACATTCATGTACACAATATTGAGACCCTCTTGATTTACACAATATTGAGACCCTCTTGATTTACACATTATTGAGACCTTCTTCATTTACACACCATTGATACCTAATTGAATTACACACTATTGATACCTTGATATACACATCATTGACACTTCATCGATTTACAAATTATTGATACCTTCTTGATTTTCACACCATTAATACCTAGAATAATGCAGCAGTAACACCTCCTTCATTTACACACCAGTGAGACCATCTTGATTTAAACACTATTGAGACCTCCTTGATTTACACATTATTGATGACTTATTGATTTACACATTACTGGTGCCTAGAATAAACGCACCATTGATACCTCCTTGATTTACACACGATTGACACCTTCTTGATTTACACACCATTGACACCTCCTCGCCTTACATATTATTGATGACTTATTGCTTTACACACTATTCATACCTTCTTGATTTACTCATTATTGACTACTCCTTGTTTTACACATTGTTGATGCCTTCATGATTTACACATTATTGATGCCTAGAATAAATGCACCATTGATACCTCCTTGATTTACACACTATTGACACCTTCTTGATTTACACACCATTGACACCTCCTCGATTTACATATTATTGATGACTTATTGCTTTACACACTATTCATACCTTCTTGATTTACTCATCCTTGACTACTCCTTGTTTTACACATTGTTGATGCCTTCATGATTTACACATTATTGATGCCTAGAATAAACACACCTTTGATACCTCCTTGATTTACACTCCATTGATACCAACTATTACTGTTAATGCCCTCCTGGTTTGCACACCAATTATGCCTAAATGCAATCCCACACCATTCCCTCCCTCTCAATCTACAGAGTATTCATGACATTTTGATTGACAGACCTTCTATAACTTCTTGATTGCCAGATCACCGGGGTGATGACCCAAGGACGTGGTGATGGCGCCGAGTGGGTGACGTCATTCATGGTGTCCTACAGCATGGACGCCTTCCACTGGCAGTACGTCTCCGACCAGTATGGCAACCAGCGGGTGAGTACCTGGAGGCTGTCATTGATGATGCCATGGGGTGAACTCAAAGGACTTCAACTTGATTTGACCACCGTGTGTGTATGTGTGCTATCACATGTGTAATATCTTGCCACCTCAAGATGTGCTACTGACCGGGTGCGGTGGCCTAATCGGTAGAGCGCGGGCCTAGTGTGCGGAAGGTCGGGAGTTTGGTTCCTGGTCGAGTCAAACCAATTACTTTAAAATTGATACTTGTCGCTGGTGCTCGGCATAATTAGGATAGGGCAAGGACTGGTTGGCTCAAAGTCAGGATAATGTGACTGAGTGGGATATCAGATCATGGTGCTGGTGGCCTGGTCTCCCAGTGAGGCAGCACTATACAGTTTTCATGAGTGTGCACTGTCGCAAGTAAGCACCTGTCTTGATATGACCTTAGATATTGCTATGATGTAAAACAACAACAAACAAACAAAACAAAACCAAGGGTTTCGACTTGATTTGATCAGTTTGTGTGTATGTGTGCTATCACATGTGTAGTACATACGGTAAAACCTCTCTAACCGAACTCCTCCACATATCGACCACTCCCCTATATCGATCGCTTTGTTTGGGTCCCAAACAATCACCCGTACAATACTAATGTAATGATGAAACAAATCCCTAAACCGACCACCTCCCTAAATGGACCATTTAAATCGGTCCCATGGTCTGTCGATTTAGAGAGGTTTTATTGTATATTGGTAAGAAAAGATGCTACTCATCTCATGCAAAAACCATGGCCGTTCTGCTATGACCTGAGATGTTGCCAGGACGTAAAACTTCAGGAAGCAACCAAGCATGTTACCAGTGAGGAAGTCCATGACAATATCTGCTTGGAGAGTGTAGGAGATTGGCTGTCCTCCCATTGGCTGTCGGGCTCCACACATACAAAATTGAGAGCCCCAGATACAGGTGGGAGAGACGACCTCTGACAACCCCCGTCCCCCCACACCACACCCACCCACACACACTGGACTGTGTGCTGGCTTAATTGGACTTATCACACACTGGACTGTGTGCTGGCTTATAGCCTTATCTGCCTGCAGGAAATTTGTCCACACAAAGATCTTAAAGAGATGCAAATTGCAATGGCATACCAATATTCCCATTCATTAAGATGCTGCACATCTCAGACAAAGACCATGTTTCTGATAATGAAGTCTGTGGCAAGATCCAGCAGGTAGAGCAGCGACAGCGCAGATCCAGCAGCGGACAATGACAAGATCTTAAAGAGATGCAAACTGCAGTGGTATGGCCATACTTCCTGTTCATCAGGTTCAGCAAAAAGCACCTCACAAGGCGCAGTGAAAGGGGGAAGAATAGAAGGCAGACAAAGGAAGAGGTGGGAAGACACATGTGTATCTGTTTGTTGAGACCTTGCATACTTGCAACATCTAAACCCAACAAACAAACAACGGGTAGCGTCCTAACCATTACCCTATCTAAGCACCCTGATGCAATCATCCAGTCTATATGGGTCTTTACGTGAGAGATCAGTGCAGTCTACTGCACTCGTCCCCCTGCAATTGTAAATCTTTTAAATGGGTTACCTCCATAAGTCATGTAATGCTTACTATTACATACCTACAGGCAATGCTCTTACATATAAAGAGTTCCGGCGTAAAAGCATGTAAATGCCAATCCAAAAATGGAGATAAACATTGGAATCGAACTCTTTAAAACGTAATATTGATATGTTCCTACTCTTTTGTGCATTACTCCATAACCATGTGAACATACGGCAGGTAAAAATCTTTGATTTAAACTACATTTTTGGATTGGCGTTTACGTGATTTTGCGCCTGAACTCTTCTATTTTATGTACATTCACAATATAGGTTCAGCAACCATATCATGTAACATGTTCAGGATCCTGGTCATGGCACCAGTGTTGTTATAAGGGTGCAGGTTGCAAATGGGAAACATTGCACATATAGTGAGATTCGAACCCACACTTGTTGTCATTCTGGCGAAAGCTTCCTGACCATTATACTACCTGCACTGCCTGGTGCAATCACCCTATCCATGCCTACCTGTCAGTTCAGACTACTACAAGTGTTCATTGAACATTCGTTCCTATATTTGTGTTTCAGTGAAGGATACATATTTTCTTTAGGAAACCACTATAGCGGATACAACATTCTATTCACCTTTCGTCATGCTTTGCTGCCAACACGGTCTATAACCGCCATCATTCAATCACCATCATTCATTCACTGAAAGTTGCACTGTTCGCGATGGCTGAAATGGTAGAGCGCAGGCCTCCCCTTCGGGATATTGGGAGTCCAATTCCCGGTCAAGTCAAACCAATGACTTACCAAATTGATACTAGTCGCTTCCTAGCCTGGCGCTCGGCATTAATAGGAGAGGGCAAAGACTGGTTAGCTCAGTATCAGGATAATGTGACTGGGTGGGATATAGGGTCAGGGTACTGGCAACCTGATTTCCCAGGGGGGCAGTAGTATAAAGTCACCTTGAGTGCACACTGTCACAAGTTGGTTACCAATCCTGATATGACCTTAGATGTTGCTAGGACATAAAACTCCAACAACCAAGCAACCAACTAAAAGTTGCACATTCTGATGGTTTTGAGTTATATATTTTTAGATAAATATAAATGTGCCTACATCAAAAGGAGAAACAAGCGGAGATGGGATGGACAATCTTTATTGCTTGTCTGGCTAGCAATTATATGCCTACCGGTTAAAGTTTGAAAGCTGGCCGACGACTGACCAATATCAAGGCCCGGGGTCCGAACCCGCCGTTTTGGCGCCCCTGCAGGGCAGGTCCGGGCTAACAAGTAAGGAGTCGATTGGACAATATTGGATTAATTAATATTACAGAACAATAATATTAATAAATACTTTAACTCCGGCATTTATATACGCATAATATATATTATACTCCTTATAAATGTGCCTACATCAAAAGGAGAAACAAGCGGAGATGGGATGGACAATCTTTATTGCTTGTCTGGCTAGCAATTATATGCCAAAGGAGGCGCACCAGCGCCTCCCACCACCCCATCTGCCGCCGGCCTAGAGCTCAAAGTCGCCGCCACCCGCATGTCATTGACAATCCTGCAGGCAAGCGGGGTCTTAATATAAGCATAAACAGTTTCGGAGACCCAGTCCCCCCAAACCTTCAGTTCATCAATAGTTGCCCCACACATGTGCAGGAACGTGCAGCCCCCCCTTCTCAATGAATGCGACGAAAGCAGATCAGAATCTAAACCTGGCCTCGCCGCAAAAGACCTCAGTGTGTCCTGGTACACGTAGTACGGCATGGCAATAGAGGAGGCACCACCTGGTATCCTAAATGCCCCTTCCTCCCTTCCCGCAGGTATTTGGCGGAAATGGTATTCAGTCTTATATTCAACATTGCTTTAAGTTTGAATAAACATTTGCTTTAAAGGCTAATTCTGGATATATTTGTAATGAAAATATGCTAAATAAATGGTCATTAAGGCCCTGTCACATTACGGCGTATGGCGGGAGCATATTGAAAACCTACGTAGGTATGAGTAGCGTATGCGTAGCGTATGAGTAGCGTATATGGCGTATGCCGACGTATATGACATAACGCGCCTAAGCCGCCATACGCTCCCGCAAAAAAACCTAATGTGACAGCCCCTTTACTTTAAGCTTCTTGTTGGTGTAAATATTATTCACCTGAATCACAATCTTTTTTCATTGCCGAGGCACTGGTCTTCCTGCCATGTATAACTTCAGTCATCTACATTATTTAATTACAAGGATTATTGTTAAAAGAACATAGTAGCTTAGGTAGTGTAATGGTTAGCACACTGGCCCGGAATGTAAGAGATGTGGGTTCTATTCCAGGTCTATGCGCAATATTTCCCATTTTCATCACCCTCCGCAACAAATATATATATATATATATATATATATATACAGTAAAACCTCTCTAAATCGACCGACCATGGGACCGACTTTAAATGGTCCATTAAGGGAGGTGGTTGCTTTAGGGAGTTTTTTTATCATTACAATGGTATTGTATGGGCGATTACTTGGGATCCAAATAAACCGATTGATATAGGGGAGTAGTCAATCTGTGGAGGTGGTCGGTTAGAGAGGTTTAGTTTTACTGTATATCATCATCATCATGCTGTCGGTCGCGATGTGACAAAGACTGCTTTCATGCCTTGACTGCCGCTCTCCATTTAGCTCTCTGCTGTGAGAGTGATGTCCATAAGTCGGTCTTAATGTCTCTCAGCTTCAGGTTTCTCTTGATGGTGTTTTGGGCGGTTGTACATTTCATGAAAGCTGCCTGCAAAAGTGTTGAAGTGCTGCTGGCTTTTGCAAGTTACGAGCAGCACTCTCTCAGGGAGCTAATAGAGGTTTCACACTGGCCAGAACATGTCCAGACAGGCGCAAAACTATTTGTCCCTGCAGTGACTGGTAGAGGAGATGTTGTGAGTTCCATACATCAACCACCCTTAATGCTGCCACAGTGACATGGGTTTCTGCTTAGGGTTTGCTCCCTTAGCCTTCGGTTCTGTCAACCTGTACCACAAGGCAGTGGTTTACAACTCTGCAGGGCAGGGGCATCAAACTCCCTGAGGTATTGCAATACCTGCAATACCTGCATACCACGTATATATGATATATATTTGCAAACAGTGAAGTTAAGCGTACAACAATCGTCCATGGTATGCCTAGCTTTCCAGTGTACAACCCAGTATATATCTATATATACACACACTTATATATATGTGTGCATATATGTGTATATACAGAGAGGCCCGTGATGGTATTTGGTATTATTGTGTTGCATTGAGAAGGCAAATTCCACTCCATCCACGAACCCCCCCACCCCTGTTTGTACAGACGTAACTGGATCTATGAGAACAGCTTTAGTCGAGGCCTTCTTCATAATGCTACCCTTCGCAAGGCACATCATGCCTTCAGACATTTTTATGACCGACATCTCCCTGCTGGGTCCAACAGTTGTTTTTTTTAATTCCGCGAACCCACTCTGATTGGCTAGAAATGAGATCAATAACATGACGGCAGAGTAATCATCACCGTCATCATCAATCCCTTAACCGTGAGGGTCCTTGGGGCACCACATATGACTTTGCAACCAGTTTTTATCCAGTTTTCGCTGTTCTCCACTGCCCTCTGGGACTTGCCAAACTCCATTCCCTGATGTTCGCTTTCCACCTCTTCCTTGCTCGTCAGACGGGATTGCCGAATGAGTCCGCCTCCCATATTTTGTAGGCATGTGAATGTGATTAACAGGACTGACGGAATAGATACCACTAGCTTTTCGTTTGTGAATACCGTCCTTGCTGTAGACATGGCATTAAACCATCAGCCATCAATCAATCACTAGGAGACTCAAGGCCTAAGGGTCTGTTTGATGATTATTGATTTAGGCAAATCCAAGGTTGATGTGTATACCAGAGGCCTGGGGACCTAAGCGGATTAATCAGTTTAATCTGGTGATGAAACGCTTGCTTCCCTTACAATGTAAGAAATGTAAAAATATTCTAGTAATGTAAGTTACATTCGCTTTCAAACTACTTCGGGTAACCTGAGTTGCTAGAATTTCAAATCGAACACCGCGAGGGGAATTGACAAAAACACGTGCCGTGTGCAAAAAGGCCTGACCTAAGTAACCCAGGTCTTGGCTGGGGGTGGCTAGGAACGATGACATCATATTTTCACTGGTACTGTTTTGCAGGATAACAGCTACCAGTACCAGTCCTGCATGTTTTTTTTTAAATAACCCAGATTAATTAAATGGAAATATAACTAAATTATGCAATCATAAAATACTTTAAATCCTATTTTGCTGTAGTTATATCGGTTATTAAAAAAATTTAAGTTTTGGATTAAGCCACAATTTTTTCCACCCCGAGCATGGAGAAGTGTATTTGATTATTCCCCCCCCCCCCCGAGTCTGTAGGATATGCGCATGTGCCAAAAAGTGGCTCGGGTGACCGGAGTTGATTAATCGATTACACCCTAGACTATTTCTAGCAAATTAACATTTAATTTTTAGTTTAAAGATGGTTTATTTACCATGCCCATGACATATCAGTTCCTGATAGAACTTGTTTTCAATGCTCAACAGCTTTGGTGATAAAGTTGTTGGATTATTGTCTTGAATGGTATACCGCTTATCTAACTCCAAGGCCGTAATCAATTAATATGACCCGAGCGACTCGGCTCACCCGAGTCGTCAGAATTTCAAATAGAACACCGCAAGTGGAGTCGACAAATACACGTGCCGTGTGCAAAACAACCCGACCCCAGTAACCCACCTCTTGGCTGGGGTTTGCAAGAAGCGATGATGTCACATTTACACTGGTGCCGTCCTGCAGGATAACAGCCACCGATACCAGTCATACATATTTTTTTATGGTAATAACATAGATCAATGAAGTGGAAATATCACTAAACTATGCCATCATAAAAATATTTAAATCATATTTTGATGTAATTATATCGGCTATTAAAAAACAAATAAAAGGGCCACCATTTTTGTCACCCGAGTGTGAAGAAGCATATTCGATTATTCGACCCGAGTCTGCAGGATGTACGCATGCGCCAAAAAGTGGCTCGGGTGACCAGAGTCGATTAATCGATTACGCCCATACTGTCCAGACCCTACATTAAAACTTACTACAACTTTACCGAATGAATACAGAAGATAACTTCTGCTGACATTCTAAGTACCATGCAAATACTCACATTGATCTGACTAATATTGATGCAGTCATAGGACAATTCTGTTGCCATATTGCTGTCGAACTTGTGGTTTTGTATACCTTACTCCATATACTATTTTTGTGTAAATAATCCTGAATTCAAAAATGGCTGGAATACCAATGCTTCAGTGCTGACAAAAGACTTATTCAGCAGAATAAACATACTTCCCCCCCCCCCCCCCAAAAAGACCCCACATCAAATGTGCCTTAAAGGGGTAGAATCATAACATATCCAATGTACCTTTTCATATTCACTATTATTAGGATCGAATGTTTATTTGTTATTGTTTTACGTCCTAGCCACATCTAAGGTCATATCCCAGGCGTGCTGACCTTTGTTTATTTTTTTTTTTTTTGAGGCTGTATTTATAACTGACATCTATGAGACTGGATTTATACCATTGAATATGAATGAATCCATATTTGTACGACTCCCAAAGAAGCTAAAACCAACATTGTGTACTGAGTACAGAACACTAAGCCTGATGAGTCATATGTTGAAGATGATCCTGAAAATAATTTTACTGAGAAACAGACAGAAAATTGAAGAACAAATCAGTAACGTACAAAGTGGGTTTATATCTGGAAGAGGTACACGTGAAGGGATTTTCAATATGAGAATGATTTGTGAACGTTATTGTGAAGTGAACCAGGATGTTTATGCCTGCTTTATTGACTATGAGAAGGCCTTCGACCGAGTCAATCATGAACTGTTAATCAAATGTTTACAAGATATTGGTGTCAATGGCAAAGACATTAAACTAATTGTGAACTTATACTGGACACAACGTGCATTTATAAAAATGGAGCAGGGCCTATCGGATGAAGTTATGATTAAACGAGGAGTTCGACAGGGGTGTGTATTGTCACCATGTCTATTTAACCTGTACACAGAGATGATTTTCAGACACATTGAAGATTGCAAGGGAGTGACAATAGGTGGCATGAACATCAACAATCTTAGATATGCCGATGACAGTGTAATACTAGCAGACAGTGAGAAAAACCTACAAGATATAGTGAATAGAATCAATAAAGCTGGAATACTATTCAACATGAAGATGAATGCCAGGAAGACCAAAACAATGGTTATAAGTAAAAAGACAGATAAACCAAATGTCAATATAACCATAGATGGCACAAACATAGAACAAGTATCCGAATTCATATATCTCGGACAAAAGATTACAAATGATGGGAGATGTGAGGAAGAAATTAAAAGAAGGATAACAATAGCCCGAACAACATTCTCCAAAATGTATAGAGTGTTAACATCAAGTAAGATATTAATACAAACAAGGAAGCGTATTCTTCAGTGTTATGTGTGGTCTACTCTAATGTATGGGGCAGAGACATGGACAATCTCTAAGAAAATGTACAAACGTTTAGCAGCATTTGAGATGTGGACTTATCGAAGGATGATGAAAATATCATGGACAAAGAAGATCACCAACAAAGAAGTTCTCAGAAAAATTAAAAATAAGAAAAGCTTGTTTGCCACTATACAGACAAAGAAACTTATTTATTTTGGCCACATCATTCGTCAGAGTTCAATATACCGTACATTGTTGGAAGGGAAGGTGAATGGCAGCAGAGGGAGAGGGAGACCAAGAACATCATGGTTTACAAATATTTCACAGTGGACAGGCTTGAATTATTCACAGTCTATCAGAACAGCACAACATCGGGACAAGTGGAGAACCATTGCATCCAACCCTCGACTAGAGGATGGAACTATTGATTGATTGATTGATTTATACTGTCCATAGCATATAAGCTTGGGTACCCAGGCTTGTTTTCAATGCTGGCCAGTTGTAGTGTTGCTGTTATCTTACCACACAGTAGCTGCTGATAAGTTATTTGATTGCCTGCATTTCAGTAGCAGATATCTAATTGGTTGGTATGGGTAGTAGCCTATGAGTAGCATAGGAGGGTTCTAATGAGCGTAACATTACGCAAACCTGGCTCTGAGAGAGTCCATTGACCCACAAAACACATTCTGCCTAATCGGTAGAGCGCGGGCCCGTACCCGTCCTGATATGACCTTAGATGTTGCTAGGACGTAAAACAATAACAAACAAACAGAATCTAAGTTCTGTTTGTTTGTTGTTGTTTTATCAGAACGGGTATCGACCTATGACAGTGCACACTCAGGGCAACTTTATATTGCTGCCTCAATGGTATACCAGGCTGCCAGCACTATGGCCTGATATCCCACTCAGTCACATTATCCTGACACTGAGCCAACCAGTCCGTGCTCTATCCTATTAATGCCAAGCACCTGGCCAGGAAGAGACACATGTCAAATTATAAGTCATTGGTTTGACTCGGCCAGGGTTCAAACCCACGAACCCATGGGTTCGGATCCCCTGATCTCCCAAAATAAGAGACGGACGTTCAACTTAAGCGGCCATCCCGTCTTGTAGAACGAATGTTTGTATTTCTTTTAAACTATCTATTCTCTGGAAGTTATTTAAAACCGAACCTGGCGTGCTGCCCTAATCGGCAGATCGCGGGCCTCGGGTGTGAAAGGTCGAGATTTCGTTTCCCGATCGAGTCAAACCAATGATTTTAATTTTTTTGGATTTTTAAAAATTTAATTTTTTGTTTTTGTTTGTTTTGTACATTAGTTGTTTAAGCAGGGGAAATGTCAGTTGCAGACGACTGGTCTTCCTCATTCCATTGCTCCTTGCCCTATCCTCGTAATGCCGAGCATCTGGCTAGGAAGTGACAAGTATCAATTTTTAAGTCATTGGTTTGACTCGACCAGGATTCGAACCCACCATCCCACGATCTACCAACACGGGAGACGGACGCTCTAACTCATTCGGTCATCCGATCTGATACTTGTCACTTCCTAACATGGTGATCGGCATTAATATGATAGGGCAAGGACTGGCTAGCTCAGTGTCAGGATAATGTGACTGAGTGGGATATCAGGTCATGGTGCCAGTTGCTTGATTTCGCAGTGGAGCAGCATTATAAAGTTGCCATGAGTGCATGCTGTCACAAGTCAGTACCCGCCCTGATATGACCTTATATGTTGCTAGGACGTAAAACAACAACAACCAATATAAAACCCACTTGAGTGACTGACGTAGGCCCAAGATTACTTACACAGTTGAATTGCTGCTAGCCCAACGCATTTTTAACAGAGTAAAACAAAATTCAAAGATCAAAACACAGATATGGGCCTAGACGATCAACAATTTATTTATTTATTTATTTATTTTTTGTAAATATAGTTTATTCATTGAATAAAGTCTTTTGTCAGCGCCGTGGCACTGGTCTTCCAGCCATCTGACAATACAGTTATTTACAATATATGTATATGTAGTCTGATATCGTCATCAGCAGCTAGCTCAAATCAGCTGAAATAATAATATCAAACATTCAAAGACTTGCATATGGTATAGTTTGACAATTCACATATAAAATAGCAGTTATATGTTGTATTCATACACACTTGATTCATACATGTGTATTGATTAGACCTTTACATTACAGAGTGGTTGGGAGCATAGTTTTCCTTAATAGGTTTGTATGCCTACTATGTTGTGAATTGCAAAACTATCATGTTGTTGGACTTAACATTTTGAGATGGAGTGTTAGTAGAATGGTTTGTTTATTCTGTTAGATAGAGTGTGGTTAGCTTGTAGGGTTATGCTTAAAAGGTTAATACCTCTTGGAGGATTGTAAGTTTCAGTCATTTAGTAGTCTAGTACAGACTTTATTAGTGTCTATGTTTATACAAAGACTTGATCTTTCTCTATTAAATACAACTGAAACACATAGGAGGCATTCGACTGGAACATTTCCATCTGCAAGATTTAGGCTCCGCCCACCTGCGCAGTGAACTAGGATTTTGAATGCAAAGAGGACCAGTCAAATGGCTTCAGTGGGTTCAGCCAATCAGAGATGTTCTCTTCCATTGCAAATGGCTGCCCTGTATGGGGGGTGGCCATCTGCAATCGAAAAGAACCATTCAGAGCTGTTCACTTCCATTGCAAATGGCTGCTCCCATAGAGGGCAGCCATTTGCAATCGAAAAGAACAGCACTGATTGGCTGAAGCTACTGAATCTTTCAACCTTTCCATATAGCCATCTTGAAATACACCATGTGACCTTATGGATGGAGCCACAAAACAAATTCGATTCATAAGTATAGTAACCCACTTCCGGGCTTAGTCGAATAGGAATTTGTAAAGAAATATTTTGATATGCGTATAGAAAGGCCCAGTCGAATACATCCATTGACTCATGGGTCACTAATTATAAAGAAGGGTTATAAAAAGGCAGTTCACGCCAATAGAAATCACCAATGAAAGTAGCGCAGACACCACTATCGCTAAGGCCAAAATAAAAAGAAAATTGATCGTCCCGGCCCGTGGCTGAAAAATCGCCGGCCCCTCGTTGGAGAGGGCGGATGGAGTGAGAAAGGGAAAGTGGAGTGAAGGGGGGGGGGGGGGATGGACAGGGCAGTGGGGTGGGGGAAGGAATGGAGAGGGGTTTGAGGGGTGATAGAGAGGGAACTTGGAAAGGGAGGGAGCAGGGTTGAGAATGGAGGGTCAAATTTTTTTTTTTAACAAAAAAAACCCGCCACCCAGACCCAGATTTGTATTTCCAAAGGATGACCACCAAATTATATTTTAATTTAATTAATTTTTTTAAATTTGGCCTAATACCCCTATCACACCAAAGTAGTCCTCAAAACGTCTGACCCCGTTCTAAAACGGGGTAGAACGTGGCCCCCAAAAATGTTGAACATGCTCAAAGTTATAGAGCACCCTTCCGTCCTTGGCCGTCCATGCAGTTCATAACAATTTTGTAAAATGTTGCTACAGTTTGATCCTGTTCGGCAACATTTTCAAGAATCTAGTAAGAACTACTTTGGTGTGATGGGTGTATTAATAACGCATGTAATTCGATCATTCGCTTCCCTGCCTAATGTCACAGAACTACTAATAATTAACATTCACATGTTACTCTATCTAACAGTCCATCGCCTTAACCAATCGGACGCCTCCTCTGTCAACTCTTTTTAATTTTGGCAATTGTTCATAGCTATGTTTAATGTTCATCAATGAAACTAAGTAATGACCTATACATCAAAACATCGACGAGAATGGGATTCGAACCCACGCGGGCTGAGCTGAATGGATTAGCAGTCCATCGCCTTAACCACTCGGCCATCTCGTCTATCATGCTTGACTTTGTAATGATATTTTATTTGTTTAAATGTTGGTTTAAACAAAATTAGAATAACATAATTATGTTTTTAATGTCGACGCGCTGATCTTCTAGCCCTAACGATAACTCTTTGTACTGGTGACAATTGTTCACATCTATGCTTAGTGTGCATCAATGAAACTAGTAATGACCAATAAATAAAAATATCGACGAGGATGGGATTCGAACCCACGCGGGCAGAGCCCAATGGATTAGCAGTCCATCGCCTTAACCACTCGGCCACCTCGTCTCTTCAATTTAAAATGAAATGTCGGTAATTATTTTTTTATTTTCTTCTTAAAGACGAAAGAATGACCTACAAATCAAAATTTTGTCGAGGACGGGATTCGAACCCACGTGGGCAGAGCCCAATGGATTAGCAGTCCATCGCTTTAACCACTCGGCCATGTTTGAGTTTGTCATATTTTATTTGTTTAAATGGTTTTATTCCTCTGAATAACATAATTATGTTGTCAAGGCCGATGCACTGATCTTCTAGCCCTAATGACAATTGTTCATATCAATATTTAGTTTGCATCAATGAAACAAATTATTTATCTATACATGAAAACGTCGACGAGGATGGGATTCGAACCCACGCGGGCAGAGCGCAATGGATTAGCAGTCCATCGCCTTAACCACTCGTCTGTTATGGTAAATTTGTAGTTGTAATTATGCTGTCAAATTTGATGTACTGATGTTCCAGCCTTAAGGTCCTGTCACATTACGACGTTTCTCCCCAACGTGTGTCGACGTGTTGCCTTTTTGGTCGAAACGTCGGGACATGTCGGGACACGTTACCAGCACGTTACCGGCGCGTTAACGGCGCGTCGGTACAGGTCGGTACACATTGAGTGCCAGCAACGTTTGGAGCCACACATTGGCACGTGTCGGGCCGCGTCGAGGTTTTGTGCATGCACAAAACTTTCAATGCGCGCCAATGCGCGCCAACGTGTTGTATCGCGCGTTACGGGCGCGTTTGCAGGACGTTGACACACGTTACCAGCGTGTTCCTGGCCTGCTCGAACCACGTTGATCAACGTCCATCAACGCTGGGGATTTTTAGCCAAACTGCGTTGAACGTGTTGCTGGCGTGTCTTGACGTGTTGCTGGCGCGTCTTGACGTGTTGCTGGTGTGTCTTGACGTGTTGCTGGCGCGTCTGCCGTGCGCCTAACGTTACCCGGTGTTCTGCAAATCTTTAATGACATGCTACCCCAAATGCTGCCGGCGCGCCGACAACGCGCCGATAACACGCTGATGGCATGCTGGGAACCCGCTGGCGGGACGTTGACACTTTTTTCCGCCACACGTCGAACCCCGCCGATACCCTTTGACGGCACGCTAATAACACGCTATTATCACGCTACCAACCCGCTGCGGCCCATCCAACTACCCCCCGAAATGGTGGAAAGTTTTATGTTTCTCGACGCGTTGATAATATTTTGCGCGTTGGCGGCACGCCGGAACAAACGTCGTAGTGTGACAGGGCCTTTACACCCCCATCACACCAAACTAGCTCTCAAACCGTCCGACCACGGGCTGTGGTCGGGGTAGAACGTGGGTGCAAGACAATTTTGGGCATGCTCAAAGGTCTGGAACACCATTCCATTCTAGGCCATCCATTCCATTCATAAACAGACTGTAAAAAGTTGTTTCTATGTCCATTCCGTTTGCACACAGTTTGAGCCCGTTCAGTAACATTTTCAAGAACGTAGTGAGAACTAGTTTGGTGTGGTGGGGGTATAAACGGCAGATGCAACTACCTTCCCTTTTTTTGTCATGATGAAACTTATTCATCTATGCTTAGTGTATTATTTAACTTCTTCCGGATAGGAACGCATGGTTTCATTGGAGGAGATAACTCTGTGGCTGGTACCTCTAAAAGCCCCTCCATTTACTCAATCAATCAATCAGTTCAAGTAGTCAATCACTTCACAGTAATCCATCAATCACTTAACAGTCAGTTGACAGTAATACATCAATAACTTAGTAGTCAGTTCACAGAAATCTATTAATCAATCAATAGTCAGTTCGCAGTAATCTATCAATCACTTCATCGTCAGTTCACAGAAATCTATTAATCACTTAATACTCAGTTCACAGTTATATATCAATAACGTAATAGTCAGTTCACAGAAATCTATAAATCACTTCATAGTCAGTTCACAGTAATCTATCGATCACTTAGTACTCAGTTCACAGTAATCTATCAATAACTTAATAGTCAGTTCACAGAAATCTATTAATCAATTAATAGTCAGTTCACAGTAATATATCAATCACTTAATAGTCAGTTCATAGTAATATATCAATAACTTAATAGTCAGTTCACAGTAATATATCAATAACTTAATAGTCAGTTCACAGAAATCTATCAATCACTTAATAGTCAGTTCACAGAAATCTATCGATCACTTAATAGTCAGTTCACAGTAATATATCAATAACATAATAGTCAGTTCACAGAAATCTATCAATCACTTCATAGTCAGTTCACAGTAATCTATCAATCACTTAATAGTCAGTTCACAGTAATCTATCAATCACTTAATAGTCAGTTCACAGTAATCTATCAATCACTTAATAGTCAGTTCACAGAAATCTATCAATCACTTAATAGTCAGTTCACAGTAATCTATCGATCACTTAATAGTCAGTTCACAGTAATCTATCAATAACTTAATTGTCAGTTCACAGAAATCTATCAACCACTTCATAGTCAGTTCACAGAAATCTATCGATCACTTAATAGTCAGTTTGCAGTAATATATCAGTCAGTTAATAGTCAGTTCACAGTAATCTATCAATCAGTTAATAGTCAGGGCCCGTATGCACCAAGTTGTGCTAGCCTTAACCGGAGCTAGGCGCTAACTCCGGTCAGCTAGCTGTGGGTAGTGGGGGGTCCGCGAAAAAGATTAACTGGTATGCGCCAATGTTTTAGCCTGGGCGGATAGCTGACCATGAGTTTATTTATAGATTTGGGAATTCCCTCCAGTCGACGATATGAATAACGCCGCTAATGCGGCGGCGGCTTTAATATTGCTTCGAATTTAGGGTTAATTTGATTAAATTTCACTTATGGCGTATGTAATTCTGTTAAATATGACAGCATTTAATAGATTTGGGCTAATATATAGCCGCCGATTCGGCGGCGGCCATATTTAGTTGACGTTGGACAGTATGGATATCGACGTCGCTGCGGAGGCGGCGGTTTGTTTACATTACATTCGTCGATTCGAAAATATTAATATCGCCGCTGCTACGGCAGCAGCGTTAATATCGCTTCGCATTTAGGGTTAAACTGATAAGATTTCACTATTGCGTATGTAATTCTGTTAAATATGACAGCATTGAATAGATTGAGAGCCACACACACACTAACCGCCCCGGCTAGCAATTAAACCTGATTTGAAAGTGGGGTAGCTTAGCCTAGGCTACGGTCGGCGGCTAGTGCTGGCACCGGTTGGTGCATACAGATTTTCCACTGTTAGCCGTGTGGAGCTACCCAAACCGCGGTTAAGGCCCTAACTCCGATTGGTGCATATGGCCCCAGAACCCCAACACTTCAACATCATATTCAAAAGTAATCATAATCAATCATAACTCAACATAGTTCAGTTACTATCAATCATTTCAGTCCTTCGCCTTAACCACTCGGCCACCTCGTTTATTCAGCTATATTTGTAAAGATGAAAATTGTACATTAAATTGATGTCGGAATGACCAATACATCAAAATATCGACGAGGATGAAATTCGAACCCACGCGGGCAGAGCGCAGTGGATTAGCAGTCCATCGCCTTAACCACTCGACCACCTCGTCTGTCATGGTGAATCTGTATTGATACTCTTTTTGTTCAAATGGTTTTTATTCCTCTGAATAACATAATTATGTTGTCAGTGTCAGTCTGCTGATCTTCTATCCCTAATGACAAATGCCACGATACACCAAACAAAGTTATATCAATATAGACGGACAATGACAGTAATGTATCGAAAAAATAACTCATAAAAATGATAGGTAGAGAATAGAGTAACCAACAAAAGAAGTACAGGGTGGGGTTGGTAGCTATGTTCGACAACCGTGGCGAGATTTAGTGGATAGGGTATCGGAGCCAAACTGATAACCTTCCTAGAGTTGACATACATTTTTAAAAGTTTGACGCTTCGCGACGTAAAAAAAGTGATTTTACACGTTGGCCGCGCGCTTGCGAGATGCATCGTAATGTGACAGGGCCTTCAGACAACCGTGGCGAGAATTAGTGGATAGGGGATCGGAGCCAAACTGATAATCTTTCTAGAGTTGACATACATTTTTAAAAGTTTGATGGTTCGCGACGTAAAAAAAGTGATTTTATCTTTCTAGAGTTGACATACATTTTTAAAAGTTTGATGGTTCGCGACGTAAAAAAAAAGGTGATTTTACACCTTGGCCGCACACTTGCGAGATGCATCCTAATGTGACAGGGCCTTCAGACAACCATGGCGAGAATTAGTGGATAGGGGATCGGAGCCAAACTGATAACCTTTCTAGAGTTGACATACATTTTTAAAAGTTCGACACAATCTCGATGTAAAAAAAGTAATTTTACACTTTGGCTGCGCGCTTGCGAGATGCATCGTAATGTGACAGGGCCTTCAGACAACCGTGGCGAGAATTAGTGGAAAGGGGATCGGAGCCAAACTGATAATCTTTCTAGAGTTGACATAAGCCGTGTTCACACAGGCAAAATCTAAAGCGATTCAGCCAAGGCGAATACTACAAATCGATTTAGCCGCCCGTTCACACGGGCAGTACTTGGGCCGGAAATCGATATCAGCGCATGAGCAATTCCATACTAACCAGCGCCAGTTTGGCTTCGTCGACGTTGCCACGAGAGAGTGTGGGTTCGACCTAGATATGTATGGACTGAATCGTATTGTTTTGGAACGGTCAAAACTTCTGCTGGGCAGTGAAACCCTAAAAATAAATGATGAAAAAAATATCTGTGCACAGCTAGCGGTTTCATAGTCCAAATTATATTATATAGTGTGACGTCCTTAATCCACCTCAGTGCGTCCACACTGGCAAAATAAATCGATTCACAGAAATAGACTCACGTAATCGACCTCCACAAGTGGTTTACACTATCCAGATCACAGAAATCGATTGAGCCCTAATTCGACTCAGATGCCCGTTCACACGCGAAATGTGCGTCGAACTATGCAAGTCGATTTCTATGAATCGATTTACATTGCCCGTGTGAACACGGCTCTACATTGGGGTGTAGGTTGGACCTTTGGAGTTGAAATGATATTTAGGGTACTCTCAAAGTGATAACAATAATTAGTTATAAATCAAAGAGATCAACGATGATGGGATTTTAACCCACGCGGGAAGAGCCCAATGGATTAGCAGTCCATCGCCTTAACCGCTCAGCCACACCTGGTCCATCCAAATAAAATGGAATGTTTACAATTAGTTTTTTGTTAAACATGTACTTCGTGAAGACACAAGAATGACCTATAAATTAAAAGGTCGACGAGGATGGGATTCGAACCCACGCGGGCAGAGCCCAATGGATTAGCAGTCCATCGCCTTAACCTCTCGGCCACCTCGTCCGGTATGGTATAAAAATGTATTTATTGATCAAATCATTTTATTCCTCCGAATTACATGATTATGTTGGCAGTGTCGATGCGATGACACATGCTACTACTCACTAAACAAGTTATAACAATAAAGACGCACAGTTACAAGAAAACACCGAACAAAGCATTCATATGAATGATTAGTAGAGAATAGGGTAAGCAACAAAAGAAGTACAAGGTGAAGCTATAGCCCCGTTCATACATGCCTGTTAAGTCGGCTCAACTAGTTCGCCTTGTCTAGTTCGCCTCACATTCACCGTGTGGATGCGACGCTGAAGCGGATTAGGGCTGAGTTGATTCATCTAGTTCGCTTCAAGTAAACCACATCAAGAGGTAGTATATATGAAGCGAACTAGCTGAAGTCGGCCCATCTTGCTGGTGTGGACGATAGCGGTTTACTTTGAGGCGGCTTAAGCACGTCACATGCATGCGCAGTTGAGACCTGAGTTTGTTGATTTTCCGGTCGATCAAAAGTGCATATTATATAATTTGGTCTATGAAACCGCTAGCTGTGCACAGATATTTTTGTCATCATTTATTTATAGGTTTTCACTGCCCAGCAGAACTTTTGACCGTTCCAAAACAATACGACTCAGTCTATACATATCTAGGTCGAACCCACACTCTCTCGTGGCGACGTCGACTAACCGAAAGTGGCGCTGGTTAGTATGGATTTGCTCATGCGCAGATATCGATTTCCGGCTTAAACTACCCCAAGCACTTAGATGTGTGGATACGACACACTTTCACGCCTAGTTCGCCTCATCTAATTCGGCCTAAAGTTGTGCTGTATGAAAGGGGCTTATGTTAGACAACCATGGCAAGAGTTAGTGGACAGGGGATCGGGACAAAACTAATTATCTTATTAGAATTTTAATTTATTTTGGTACATTAATTGTTTAAGCGGGGGAAATTTCAATCGTGGACGACTGGTCTTCCTCATTCCACTGATCCTTGCCCCTATCCTATTAATGACGAGCGCCTGGCTAGGAAGCGACAAGTATCAATTTTTAAGTCATCGGTTTGACTCAACCATGATTCGATGATCTTATGATCTACCAACACGGGAGACGGACGCTCTAACTCATTCGGCCATCCCGTCTGACATACGTTTAAAAATAATTGTGATGGTTATGTGATCACTGGAACTTTTTGGGTGAAATGATCCTTCGAGTCATCTCAATGGTTCATATGTGTTAAGCGATTATCAAATGGACGAAATAACTAAGTGTTATAAATCAAAATTTCGACGAGGATGGGATTCGAACACACGCGGGCAGAGCCCAATGGATTAGCAGTCCATCGCCTTAACCACTCGGCCACCTCGTCTTTCTTGCCTGCCTTTAACAGACGAGGCTAATTAGCAGAAGAATGATTGTTATTTTCAGAACTGCACATACAGTTCTGTTATTTAGGAACATTACTATTATTAAACTGCTAAAATCAAATTATGTTATTTATTAGCGTGACTTAATAATAATAGAGTGCTAAAATTGAAAATGGCGAATGGATAGCAGTCACTGTCACCACCAATAATAATCATTCTTCCATTAATCCGCAGACCAACTCTCCAAATAATAATCATTCTTCTGCTAATTCGCAGAGCAAAGCAGCTCTGGAAAGCATTATGACGAAAACAAAAGGAAAAGTAATTCCGCACATGTGCATGCACAGTAACATGATGCACATGCACAGTAAAATTATGCATGCTGATTGGTTGGTTGCAGCTCTGCGAATTACAGTATTGGTGGCTATAATTCGCAGAGCTGGTGCTCTGCGAATAGCCAGATAGTTTTGTTTGATTATCACTAAATGGTTCGTATTGAATAGCTTATATTATAAGTAAATACAAATATTAGCTATCAATTAAAATTATTCAACACGATGGTAAGGGAACACAGATTTGCAGAGCAGTCAAGCGCCTTAACCACTAGGCCACCTTGTCGCTTTATGTAGATCTGGAAAAATGGCAATCTGCAGGGCAGCTATGCAATTCACACTGGCACAATACACCATACCACAAGCCTGGTTGAGTCAAACCAATTACTTACAAAATTGATACTTGTCGCTTCATAGCCAGGCGCTTGGCATTATTAGGATAGGGCAAGGACTGGTTGTCTCAGTGTCAGGATAATGTAACTGATTGGGATATCAGGTCATGGTTCTGTGATGTACATGTGAGTGTGTTAGGGCATGTTAGGGAGTGCAGGTACTGTATGTGTGCACGTGTACTGTATGTGTGCGTGGGGTCAATGATTTGACAATGTACGTATTCGAATGGGCCTTTCTATACGCATATCAAAATATTTCTTTACAAATTCCTATTCGACTGGGACCGGAAGTGGGTTTCTATACGTATGAATCGAATGTGTCTTGTGCTCCATCCATGAGGTCACATGGTGTATTTCAAGATGGCTGATATGGAAAGGTTGAAAGATTCAGTAGCTTCAGCCAATCAGTGCTGTTCTTTTTGATTGCAAATGGCTGCCCTCTATGGGGGCAGCCATTTGCAATGGAAATGAACAGCTCTGAATGGTTCTTTTCGATTGCAAATGGCCACCCCTATACAGGGCAGCCATTTGCAGTGGAAGAGAACAGCTCTGATTGGCTGAAACCACTGAAGCCATTTGACTGGTCATCTTTACATTCAAAAACCTAGTTCACTGCGCAGGTGAGCAGAGCCTAAATCTTGCAGATGGAAAGGTTCCAGTTGAATGCCTCCTATGTGTTTCAGTTGTATTTAATAGAGAAAGGCTAAATTTTGCGGATGGAAAGGTCCCAGTCGAATGCCTGCAGTGATTTGTTACAATTTTTTTTTTTTTTACTCTGTCGACCCACCACAGGATATGAGAGCAACAATATAACAACATAGAATGTAAATCAAATAGTGACTCAAAATAGCATGTTCTTACAACTTTACAAGTAATGTTCAAGAATGTCGGTAGGCATGGAGGCGGGGAGGAGGGTAGGGATTAGGTTGGGGTGGGGGTGGAGGTGGGTGGGGAGTGGGGGTGGAGGTGGGTGGGGTGTGGGGGTGGAGGTAGGGTAGGGTGGGGTGGGTGGGGTGTGGGGGTAGAGGTGGGGGAATAGGATCAATAGATTCGTGGTGAATGAATTGGTCTCAATCCGAATGCCGTATATTTTACCTGTCCGCATTTTGGCGGCCTCATAAATGGGGGAGAGAGGCCCGAGGCGACCCACGTGACCGCCTCAGTGTGAGGGTGGGGGTGATTGGCAGAGTGAGTGATTGTCAGAGTGAGTGGGGGAGTGATTGGGAGAGTGGGTGATTGGGAGAGTGAGTGATTGTCAGAGTGAGTGATTGGGAGAGAGTGATTGTCAGAGTGAGTGATTGTCAGGGTGAGTGATTGGCAGAGTGAGTGATTGGCAGAGTGAGTGGTTTGCAGAGTAAGTGTGTGAGTGGCAGAGGGAGTGAGTGATTGACAGAGTGAATGAATGAGTGATTAACAGAGTGAGTGATTTACAGAGTGAGTGATTGACAGAGTGAGTGATCGGCTGAGTGGGTGACATAGTGAGTGGCAAATTGGCAGAGTGAGTGAGTAATTGGCATAGTGAGTGATTGACTGAGTGATTGACTGAGTGATTGAGTGAGGGATTGCCATAGTGAGTGATTGGCAGATTGGCAGAGTGTTGATTGATTGGCAGAGTGAGGGATTGACAGAGTGATTGAGTGAATGGCAGAGTGAGCGATTGACATAATGAGTGATTGACAACGTGATTGATTGATTGGCAGAGTGAGTTATTGGCAGAGTGAGTGGCATAGTGAGTGGCAGAGTGAGTGAGTGGCAGAGTGAGTGAGTCGCATAATGAGTGATTGCAGAGTGAGTGACAGAGTGAGTGAGTAGCCGAGTCAGTGAGTGACAGAGTGAGTGATTGGCAGAGTGAGCGATGGGCAGAGTGAATGATTTACAGAGTGAGTGAGTGGAATTCTGTAGGTTCGATTTGCTCAGTACCAGGACGATGTGACTGGGTGGAATATCGACCAGGGTGTCCATAACCCAGTGTCCCAGTGACTGTGATTACCTGTGTGTGGGAGAGTGCTCCCCACAGACACGACCAAACATATATACAGTAAAACCCTGATTTTACGTGCCCCGATTTAATGCAAATTTGGATATAACGCGATGCATTCTTGAACGCGGGTTTCTTTAATCTTAATTTAGTTCGACCCTGCTTTTTGTTCTGACATCAACGATTGCTTTATAATTAAAGTTGGAGGGAGGTGAGGGGATAGGAAGGGAGGGAGGGGAGTGGGAATGGGATGGAGGGAAGCGTATCTGAATGGGTTTCGTGGGGGAGTGGGGGGGAGAGGAGGAAATGAGAATAGTTGGGGGAGTGGGAGTGGGAGTGGGAGTGGGAGGGACGAGTGGGTATCAGAAACGGTTGAGATGGGGGCTAGCAGGGTAGGGTATAAGAAGGGCTTGGGTATTGGGAATTGGGATAGAGAGATAGGTATGAGAAACAGTTGAGATGGAGCGGGGGGGGTTGGAGGGAGGGGAGGGTATGACAAGGAGTGGAGGGTGGGGAAGGGAATGGGAGATGGGGATGCGAATGGGGGGGGGGAGTGAGGGGGAGGTGAGGGGATGGCAAGGGGTGGGTTGGGGGAGTGAGAGGGAGGTGAAAGAATGGGAAGGTGCGGAGTGGGGTGGGGGAGGGAGAGGGAGGTGAGGGGATGCGAATGGGGTAGGTGGGGGAGTGAGAGGGAGGGAGTATGAGAAGGGGTGGCGGAGTGGGAGAAGGGTGGAGGGGGAGTATGAAAAGCAGGAGAGGTGGGTTTAGGAGGGAGGGCTGAGTATTAGAAGCGGTAGGAAGGACGAGGGGCTGAGAGGTGTACTATAAGCAGGTGGATAGGGGGAGGAGGGCTGGTGGGTGTAAGTGTAACAGGGGGGTAGGGGTGGCGGCGGGTTGTTTGTGGGGGGGGGGGGCTGGTAGAAGCAGACGAGATAAATAGTCGGTTGCTATGTAACGAGCTGTCAAAGTGGCTTATTACAAAAGGACTACTGTTGGAGGGCGAACCTTGGTGCATCATACACAGGTCGCGGTGACAGGTCTGCGCATGCTCCGTGTGTGGTCTGTGTGTGTGTATATATGTATGTGTATATATTATAGGGCAGTCAGACGCGGGGGTTATGGCTAGGTCGGGTTACGGAGAGACTAGCATTAAGTAGTTGCCGTCTGTCAGGTATCCACACCTTCGGCACTAAAGTCACCGCCTGCATATTTGTAGGTAGTATAATTATATATATATATATATATATATATATAAAGCAGTACAAAAATAAATATACACAAATGTTCATCTTCAAATTTAAACTGAGCACCAAACGATATATATATATATATGTATATATATATATATATATATATATATATATATATCAAAGCAAATATTATAAAACAATTCTCAACTCTGAATCTGAAAACAAACACCAAGCAGTACAAAACAAAATCAAAAATATTAGTAAATATTAATCATCAAATCTGAAAGGAACACCAAGCAGTGCAAAACAAAGCAACAACAAAACAGAACAAATTTCATCTGATAACCAGAAAGGAACACCAAGCGGCGCAAAACAAAGCGACAACAAAATAGAACGAATCTCATCTGTAAATCAGAAAGGAACCATCATGCGGTATAAAACAAAAACAACGAATAATTCTTACCTTCACAGTTAAAAATAAGCAACAGGCAATGCAAAAATGTTGTCATAGAAACCCACAACAAAAAAGAAAATACAAATACACCCACTCATTTCGAAGTCAGTTGATATAACATGCATTAACTACAAATAGGTGGGTGGTTTGGGGTGGTGGTGGGTGGTGGTGGGTGGTGGGTGGTGGGTGGTGGGTGGTGGGTGGTGGGTGGTGGGTGGTGGGTGGTGGGTGGTGAGTTAAGGCTGGCGCACACCTCCCGTTTACGATTCGCGCACTAAAACTCGCGAACCCGACCCGACCCGCTTAAAACTGAAAACGGGCCGATTCGTTTTTCGAATCGCGAATCGCAATCGTAAACGGCGTCCGCTTTTAGCACTAAAAACTGAGTTTTATGCGCGAATCGCAATCGCTAGGTGTGCGCGGGGGGGCGCACACCTAGCGATTTTTGTGCGCGAAACGGGCAGTTTTACATCGTAAACGGGAGGTGGGTGCGCACAAACGGTAGGTGTGCGCCAGCCATAAGGTTGGTGGTGGGTGTGTTGATCGCCTTGCAAATTACAGTTCCGTTGTAAATGGCCCTAACTGTGGTTTGTTGGTTGTTGGAGTTTTACGTTCTGGCAACATCTAAGGTCATATCAGGATGGATACTGACTTGTGACAGTGCGCACTCATGGTGACTCATGGTGGATTTGTATTATTATTACTGCCCCACTGGGAGACCAGGCTGCCAGCACCATGATTCGATATCCATGATTCGATGCTCACCTCATTTGGTCTGGTCCCCTAACTGTGGAGTCTTGAAGCATTACTAAGAGGTCACAGACAAGCGTGTTACTAGAAGTTAATAGAGCGAAGTCAAATTAGTGTCATATGATTAGTGTATGTTAGCGCACTGGGGCATGGGAATATGTGTGTTCTGAGTTCTGCTGATACCTCCAGAAGGCTGTGACCCTGCAGGTGTGGTCACAGCTACAGTTTACCCATTGGCGGAGTTGGGGAATACACTTCCACCATTACGCATTAAGTGGTATTTTATCTCATTTACAATATTTCTTTGGACAATTTCACCGCAATCTACATTTCAAAACAAATACATGGCAATAATGTTGCCAAGTTTTGGTCATGAGGAGGCATGTGATTATCTAGGTTATATATTACGTAAAGTGAGTTTCGGGTATAGCTTCTTTCGTGACGGATAGGGTTGGGGCAAGGGAACATCCTTACCTTCTGCCATGTAAACTGTAGCTGGGACCTGACATGCTGGGTCACAGCTTCACTTCTCAGTGAGGGACCAGCGAAACTCGGAACACCCATACTGCTGGGAAGTCAAACCACTAGGTTTTTTGGGTTTTTTTGTGGGTTTTTTGTTGTAAAATAAAATAAGGCATAAAACTATGAAGCCGCTGGCTATTCTAAAACATCGATTATAATACATGATAAACCTCTAAGTATTATATAGCACCAGGCATAAATGTCATGAGCCTGTTAAGTGTTATAAAATATCGCCTGCGAAACAAGAAAGTTCTATAAAGTATCGAAAACGAGGCTCCTGGGATATATACTAATCTATGAGGTGGTTGTTGGTTGTTGGAGCTTTACGTCCTGGCAACATCTAAGGGCATATCAGGACGGGAATCTATGAGGTAGTCCAGTATAGAAGAATACTGGAATGAGAAGTAACACACCCCTCCACCCCCACCCCTACACCTCCACCTCCACCCCCACCTCCACCCCACCCTCACCTCCATCCCCACCGCACCACCACCACCATTCACCCACGACCTAACCTCCACCCCCACCCCCACCTCACTACCACATCCACCCCACTCGCACCACCACCCCCACCTCCACCCCCACCCCTCCACCTCCACCTCCACCCCCACCTCCACCCCACCCTCAGCTCCATCTCGACCGCACCACCACCACCATTCACCCCCACCCTAACCTCCACCCCCACCCCACCTCACTACCACATCCACCCCCCACCACACCACCCCCACCCCCCACCCCACCCCCAGCCCCTACAACCTCCTCCCCACCTCCACCCCACCCTCAACCTTCATCCCGACCCGCACCACCACCACCATTCACCCTAACCCTAACCTCCACCCCCACACCACCTCACTACCACATCCACTCCACTCCCACCACCACCCCACCCCCCCACAAACCACCCCTACCCCTACCGTCACCCACACCACCACCTCCACCCCGCCCTCACCTCCATCCACCACGGCACCCACCACCTCCATTCTCCCCCACCCTAACCTCCACCCACACCCCACATCGACTCCACTCTCCCCAACCCCCACACCCCACCCCACCCCCACCACCACCCCAAAACACTCACCCCTACCCCTACCATCACCGCCACACCCCACCCAAACTCCACCTCCACTCCACCCCAACTGCAACCCTCCCCTGCCCCCCACCCCCACCTCCACCATAGTGGAACACCAGGCCATGGTGCCAATGTCCTGGTCTCTTAGTGAGGCAGCACTATAAAACCACCAGGAGTGCGCGCTATCACAAGCCGGTACCTGCCCTAATATAACTGTAAAAGATATTACTGGGATTCTTTTTGTTTAAACAAAAAAACAACCTGATCTGATGTGACCTGAGATGGGTTTTTTGTGTGTCAATATTTTATTCATCTGAACACATATTTTGTCAGTGTCGAGGCACTGGTCTTCCAGCCATTAAAGCGATCACATTTTGTTTGTACATGGTAAAGGGGAAGTAGAATGTGCTGCATTGTGTGCAGCACACCCCATTTTGAACACTCCAGGACATAAAACCCCACACAACCATTCACCGTCTTTGATCTGTTTAGCTCGTCTGCTTATTCTTTATTTGCCTTCTTTCAGGTTTGGGTGGCAAAGTGCATATAAAAGACCCCTTGATGCTTATCGGAAAGAGTAGCCCTTGTGGCGGCAGCGTATTTCCTCCAAAGAAATATGTCAGAATGACCATCTGTATGACGTCCAATAGCCAATGATATGAAAATCAATGTCCTCTAGACGCGTCATTAAATCAAACAAGCTTTACTTTTTTTTCTTTCGCGCTTGCAGGTCTTCGAAGGCAATGTGGATTCGTATGCTGTGAAACACTCCTACCTGGATCGACCAATCACAGCGCGTTTCATCAAGTTCCACACGGTCCACTGGAACAAGCACCCGAGCATGCGCCTCGAGGTCATAGGGTGCCAAGGTGAGCTGCACTAATCTTATTCTCAGTACCACTGTACACCATGCATGTATATATATAACACTTTATTGTTCAAGTGTTTTTATTTGTTTGAAGAACATGTTGTCAATGCTAATGCACTGGTCTTCCAGCCATAATGACAATTGCCACTACACGGTACAAAATCTACAACAATATAGATAGACAATTACAGGGCAATAAGCAAAACATCAGTACATGAATGACAGGTAAAGAACAAGAAAAAATCAAATAAATATAAAAGGAACATATACAGGGAGGTAACTATGTTAGACTAGGATGGTAAGCATTAGTATGGGGGCATAACTGATTATATTTCTAGTGGTGACATACTTGTTGAAAGGGTGATGGTGGGATGTAGGGTGGGCTTTTGTGATTGAACTGGTGTTTATGGCAATCTCAGGTGGTGCCTATTGAGTGAGTAAGTATGGTAATATTGATTAAACATGTACCTCAGTAGGA
The DNA here is from genome assembly GCA_030323885.1 of Branchipolynoe longqiensis. Classification (NCBI taxonomy): domain Eukaryota; kingdom Metazoa; phylum Annelida; class Polychaeta; order Phyllodocida; family Polynoidae; genus Branchipolynoe; species Branchipolynoe longqiensis. The sequence goes on along the minus strand of CM059193.1, from coordinate 87,281,097 downwards.
TCCAACTGGAATCATTTCCAGGCTCATTCCATTGTAGGTGGGTTTTTTGGTCTAGTATACAGCATATGTTTGATCTAGATAACTGCGTACATATGTAGGAAGACAAAAGGTAGTGGTGCGACTGACACTTGTCGACACCCATTGGAAGGGAGGTGGGCCGCAAGTGGCGCCACCTGTCAAGTGTGGAGTCTTACGGAGAATAACAATGGTAATAATGATAATACAATAATCGTGCGTTCGAACCCTGGTCGAGTCAAACCAATGACTTAAAAATTTAGACTTGTCGCTTCCTAGCCAGGCGCTCGCCATTAATAGGATAGGGCAGGGACTGGTTGGCTCAGTGTCAGGATAATGTGACTGAGTGGGATATCAGGTCATGGTGCCAGCAGCCTGGTTTCCCAGTGGGGCAGCACTATTAAGTCATCATGAGTGCTCACTGTCACAAGTCGGTACCTGTCGTTATATGACTTTAGATGATGCGAGGACGTAAAACAACAAACAAACAACAAATATAATATGATAATATATAATGGAAACAATTCTCTTCGTATTTTTATACCCTCATAATGCATTATACATCACGTAAATATATATATATTTATACATAATGAAAGAAGAGGAAGACATGAGCTGGGGTTGGGGAGGTTGGAGCAGTAGATGACTCGGACAGACTCCATCAGTCCATGGAGATGAGGGACAGGAGGGATATTGCGGGTTATTATACTCGTATAATTTTTACACAGAATATATATATATATACTAGATGTAACCTGTGCTGTGGTTAACCGCGCAGTTACCCTGATATATTTGTCTATGAAGCTGGTTAAATAATTTGAAAATAAATGGATTTTCCAACTTTAACTTTCGTGACCAGAGCGCTATACATATATATATATATATATAAATATATATATATATATGTATATATATATATATATATATATGTATATATATATATACTAAGCCTATACTTTGTTTGGCTTAAATATATAATCTATGTAGAAGATTGATAATGTGGAAATGGAATGGGGGGGGGGGGGGTGTACTTGCCTCTGAGCTGTTCGGCTCGACACCTTCAAATTAGATTTTGATCTTAAACCTGCTTAGATCTAGTTCTAGATTTAGCTAACAGCTAAAATAGGACTGTTCATAATGGTTAACCTGATATATTTACCCAATAAAATCGTTAAATAATTGAAAATCAATGGATTTTGCAACCTTAATATTGGTGACCGTTGTATTATGCACACATACAAATCCTATACTTTGTTTGGCTTACATGTATAATCTATGTAGAAGATTAATCAGGTGTAAAAGGAATGGGATCGTGGTGGTGGTGGGGGGGTGGTTGCCTCTGAGCTGTTCGGCTAGACACTTTTAAACTTGATTTCGATCTCAAACCTGCTTAGATCTGGATCTAGATTTAGATCTAGGCCTTTGGGGAGGTGGGAAGTAGGTGTGTGTGTCGGGGAGGGGGTTGCAGGGATGTGTTTGCGGTTTTATGTGGAATGCCTATTTAATCTAACTATATTTTCACTTAGATTCTTCTAGAATTAAGCAGTAATAAGTACCTACAATACATACACTCTCTCTGAGTGCCTTAACTCTTGATGCATATAGAACATAGCAACATCACTGGGACTAGCATATATCACGTACAAGTAACTAACACTAAAGCCTTGGACTTCAAAACTGTCGTCTGCTTTGATTAATTGTCGTCTGCTGTCAACAAACATTCACAGATTGGGATACTTTTCAATGAAAATCTGTCTGTTCTTCCACTAGAAGTGTAAGATGCGGGTAGTGCCTGATCTATGCCGCCATAATGGGTAGTGACAGCAGACGACATTTATCGGTGGCAAACAATAGACTAGTTCAGATGCACCTGAGGCGATGGGTAGAGAGGGGTGTGTTTATTGGAAGTTTAATGAACAAGGTCATTGGGTGACAGACACCTTAGTGAGGTGACATTTATGCTTTGAAAGCTGCTTACTTATGAGACAGCGGTCCACTTCCCAGTAATATAGGAATTTCAAGTATAAACAGAAGCCAACGCTGATCGAATTTAAATGCCCAACAGACATTGATCCTTAAAATTCATCGCAATCCTGCTCAACTATCGCAAACGCATCAGTGATCCAGAAATCTGTGATCAAATGGCCTCTTTAGCAAGTTTGTAGCGCTGATGAAATACCGCAAATTCCACAGGTATAGGGCCACCATGTTGTTGATGAACGCTTCTCTCGGAAGGTGTCTAGTGAGCACTATGGTGATCGCGTCAGCCATGGGGAGGGGATTAACGCTGTGGATAACATTACAGCAGTGATGCCGCCCTTGTTGTCGCTGTCTGTTTTCATTCTTCTACTTTCCTAGCATCAAGGCGTAAAGCGGGTTCAATAAGCTGATGGCGGGAGCCTTAATGTCTAGATTCCCACCAGTGATTTAAGGCGAAGCAGTCCATTATGGCCTGGGATGTTCATGGTTAGGCGCAGGCCTACACAACCTAAGCAGGGTTACATTACATTTCTACTTAGCTTGTGTCACCCTAAACCAGAAGTTTGGTTAAGCACATTATGTCATCGACAGTGTAGGATAATCCCGCACTGTACATGTATTACGCGGTTAGATGCTGACGCCCACTAGACACCTTTCAGAGAGTACTCGATTATCAGCAATATGGTGGCTGCCCCCTACACACAATTACAGAATTGAGCAATATTTTATTAATCCTTATAAACTTGCTAAAGAGGTCATGCATCGCTATTTTTGGGATCTATCCCATTTCCGATAGCTGCCGGGCATGATTGTTAACATGCTTTTAATCCCTATTTGAAGTGTCTGGTAGGCATTTAGTATTCAGTGCAAATATCGCATTCTTTTGGCATTTTATCCAAAAGAATTCTCACCAAAAAACATGAAAAATAATCTTAATGTTTGTCTCCATATCTTTAAACTATGCTGTGGTTACCAACGTTAACAACATCACGTACTTAGCAAACTACATTTAGTGATCAACTCCAAAAAATAAACAAGATTCAGTGAAATAAATACACCAGAACGCGCCAATTCGGTGAATTTGATTGACAGCAGACGACATTTTACTCGGGGCAGACGACAACATTAATTTGGCCGCTTATGGCGGTAAACACGACACCGGTATGTCAGTGGGACGCAGGTACAGTCTCACACAGACGTAAGGATGTAACCAAACCCTGAACGCCCCATCCTGGTCCCTGGGCCTACAGCGGGTCACGTGACAAGCACAGAAGATGTACACTTTGACATCCACAGACCAACAATTTGCTTAAAGTTGCATAGTCCGATGGTTTTGAGTTTTTGTCACCTTTCTGAGATAAGTATATTAAATTGATTATTATCATCTAAAAACTTTACTTTAATTTGAAGTAACTTTTATTTTAAATGGCTGACTTTGGAGATATTTGAATTCCAAACATCTCAAATTAATGTTGGCAAGCACGCCAAAGCTCTTGACACCATAGCCTTCAGCAGTAACAGGTTCTATTCAATTGCCTCAGCATTACCTTATAATATGTAATATGTGCATCAGTATCTAAATTACATATATGTAGGATCAAATCTAGATAATTGTTTTAGTTTTGATAAGTTTATGCTTTTATCGGACTATGCAACTTTAATGGAGAATAACAATAAAGTTATTATTATTATTGAGTTTAAAGGCCCTGTCACATTACGGCGTATGGCGGGAGCGTATTGAAAACCTACGTAGGTCCTGCGCGTGCCGGCCTATGATGACATTTGGTGACCTTTCGGGTGGTTTTGAGCGTATGTGGAACCTACGAGGAGCGTACGAGGAGCGTATGGGAGCGTACTGTGACATTTTTTGACAGTATGGGCCATACGCCCTCATAGGTCGGTTTTTTGAGCATGCACAACAAAATTTGGACGGACGGATTTATGAAGCGTAGGCGGCGTATGCCTCATACGCTTCACAACGCCGGATCTGCGCTCTCGGCGTATGAGTAGCGTATGAGTAGCGTATGCGTAGCGTATGAGTAGCGTATACGGCGTATGCCGACGTATATGACGTAACGCGCTTACGCCGCCATACGCTCCCGCAAAAAACCCTAATGTGACAGCCCCTTTACATTGTATCTCTACAGCATGACGGGATGGCCGAATGAGTTAGACCGTCCGCTCCCGTGCTGGTAGATCATGGGATTGTGGGTTCGAATCCTGGTCAAGTCAAACCAATGACTTAAAAATGTATACTTGTCGCTTCCTAGCCAGACGCTTGGCATTATTAGAATAGGGCAAGGAGCAGTGGAATGAGGAAGACCTCTCTTCTGCGACTGAAATTTCCACTGCTTGATCAACTAATGTACCAACAAAAAAAACAAAAAAAGCTGCATAGTCCGATGAAAACATCAAATTTTCAAAAACCGCAACAATTTTGTATTCTACATATCAAACTTAGATACTGGTTCACTTATTAAACATTTGTCACCATATAGAAGGGAACACTGAAGCAATTTAATAGAACTTGTTACTGCTGAAGCCTATTGTGTCAGAGTTGTGCGTGCATGCTAAAATTAATTTTGAATGTTTCCACTACTAATATCTAAAAAAAAAGTTTGTCATTTAAAATAAAAATTATTAAATCGAAAGGAAGGTATATTATGACGATCTACCTAATGTATTTATCTCAGAAAACTCTAAAAACCTCGGACTATGAACGTTTAAATTTGGTACTATCTTTGGTGGGTTTTTTAAAAGTTCTTTTTAGGGGAAACTGCGTGAGTTTTGGTGGGATTGGTTTGAATTTGTGAAGCTCTTTACATTAGTGTGGTACTATAATGTTATGGTCCGTCCTGATATGACCTTAGATGTTGCTAGGACGTAAAACAACAACAAACAACAAACATAATGTTATGGGGCAGGTGTCGATGGTTTGTTGAGACAACGAGCTCGTAACAATTCAGCGTCAGATCTTATCGCAACACTATCCGGGGAGAGATGATGGAAAGCTGCAGTTGTTTATAAAAGAAAACCAATGTCATATAGATACATATAAATATATATATATTGACACACACATAAATTTATAGCGATTCAAATGTGTAGATATATACCCAGCTACATATAATGAGACTGTCTCAAAAGGTGCTAAGCAATATGGGACAAAACTTTGTCCATTGTAACGATCAACATACTATCTGCTCACGCATTTGCTCAGGATAAACTGATTTGTTTTTTACATGGTGTTTCATAATCCCAATAGAATACATACTGATTTGAAGCAAATGTCCTTTTGTTTTCAGTGTAACCGTTTCTGTGCTGTTTTGTGCCGATCATTACAATGGACAACTACAAAAAAGAGTTATAACCATTTGGGACAGGCTCATTATATACTAATGTAATAGTCTGCACTGACCTCTCAGGCAAGGAGCCGCATAGACAAGTAGGCGTGGGTAGGGTGATGACATCAGGGAGCCTATGTGGTGTAATGGTTAGCACACTTGGCCCGGAATGCAAAGAGATGTGGGTTTGAGTCCTGCTCTAGATGCAATATTTCCCATTTTCATCACCCCCCCTATGACTCTAGTCATTTGTATATATTATACAAAATCACAGCACCAGTTTATCCCTTCGTATGATGGTAAATAATCTAATTATTATGATATATAAAGATGGTTCAGGTGGAGAAAGGAGGCAAGGGGCCAGTGGAATTAACAGTTTATTCTCTAAGATGATCCAAATATCTTGCTGAAAGATAAAATAGCCAATCACATATATAATTAAGCACAGCTTAATTAGAACCAACTCTATAAATAAGTCAATTATATTTGTAATCTATTAAGCATCATAGGTGAACAAAACAGTTCTTCTCCACTGCCTATAATATTCGCATAATAAATTATAGAACACATAAGCAAAGCCATCGCAATAATTGCTAAATGGTGAGATCAAAGTCGAGTTATTCAAATAGCAGTTTCGTGAGTGTTAATAGCTGGTTGCTTTCTAGACAAATAGATTTCTGATTATCCAAATATGATTTATGCAAATACATCTAGTTATTACAGTAGCACCTCTCTTTAATGACACACTGATCCGTGAACTGCTGCCATATGCTGACAATTTTCATTCCAATTTGTTGGTGACATTTAACTTTCCCCTCAATGTTTGTTTGTTGTTTTACATCCTAGCAAAATCTAAGGCCATATCAGGATGGGTACTGACTTGTGACAGTGCACACTCATGGCGACTTTATAGTTCTGCCCCACTGGAAGACCAAACCACCAGCACCATGACCTGATATCCCGCTCAGTCACATTATCCTGACACTGAGCCAACCAGTCCTTGCCCTATCCTAATAATGTCAAGTGTACGGCTAGGAAGCGCCAAGTATCAATTATTAAATCATTGGTTTGACTCGACCAGGGTTCAAACCAACGACCCCATGGGTTCGGATCCCCCGATCTCCCAAAACAGGAGCCGGACGCTCAAGTCATTCAGCCATCCGGTCTGGTCACCCCCCAATGAGAGGACACCTGCTATATTAGGACAGAATTGGTCTGGATATCCGTTCGAAGACAAGTTCTTGTATACCATATGCTATATTACATTCCAGACAGCAGGATGTTAGTGCACTAATCCATAATTATCTGGTGATACCGGGCGCGGTGGCCGAATCGGTAGAGCGCAGGCTTCCCGTGCGGAAGATCAGGTGTTCAATTCCCGGTCCAATCAAACCAATTGTTTACAAAATTGATATTGGTCGCCACCTAGCCTGGTGCTCGGCAGTAATAGGACAGGACAAGGACTGGTTTGGCTCAGCGTCAGAATAATGTGACTGAGTGGGATATTAGTTCACGGTGCAGGCAGCCTGGTATCCCAGTGGGGCAGCACTATAAAGTCGCCATGAGTGCACTGTCACAAGTCGGTACCTGTCCTGATATAACCTGAGATGTGGCAGGACATAAAACCTCAACAACCAACCAACCCTAGACCTGGAATGGCAGGATGTGTGGGTTTGAAGACCACTCTAGCCACAATGATTCCCATCGTTTGCAAAACCCAATAGTGACGAAGCGAAAATATCGTTGGCTAAAATGATATAAAAAGAAAACTGACATTCAGAAATGCAAACAACCAGATGCGATCTGTGTTAGAGGAGGTCATAAACTATTTAAACAAGACTCGTTACTCTTTTGTTGTAAATAAAGGGCCAGGTATCAGTAACCGCTCCCCAACCCCGACTCTCCTCGCCCCCTCCCCCCTTCGCCCCCTCGCCCCCTGGCCCCTCGCCCCCTCGCACCCTCGCACCCTCGCACCCTCGCACCCTCGCCCCCTCGCCCCCACGCCCAATCGCCCCATTGCCCCCACATTGCCCCATCGCCCCCTCAACCATCCCCCTTCGCCCCCTCAACCATCCCCCATCGCCCCCTCGTCACCTCGCCCCCTCGCCGCGCGCCCCCTCGCCCCCTCGCCCCCTCGCCCCCTCGCCCCCTCGCCACCTTGCCCCCTCACCCCCACGCCCCCTTGTCCGCTCTCCCCCTCACACCCTCGCCCCATCGCCCCATCGCCCCATTGGCCCATCGTCCCCACGTCCCCTCGTCACCTCGCCCCCTCACCCACCTGTCTTTTGTGTTGTTGTTTTTATCCGGAAATTGGACCACACCAAGATCTCATGATGATCGTAAAGTGGTGCAAACTGCAGTGGTATGGCCATGTTTTCTGTTCATCAGGTCTGACCAAAACCGAGGGACTTTGAAAGATGGAAACAGACAACACAGACGATAGGAAGAGGTGGGAAGATAACATCAGGGAATGGACCGGCCTGGAGTTTGGCAAGTCCCAGAAGGCAGTAGTGGGCAGCGGAAAAATGCAGAAAATGTATTGCAAAGCCATCTCTGGTGCCCCAAAGACCCTTGTGATTAAAGAATTGATTAATGATGGTGATAGAGAAGAGCCAATTGAATTAGTTGGTTGAACAAACTCTGAAGGGCGGCTGTGTTTATTTAAAGTAACAATTTCAGTGAGTGAGCCTGTGAGTGGGGTGGCGCTGTCCCATGTGACCTCTCGCTGAGCCATGTTTGCCGTATTAATGGCATCTGAGCTGTTGACCAAGTTGCTCATGACTACTGTAATAAATGGAGCAAGTGGTATTGAGCACAACCGAATCATTAGTAGCAGCATGGACAATGTTCAGTGACATATAATTTGGCTGGTTGGTTGTTGGAGCTTTACGTCCTGGTAACATCTAAGGTCATATCAGGACAGGTACCAACTTTTAACAGTGCACACTCATGGCGACTTTATAGTTCTGCCCCACTAGGAAATCAGACTACCAGCACCATAACCCAATATCCCACTCAGTCACATTATCCTGCCACTGAGCTAACTAGTCCTTACCCAATCCTGTTAATGCAGAGCACCATGCTAGAGAGCGACAAGTATCAATTTGATAAAGTCATTGGTTTGACTCGACCGGGAATTTAACTCCAGGTCTCTGGCAAGTGAGGCCTGCGCTCTACCGATTCGGCCACTGCACCCGGTGTGACATATAAGTAGTTGACAGTAGTTTATCTTTAGTAGTAGTAATATATGACAACCCACGATAATACAGTGACAGAAATACTGTTAAAGGTACAGTAGATATTATATATGCAACAGCAATTAATTACCTTATTGTATTGGACACAGTGATAGAGGTAATAAAAGGTTCGATGCACCGGAAGTTAAACCAGTTGAAGTGGTGAGAACAGCATGCATGTGGATACAGAGCATGCATAATTTCCTACGACAGTGGACCAGACTGAATGGCCGAATGAGTTGAGCGTCCGTCCCCTGTTTTGGGAGATCGGGGGGTCCGAACACAAGAGTTTATGGGTTTGAACTGTGGTCGAGTCAAACCAATGACGTAAAAATTTGTACTTGTCGCTTCCTAGCCTGGCACACAGCATTACTAGGATAGGGCAAGGACTGCTTCGCTCAGTTTCAGGATAATGTGACAGAGTGAGATATCAGGGCATGGTGCCTGTGGCCTGATTTCCCAGTGGGGCAGCACTATAAAGTCACCATGAGTGCGCACTGTCACAAGTCAGTACCTGCCCTTATATGAGCTTAGATGTTGCGAGGATGTAAAACAACAACAAACAAACAAACCGACGAGAGTGAGGGTGATGGTAGTGCTCGCGCCAGCTCGGCGGCAGCTCGCAGCGGGTTTTCCTACCTGAGTGCAAACCCAAGTTGCCCAGGTCGCTGCATTTCCAACGGGTGGGGCGATCGAACATTTTCTGGTTGAAAGCTATAGGCCCTCCCTTAAATAATATTGATATAATGTATTTATAAATCACATAATGCACAGGCGCATCTCGTATAAAGAGAGGCACTGCTCCCACTGGGCTGACTGGCCACGACTCAACTGTCAGTGCCAGACTATATAGACAGTGCTGAAAGCATGGTAGCCTGTCACTGCCAAGTTAGGAACAACCATTTTTTTATTTATTTTTATTTAACGATGCCTCTAGAGCGCATTGATTGTTATCATTGGTTATTGGATGTCTAACATATGGTCATTCTAGAGGAAACCTGCTGCCGCCACATAGGTTACTCTTTCCGATAAGCAGCAAGGGGTCTTTTATATGCACTTTCCCACAGACAGAACAGCACATCCCACAGCCTTTGATGAACCACTTGTGGACCACTGATGAGAATGGAAAATAGCCCAAACTGCAAATGTGTCCACTGAGTAGGATCCATCGTGTGACCCACACCTTCACAGGTGAACACGCTACCGCCTGAGCTACGTCCCGCTCCCCAGTTAGGAATCACTTGCTATCCGGACCGCACTCTGTCCACACCTCTCTCTATCTCCTCTCTGCCGGCCTTGCTCCTCCTTGATATGTCTGAAAAGAGTTCCATGAGGGGGAGCCCGCCAGCATTTCACTTTCTACTCTTACTCTGTCCATGTCTATGGCTCGCTGGTTGGTCGCCATAGAGCAAATAGACATGGTCCTTTGACTCAACTCTCCTCATTTCTCTTTCCTATACTCTACCCTTTTTTTTTCTCCCAGGCATACTCCTCCCCCTAACCATGGGAGTTGTGTGCTTGAGTGGGGCCCTGTACCTTTACGTTTTCTCTCGCTTTATTCTCATTGCTGGAACCACCGCTGCACTCATCTTTACCCGCCCTTCCTTGAAACCCTTGCTGCTGTCGACTGGATACAGATGCCAACTACCACTCAACTACCGCCGGACCGAACAGCTTTGGGGCCACCTCAACGCTTCGCCGTTACAATGTTCTAAAGATGTCCCCAGCTTCTACAACACTCCCTACTGAAGTTAACTCTTGAACCAAAGATTGGGCCGATTTATCAGAGCCTGTCTATTAATGTTGCAGTTCTGCAACCAGTAACCGTCGTAAGGTTACAAACCACCCCCAAAGTAAATAAGTTAGGAACTACAAGTCAGTCAGTCATCGTAGCATGAGTGTGAATGATTGGGGTTTGGTGTCCTCCTCCTCATTCGGCCGTTGCATCCAGTCAGCCCCCCTGCAAAAGAGCCTTTTTAAAGATGCAATGAGCTTTTGTTTGTTTAGGCCAAAGAAATATAAAAAGAATTGTTGATCATCCTTTGATATAAAAAACAGAGTTGGGCAGGCAGTTTGTATTTTTATTTTATATTTTTTTACGGAGACATACTACTTAACCAGACCCAATGGCCAAATGAGTTGAGTAGTCCGCCTCCTGTTCTGGGAAGTTGTGGGATTCAAACTTCTAGTTTCGAACCCTGGCCGAGTCAAGACAATGACTTAAAAATGTATATGCAAGTTGAATTGCTGCTAGCCTGATGGATTTTTAACAGTTTAAAAAAAACTTTTTTTCAATTCAAATCAGGGGCAGGCGATTTTTCAGACACGGGCGGGGACGATCACCAATTTTATTTATTTTTATTATGTGGCCTTATGTTTATTTCTTTTAGTTGGGAGTTAAGAGACCTGCGTGCCCAGATTGGGTGTGGATGACAGGTACGTGTGAACGGTGGGAGTAGGGGTGAAGTGCAGACCTGGGATCTCAGGTCAGCGACAATAAACAAACAAACAAACATTGTTCAAAAGCCACCACCAACAACAATAACAATAACAAGAATGACGGGAATGTGTGACAAGTATCTGAAGAGCCTACGTTAAACAATTTGTAGTCAGACACACCGTGTCCTTTATGGACAAAGGTTATAACAGTATACGCAGGCTGGGGACCAGTCGAATAGGAAATACAAGCTGGGGACTGTCAGGCTGATATATATCAGGAGCACAACCTACCTGCTACTGAGACCAGACGGGATGGCCGAATGAGTTGAGCGTCCGTCCCCTGTTTTGGGAGATCGTGGGGACCGAACCCATGGGTTTGTGGTTTCAAACCCTGGTCGAGTAAAACCAATGACTTAAAAATGTATTCTTGTCGCTTCCTAGCCAGTAGACAAAAGATTCACCTGGTACTTGTAGTACATGGGTGAAGACCAGCCTTATATAAATACGTGCAAAAATAGCGTTAGTATGGAACAAGAAGTAGAATGCCTGGCACCAGTGTCAAATGGTTACTTATATCAGAACAGAGTTGGTGAATGAGAGAGAATGCAAAAAGACAAGATGGCGGCCAGAGAACGCCATCGATTTCACTTTTAAATCTGATTAAACTAGATATTATATGATATTTTTCAACTCAAAGGTAGCGGACTATCAATAAGACGTATGTAAAGAATAAATGTTGCTTCTTAGATTGTGAAATTAGGCTCTCATTTCCTTAACCCGCTTTTTCGACAGTTTTTATATAGGGTTGGTATTCACCCGTGTACTGTGAGTACCGGCTGAATCCTTTATCTACCTAGCCAGATGCTCAGCATTGGGATATATAGGGAAAGGACTGGTTGGCTCAGGGTCAGGATAATGTGACTGAGTGGGATAGCAGGTTATGGTGCTGGTGGCCTGATCTTCCAGTGGGGCAGTCCTATAAAGTCGCCATGAGTGTGCACTATCACAAGTGGGTGCCCGTCCTGATATGACCTTGAATGTTGGTAGGACGTAAAACAACAAAGAAACCAAATGCCCATTGGTGATTTTGATTTGGTAGGCAATATATAAGCGTGTGTCAAGATGTCTACAACACCTCGATTTCCTACTGGGTCGCTCATGCAGGTACCGTTGATATTCAACTACAGTAAAACTTCTCTAACCGACCACCTCCACAAATCGACCACTCCCCTATAACGATCTAAAATAAAAGGGCAGAAACTCAAAACCATCGGACTATGCAACTTTAACGCCTCCAGCAATACTCAGATAGGACCGGTGGCGCCACCACTCGGCTCTCCGCGGAACTAACCACCTTCAACTACCAATGACAATGTCAGTCTCGCTAAGAACATTATATATACTTTCAACTAGACTCATACATATATATATATATGCTGTATAAGCATTATGCGAGTATAATCTATATGATGAATATACTCTTATTCAAGTATAAAGGCGCGGAAGGGAATGTCTATTATTATTCGTTATTACCTGCTATCTGATGCCATAGTCTGTACCTAGTCTTCCATCTATATATATATATATATATATATATATATGTGTGTATATATATAATTCCAGTGTACGAGTGGCAGTATTCGTGCCACTGGTAGGGGTTGGGGTGGCGTCACCTATCCCAACAGTGAAAAGGGGTCACCCATATAGTAGTACACGACATATGGGTGATCAATATAGGGAATCTTCCGTTCGATGCCTTTATACCCGCATAAGTCTTAAACATCACATATATATACATACATGTAAATATTGCCCTTATATATGTAATGTATACTATTTGACACCCCTGCCCTGCAGAGTTATAAACCACTGCCTTGTGGTACAGGTTCTTGACAGAACCGAAGGCTAAGGGAGCAAACCCTGAACAGAAAACCATGTCGCTGTGGCAGCATCACGGCGGTTGATGTATCAAACTCCCAACATCTCCCGACCAGCCACTGCATGGACAAATAGTTTTGCGCCTGTCTGGACATGTTCTTGCTGGTGTGAAACCTCTATTTGCTCCCCAAGAGAGTGCCGCTGGTAACTTGCAAAAGCCAGCAGCACTTCAACACTTTTGGAGGCAGCTTTCATGAAATGTAGACCGACTCATGGACATCACTCTCACAGCAGAGAGCTAAATGGAGAGCGGCAGTCAAGTAATGAAAGCAATCTTTGTCGCATTGCGACCGACAGCATGATGATGATGATACTATTTATATGAATATAATTTTTCGGAAGTTATTGACAACCATCTTTACCTACTGTTCATGCCCAATAGTATCCCCACCCCATAGGCTCCCGACGGTCCTGCCCTCTGGTGGATTCCTCTGTCACTTGCCAGTCAAATATACATAGTATAAACAATTATACAGGTATAATAATGCTAGAAGCTTCCATCTGCTCCTCAGGCTCTCCTCCCTCTTCAGTTATCGGCTGGAGAAGCCTGAGCTAAGTCATTGACTGTTGTAGCCTACCACAACCTCAGGTCCACTCGTGGTGCCACCTGTCTGTTTACATGATTCAACACACCTGAACCACACTCACTGTACCGCTGAAATATATATATATATTATAATATATATATATAGATATATATAGATATAGATATACGACACCAGGAATCACAGAGAAGAATACTGGAAGGGAAGATAGAAGGGAAAAGACCAAGAGGGAGAAGGAGAACAACATGGATGGACAACATCACTGAGTGGACAGCAATGAGCTATGCGGAATGCGTGAGAGGAACGAATGACAGGAAGAGATGGAGGTCCATTGCAGCCAACCTTCTTCGAGAAGATGGCACCCATTGATTGATGATTGAGATACATATATAATGAAAAGCGAGGACGCGCAGTAAAGGATTGATTTGCTTTTATAGACCAATATGTAAGCACTCCTGTCCCTTAAGCCCCAGTTACACTATACCTGATTCAGCAATGGACATAAACCGGACAAAGAATTGTCTAGTCCGGTGGTGTTCGATATCAAAATGGACCGAAATGTGTCGAACTGTTGCAACGGCCACCAGACGAAACGGACGCTAAACGGACAAGGAATGTACATTAACAAATAGCCACTGGATGAGAACCAGATGAAAACCGAATGTCAAACAGATGTACCGGATTGTTCACGGACGTGCCGAAAACAATACTGACCGCATTCCTGCAATAACAAAAAAAACACCAAAACAACCAAAAAAACACCACCGTCAACGGACTTGGCAAGAAGAAAACTGGAGACGTAACGGATGGGTACCGGCATGAAATGGACAAAACGGTCTAAACAGATTTAAACCAGAGACCAACCATACACGTCAGTCCGGCGGTGTCCGGTACAAATTGTGTGCATGTTCAAAACTTGTACCGGACACCGCCGGACACCACCGGAGACAGAACGGACATGCCAGATGCCAACCGTATATAAACCATACATTGCGGTATTTCACCGGACAGTGTCCGGTTTCTGTCTGTTTCTCCAATCCGGTAAGGTGTGACTGGGCCTTCATATATCCTAATAATAGTGTGGCAAGGATCCAACAATTAGGTTGTGTTTTGTGTTTTTCTGTCCGTTAAAACTGTTTTCTTCTATGTGTATCGTGATGATTGATATATAATAGATAACCTTTAAGGGGTGATTTATTGAACAGGTACTCTAATAAATTCACATTTCTATTCGATGCTTTGATGAGATGTTGCGCATCGTTGCTTGTTGGAGTATTACGTCCTGGCAACATCTAAGGTCATATCAGGGCGGGTACCGACTTGTGACAGTGTGCACTAATGGCGACGTTATAGTGCTGTCCCACTGAGAAATAAGGCCCCATCACCATGATCCGGCCGTCCTGATATGACCTTAGATGTTGCCAGGACGTAAAATTCCAACAAACAACAAAACAAAGCCAACCATGACCCGATATCCCACTTAGTCGCATTATCCTGATACCGAGCTAACCAGTCCTAGCCCTATCCTATTAATGCAGAGCGCCAAGCTAGGAAGCGACAAGTATCAATTTGGTAAGTCATTGGTTTGCTCGACTGGGAATTGAACTCCCGATCTCCCGCATGGGAGTCCTGCGCTGGTGTGCAATGGATAATGGACTTAATGCACTCAAGTCAAGCCTGCACCTTTGAAACTCACACAGCGGATCTGTGCAGTGTATGAATCTGGAAGCAGTGAGCAGTGTGGCCACTCAGCCATGGTTGGTTGGTTGGTTGATTGTTAGAGTTTTTCGTCCTGGCAACATCTAAGGTCATATCAGGACCGGTACCGACTTGTGACAGTGCACACTCATAGTGACTTTATAGCGCTGCCCCACTGGGAGACCATGCTGCCAGTACCATGACCTGATATCCCACTCAGTCACATTATCCTGACATTGAGCCAACCAGTCCTCTCCCTATCCTAATAATGCCGAGTGCCTGGCTAGGAAGCCACAAGCATAAATTGCTAAGTTATTGATTTGACTCGACCAGGGTTCGAGCCCATGGCTTCGAATCCAACGATCTACCAAAATGAGAGACGGAGGCTCAACTCATTCGGCCATCCCGTCTGGTCTGTATCACTGCTGGGCAGCACTAGTCCCATCTAAAAACGTACTTTGCTGCACCTATTTCCTAGATATCCAACTCTCCTTAACTAGCATTATATTATTACTAAATACACATTGGCCATTATGGTATCTAGTGCTGGCAGTTTGCTTTGTACAGTTGTACCTGTCTTCGGCGACCCCAGTATTTAGCGGACCGCTGCCAGGTGCGGACCATATTTTAATGTTCGAACTGTAGGGCAGGACTATCAAGTCGCCATGAGAGTGCACTGCCACAAGTCGGTACCCATCGTGATATGACCTTAGATGTTTCTAGGACGTAAAACAACAACAATCGAAACCAATCCCCAGTTTTTACCGTCACCCTCCTCCCATGATCTACCCCTTCAGTGTTAAAACGAATGCTTTTCAACCCGTCTTGATATTACCTTAAATGTTGCTAGGACGTAAAACAACACCAAACCAAACCAACCCCTAGTTTTCACCATCAAGCTCCCACAATCTGCCTACCCGTTGATTGATAAAACGAAGGCTTTTCAGTGAAAAATCAACCCGCCTTATTAGTGGCTTTGCGCCAGAGCAGACGACAATCAGACAAGGCAGACGACAATCAGACAAGGCAGACGACAATCAGACAAGGCAGACGACAAATTTGAATTAGAACTCTCCCGGCTACAACAGGAAATGGGGCATGATGGGAGACTGGCGTCAGGTGGTCGATCCCGATATTTTCCAAACCTGACGTGGAAGTGGAGACGTTGTTGGTCTTTGGGGTTTTACGACCTGACAACATATCAGGATGGGGACTGACTTGTGACAGTGGACACTCATGGTGAGGTAACTTATAGTGCTGCCCCACTTGGAAATCAGGCTGCCACGACCATGACCATATATCCCACTCAGTCACATTATCCTGACACTGAGCTAACCAGTCCTTGCCCTAACCTATTAATGTCGAGCGCGAAGCTAGGTCGCGACAAGTACCAATTTTATAAGTCATTGGTCTTCATATTTATGCTGATTAGAATATTTTCGGTAAAGCTCTAATAAAGAGAGAATGTTGCAGAACCTATTTTGTGATTTAAGGAAATTCTCTTTTTCACAGGGTGGGTGATTTTTGTGTGTTTGTTTGTTTACCTTATTTAAAGGACCCCTGGAAATAAAGAGGTTTATTGCTGAACAAGACGAGAGCCTGTAAGAGCTTCTGTATAGTAAGGTAGCCTGGATTGATAAGTATACATATATATATATATATATATCATTAACTAGAGATATATATATATATATATATATAGTTAATTGATAGGGGGCTGTAGTATAAGTGATTGTGGGAAACCTCGATCAGATCCAATCTGATAAGCATCACCCACGTGACACTAAATGGAGTTTTGTGTGTACCGTGTTACCATGACTCCATCGATTGTGGCCAAAGGCTCTATCGCAGCCCAACAGATTGAAGCAGGATATCTTTGAAGAATCTCAAACTATCCTCAAGAGCCACCTTGTTTGTGGGTAGCTTCGTCAGGTGAATTAAATTTCGCTATCCTTCGGCTTCTTAACGTCAGTTGTAAACATGTCATCTTAAGGCTCCGTCACACATCACTGGATTGGGGAAACTGAAAGAAACCAAACAAAGTGCGTTGATATCCGGCAAAGTCTGGTTTGTATCCATTGCATATCCATTGCATATCTGTAAATATCCATTGATATCTGTTGATATCCGGCCCGATCCGTTACAAGTTTTGAGCATGCACAAATCTTGTAATGGATTGCGCCAGACTGACCTATGCGGTTATTATCCGTTACCGTCCGTTCCCCGTCCGTTCCCCGTCCGTTCCTCGTCCGTTCCCGTCCATTACATATCAATTACACGTCCGTTCGCCGTCCGTTCACCGTCCGTTCCCCGTCCATTCCCCGTCCGTTCCCCGCCCATTCCCCGTCCGTTCCCCGACCGTTCCCCGTCCGTTCCCCGTCCGTTCCCTGTCCGTTCCTCCTCCGTTCCCCCTCCGTTCCCGTCCGTTCCCGTCCATTACACGTTTGTTATCCGTCCGTTCCCCGTCCGTTCCCCATCCGTTCGCCATCCATTCCCTGTCCGTTCCCGATTCCCGGTTCCCGGTCCGTTCCTCGTCCGTTCCCGTCCGTTCCCGTCCATTACATATCCATTGCACATCCGTTACCCTCCGTTACCCATCCATACCCCATAAGTTACCCGTCTGTTACCCGTCCGTTACATAATCGATACATCTCAAGTCTGAATAACACCGGACTAGAATATTCTTTGTTCGGATCTGTCCGTTGCTCAATCCGCCATAGTGTGACAGGCACTTTATGGTTTGGTTGTACGTCACTTTTGGATGGCGACCACGACTGAGGGTGCTTTGTTATATTTTACGCTATTATATTTTGCACTACAGTAAAACCTCCCTAACTGACCAACTCCACAGATCGACCACTCCCCTATATCGATCACTTTATTTAGGTCCCAACAATACCATTGTAACAAATATTCTAACTCCCCAAACCGACCAACTCCCTAAATGGTCCACTTAAAGTCGGTCCCAAGGTGGGTCGATTTAGAGAGGTTTTACTGAATTACTCCCCGTCCTGATATGACCTGAGATGTTGCTAGGACGAAAAACAACAAACAAACAAAACTGTATTACTTAGCATCATTCTCATTGTGATATGACCTTAGATGATGCTAGGACGTAAAAACCCAACAAACAATGGCAGCCTATGACATATAGCAGTCATAGGCTACCCATTTGTTGGGTTTATGGCATTTGCCTGTTCACTCATAATAAATATACTGTATAGTGTTAGTGGAGAAAGGTTTTGTTTGTTTGTTGTTAGTTTGTTGTTGTTTTATGTCCTAGCAACATCTAAGGTCATATCAGGATGGGTACCTACTGACTTGTGACAGTGTGCATTCATGGTGACTGCCCCACTGGGAGACCAGGCCGCCAGCGCCATGACCTGATATCCACTCAGTCACATTATCCTGTCCTTGCCCTATTCTAATAATGCCGAGTGCCTGGCTACGAAGTGAAAAGTATAAATTCTTAAGTCATTGGTTTGACTTGACCACGGTTCGAACCCACAAAACCCTGCATCCAGATCCTCCGATCTCCCAAAACAGCAGACGGATGCTCAACTCATTCGGCCATCCCGTCTAGTCTAGTGGAGAAAGGCAGCAGTTGCAATGTTTACATTGTTCATGTTTTCCACAGACTCAGCAAACCTCTCGTAACTAAGGAGATTGGTGCCACCTATCGGCCGCCGCTGTACTAAACTTAGCCTTGCTTACCTAACGCCGCCTAGTGGGTTTCTCGGTATCAACATTTAGCTCTAGTAATCAAAATAGATATCTGTACTAATTCTCTTTTATACCATCTAGCGGCATACTGCATCATTACTATTAAAAATACTGTGCAGCTGTGCTTTCAATCACTTCGACCTGAGCGCGAGACGAATGACAACTATCCACCAAGACATAATTTACCATCCCACCACCCTGACAGACGAACATATTGCTAAGTTAAGGGTTAAGTGCCTCTAGCCTCACTTAAAATGCATACTGTATATATATATATGTATTTACATATACAAGTATAGGTATATTATATACATTTTTTCTTGAAAATGTATACTGCCTATCATGGATAAGTCTGAATAGACTTGTTTTCACCATTAGACAGTTTGCCGATAGAAAGTCCGAGCCTACACTTTGACCAACCCAAGGGACTTTTAAGCTCAAACACCACTCAGCCACAGAGAACACCATATATATGTGCATGAATACATACATATATATGCATGAATACACACTATATGTATATATATGTACATTTATATAAATGTGTAATAGTCTGTACATGAGCTCCACTACCACACAGTGGCAGCAGAGACTCTGCCACACACCTAAGCAGTTAATTGCAGTTAACTACGCGAGGTGGTGGCACGCTAGCCACCGGCTGCCCTCTACTGCATTTGGCTAGCACACACCCCGACCCACCTATGAGGCGATGTGGGACCTAGCGAGTTAGGGGGCAGGTCACTTGACTGTGGACGCCGCAGTTAGCGGATCGGATCTAATAAACAGTTTGAAGTGTATGTGGTATTGGCGTTCTTCCGTGTGTGTGTCTGTGGGAGTACAAGACTTTGGGAAGGCCAACATCGGCCTATCACATATATTTCGATATATACATTTATATATATACATTCAAATGTTTCTAGCATACCATAACAAATGTAAATTTACGTGTATAGCATGAATATATACATAAATATATATGCTGTGTAAGAATTATATGAGTATAATAACCCGGAATATCCCTCCTTTCCTATATCACTCACTCAGTTTCATGGACTGAGTCTGTCCTAGTCATCTACTGCTCCAGCCTCCACAAGCCCAGCTCCGATGGTGGCGCCACCACCCCTTCACACTGTAACCGCCACTCACTGTACCGCTGAAAATGTATTGCAGTAGCGACTTCATAGGCACCTTTCTAGCATTAGTAGCTTTATATTTATAAACCTGATTGATATCTGTAATAAACCATGTGTGAGATATCTCTAACCTCACTCCTATAGCAACTCATCTCCCACTAATGTCCGCGTAATGCAAGAAGCCACATAGGTGGCGCCACTGAAGTGTAGCACTGATTATATAGCACCACTGAAGTGTGATGCTAGACAGATGGCACCACTTGAAGCATGCCACTACACCGATGGCACCACTGAAGCGTGACACTGATTACCCAGCACCACTGAAGTGTGGTGCTACACAGATGGCAGGACTTGAAGTATGCCACTACACAGATGGCACCACTGAAGCGTGATACTGATTACCTAGCACCACTGAAGTATGGCGTTACACAGATGGCACCACTGAAGCATGACACTGATTACCTTGCACCACTGAAGTGTGGCGCTACACAGATGGCGCAACTTGAAGCATGGCACTATGCAGGTGGTGCCACTGAAGCATGACACTGATTACCTAGCGCCACTGAAGTGTGGCGCTACACAGATGGCGCCACTTGAAGCATGGCACTATGCAGGTGGTGCCACTGAAGCATGACACTGATAACATAGCACCACTGAAGTGTGGCACTACTCAGATGGCGCCACTTGAAGCATGCCATGACACAGATGGTGCCAGTGAAGCATGACACTGATTACCTAGCACCACTGAAGTGTGGCGCTACACAGATGGCACCACTTGAAGCATGCCACTATGCAGCTGGCACCACTGAAGCATGACACTGATTACCTAGCACCACTAAAGTGTGGTGCTACACAGATGGCGGCACTTGAAGCATGGCACTACACAGGTGGTGCCACTGAAGCATGACACTGATTACCTAGCACCACTGAAGTGTGGTGCTACACAGATGGCGGCACTTGAAGCATGGCACTATGCAGGTGGCGCTATTGAAGCGTGATACTTACTACTAAGGTGGCACCACTGAAATGTGAAACTCACCATATTAAAATGAGCATACTTCTGTGATGCGCAATGTATTATGTGAATATAAATAACCCAAAATTCATTGCATACTTTGATCTGTGTAATACCCCTGTCACACTACGACGTAACGAGCCAACGTGAGCCTAACGTGGTAATTTTTTGTCATTACGTTGAGGTACGTTGGGTTACGGCATGATGACGTCAGAATGACGTCAGAATGACGTCGATTTATGTCACATTACGTCGTGGTATGTCGAGTTATATCAATGTTTTGGACATGTTCAAAACTTTCGACGTAGCTTGAACGTAAGGGTTTACGTTCGCCGCACGTTCTGTTCACGTTCAATGAACGTCAATGACGTTAAACGGACGTTATTAAAACGTTAGTCACTACGTTCAACTACGTTGCACTACGTTGCACTACAATGACCCACATTAAACCCGGTGGAAACGTCCACGCAGCGTAATGGGAACGTCAGGATAACGTCAGGATAACGTCAGGATAACGTCATAATAACGTCAGGAGAACGTCTGGAGAATGTACGTTCAACGTTTCGCCATCAGGTAACGTCGTTCTGGCGATGGAATAACGTTCATAACGTTCCGTGAACGTAATGAAGTTGACCTCTCTCGTTGAATAACGGTATCACTACGCTTTACCGACGTTACGATCTCGTCCACTACGCTGCATCCACGTTCAACTTGTGCCCAAATTTGCATACTACGCCGAGAAGTTCAACGTTCTTCACGTTCTCCCTACGTTGACGTCATTACGTCGTAGTGTGACAGGGGCTTTACATGTGTACTTAATCCGTTGAGCGCCTACGCTGTACACTACACAGCATAAGCGCTCCCTCATTTTAAATGTTCAGAAAGGGGCGTGTTGCACACAATGCAGCACATTCCACGTCCTCATCGCCATGTACAAACCAAATGTGATCGCTTCAATGGCTGGAAGACAACTGCCTCGATGCTGACAAAATATGTGTTCAGCTGAATAAAATATTTAGCAAAGCAAATATTAAAACAAATATCTGGTTAGTGCAATAATGCGCATGTGTCAAACTAGACACGAGCATGCACCCTTTTTGCTGGGAAGTCATCCTCCGCCCAACTCCCCCCCCCCCCTGCGTACGTCGCCATGAGACCCCCCCCCCCCACCCCCCTCTCCCTCTAAGCCCCCGTCATTAGATTCACATTGGGCGCGGTGGCCTAATCGGCAGAGCGCGGGCCTCACGTGAGGAAGATCCGGGGTTCGGTTCCTGGTTGAGTCAAACCAATGACTTTAAACTTTATACTTGTTGCTTCCTAACCTGGCGCTCGGCATTAATAGGATAGGGCAAGGACTGGTTAGCTCAGTGTCGGGATAATGTAACTGATTGGGATACCAGATCATGGTGTCGGCGGCCTGATTTCCCATTGGGGCAACACTATATAGTCACCATGACTGTGACCTGTCACATGTCGGTACCCATCCGGATATGATTATACATGTTGCCAGGACATAAAACTCCAAAAACCAACCAACCAATCGTATATATACACTCGCTGCAAACATTATCCACCCCTGAGATTAATGGTTCACCTAGAGTGGGTATGCCTCCTAAGAGCCCTAGTTCAGCTTTACCAAATCTGAACAGACCAACAAATAAATCACAGGTCCACCACGGCTACTACTCTTACTAAACACACACACACAACCAGACGGGATGGTCGAATGAGTTAGAGCGTCGGTTTCCCGTGTTGATAGACCATAGGATCGTGGGTTCGAACCCTGGTCGAGTCAAACCAATGACTTAAAAATTGATACTTGTCGCTCAGCACTATTAGGATAGGACAAGGACTGGTTGGCTCAGTGTCAGGATAATGTGACTGAATGGGATATCAGGTCATGGAGCAGGTGGCCTGGTATCCCAGTGGGGCATCACCTTAGATGTTGCTAGGACGTAAAGCAACAATAAACAAACAAACAAACCCACACACAAACAATGTAATGAACAAACTAAAATGGGTGCCCATAGACAAACCGCTAGGTGGCGCCACTAACCAATGTCTTCGCAGCGCCACCTGGTGTTCATGAGATGTATTTATAAGATATTACATTAGGTTGGTTGTTTGTTGGAGTTTTACGTCCTGGAAACATATAAGGTCATATGAGGACGCATACCTACTGACTCGTGACAGCGCATGCTCATCGTGACTTCATAGCACTGCCCCACTGGGAGACAAGGCCTCCAGCACCATGACATGATATCCCAGTCAATCACATTATCCTGACACTGAGCCAACCAGTCATTGACTGTTCCGATCGGCTGGCTAGGAAGCGACCAATTATCAAATTGTAAGTCACTGGTTTGACTCGACCAGTGTTTGAATCCATGAGTTCAAATCCCACGACCTACCAAACCGGGAGACAGACGCTCAACTCATTCTGCCATCCCGTCTTCCAAACCTGAACAGACCAACAAATAAATCACACCCTCACCACGACTACTACTATTCCTACTACACACACAAACAATGTAATAATCAAACACACACAAACAATGTAATAAACAAACACAAACAATGTAATAAACAAACACACATACACAATGTATTAAACAAACACACACACACAATGTAATAAACAAACACACACAAGCAGGGTAATAAACAAACACACACAAACAATGTAATAAACAAACACACACAAACAATGTGATAAACAAACACACACACAAGGTAATAAACAAACACACACAGACAATGTAATAAACAAACACACACAAACAAGGTAATAAACAAACACACACAAACAAGGTAATAAACAAACATGCACAAGCAATGTAATAAACAAGCACACACAACCAATGTAATAAACAAACACACACAGACAATGTAATAAAGAAACACAACAAACAATGTAATAAAGAAACACACACAAACAATATAATAAAGAAACACACAAACAATGTAATACACAAACACACACACTGTAATAAACAAACACACACAAACAATATAATAAATAAACACACAAACAATGTAATAAACAAACACACAGACAATGTAATACACAACCACACACAAACAATGTAATAAACAAACACACACAGACAATGTAACAACACACAAACAATGTAATACACAAACACACACAAACAATGTAATACACAAACACACACAAACAATGTAATAAACAAACACACACAAACAATGTAATAAACAAACACACACAAACAATGTAATAAACAAACAAAATGGACTCCAATAGAAAATTCAAACAGATAGGTGGCGCCACTAACCGATAGCGCCACCTGGCTGTTTATGAGATGTATTAATAAGATATTACATTACGAGATGAAGACAAAGCAGCGAAAGTGGGTTTCAAGAGAGTCGTCAAGGACTTACCGACAATCTATTAACAGGAAGTTCTAAGTGGAAATGGGCCAAGTGATAGCGGCGCTGGATGGATGCCGAAGAAGTGTTGCGGTTAGGTCCTTAAGTGCAATGGAGGATGGGTCGCCAGGTTGCTCCAACTCTGTTTAAATGGATAACAGCTTTAAGGCAGTGGACACATTATGTATTTGATAATATACATATAATTATTATACCTTACATCATGTATTATACTAGTGTAGTAGGCTGCATTGAACTCTCAGGCAATGAGCCACCTAGACAGGTATGGATAGGGTGATTGCATCAGGGAGCCTCGGTAGTGTAATGGTTAGCATGCTAGCGCTACCCAGGAGTGGCAACAAGTGTTGGTTCTAATATTGCTGTAGGCACAATATTTCCCATTTTTATCACCCCATGATGACACTGAGATAAATAATGCATGGTTCTACTTATTAACCACAAGACATGAGCGTCCGTCTCCCGTTTTGGTAGATCGTAGAATTCGAACCCACGGGTTCGAACGCTGGTCGAGTCAAACCGATGACTTAAAAATTGATAATTGTCGCTACCTAGCCAAATCCTCCTCATTATTATGATAGGGCAAAGAATGGTTGGCCCAGTGTCAGTATAATGTGACTGAGTGGGATATAAGGTCATGGTTCTGGCAGCCTGGTATCCCAGTGGGGCAGCACTATAAAGTCACCATGAAGTCACACTGCAACAAGTCAGTACCCATCCTGATATGACCTTAGATGTTACCAGGACGTAAACCTCCAGCAACCAACTATATTTCGTATTCATACTAAGCTAACTGTTAGTGCCACAGTACGGGGCACCCCTCACTAAATACCTACAGCTATCTCTGACAGTCGCCAGAGATATCTTGTTGTTGTTTTGTTTTATTTGTTGTCTTTGTAAATTCGTTCTCTTCTTGTATATGTTCACATGTTTTTATTCTCCTGAATACCATTGTAAAATATTCCGATAAAATGCATTGGTGGGGGAATGCAAATGGTCTATAATGGAATGCAAATGGTATATAATGGTAAATGGTATATAGTGCCAGGTGCATGAATGTATTTATGTAGTTGCTGGTAATCCTTTACTCATGGTCAATAGTCATTTTGTATTGGGTAGATGGTGTGAAGGAGGCACTAGTGATAGTGTGTAAGGGGCCTCAGGAGCTCTACTCACTACCCCCTCCCCCACAACTGTTAGTCACAGATCACCACAAACACAGCTCAGGCAAGTGGTGGCCAAGTAGCCACACCGCATGGTGGTGGTGGGCAGATCACGGTAACCATGGTGACCCAGGAATGCTTGATATTCATTGATGGAACTGTGAATGCTTGATTCCTATTGGAGAACACGGTCAGGTGGTATGCCATCCCAGATCCATGTACCACTATATAATAATAAACCTGAGGGCATTGTCTCTCTCTACTTTCATTCTTTATACTCTTCCCTTCTCTTCCTTTCTCTTCTTGCATGTATTGATTTCATTATAGCCTGCCTACACAAGCACAGATCCCAGCCGTGGACTTTACACCATGTTGTCAGTGCTCAGGCACTGGTATTGCAGCCTTGGTCGTAATGCAAAGCATTACGTTTGATGCGAGGAAAGGAAGAGACCCTCCCCCGCCCCGCGTGTCGCGCTGCCTCCACACCTCGGCCGACCGCGCGACCCGCCGCCTCCTCCCCCCGCCTCTTTTGTCACGCGGCGCTCACACCTCATGCGACTCCCGCTGCTCGCCACCTCTCGCCCTCCCCCTGGCCTGCCAGCATTCGCACCTCCCCTGCTGCCGCCGCCTCCTTCCCCCTTATAAGGCCGCCCGCCGGCTCTCCTCAGTCACTCACCTCCCTGCCGTCTTCCTGCCCGCATCATTTCTGCTTTGGACTTTCCACCTCGGACTTTCCACCTCGGACCGCTGCCCAACTTCACCCGGAGTACGAGAGGTACCGCCACCTCTCCACACAAGCATCGCCTACCACGTCCCCGGCCTACCAGGAGGAATTCAGCCGCCACAGCCCCGCATCCGCGGCCGACGCCGTCCGGGAGATACTGGCCTCCGCCGAGGCGCGGCACTCCATCAGGCGCCAAGGTATACCAGCAGATTATATATTTCTGTCTGATCTAGTTAAGCGAGGGGCAGAGAGGAAGCCGGTGAAACGAGGGGAGGCGACGAAGGACGAGTACACCCTCGCCCTCCTCACCCTTATCGACCACCCCGACTTCCCCGCCCACTCCGCCCAGGGACTTCACCATCACCACCTCGCGGTCTGCCGGGATAACTTGATATACCCGTGGGCTACCGTCCGCCGATATTCAGAGAGTGTGTTCACTGCTATCGCGGACGGAAGCCTCCCCCACGGGTGGCACGACCCGGTGGCCCTAAACCTCCTTAGACTGGAGTGACTATCCATGCCCGCCCAGCCCGCCACCACCCAGCCACGCCCGCTCGACCCCGCTAGACCCCGGCCCCAGCCCCGCGCCCACACCGACA
Organism: Branchipolynoe longqiensis; assembly: GCA_030323885.1. Classification (NCBI taxonomy): domain Eukaryota; kingdom Metazoa; phylum Annelida; class Polychaeta; order Phyllodocida; family Polynoidae; genus Branchipolynoe; species Branchipolynoe longqiensis. Next base: position 87,254,137 of record CM059193.1, on the reverse strand, counting down.
CCCGCGTAGCCTACTGTAAAGACACCCACGGGGCTTTGTGCTATGCCTGGAACCGACACCCCAGCTCATGTACCCAGGCTGCCCCGGGGGAGGTCCATGGCCAGGGGGCCTCCAGGATGCACCACGCTTGCGCCTATTGGGCAAACGTATGGAAGATGCTGACCGTCCACAGTGAGGAGGCCTGCCTCGCCAAGCGTGCACATGCGGCGGCACCCGCCTCCCCGGATTTTTAAAAAGCCGGCACCTCCAGCCCGGCCCGGAGGTCCCTAACCGGCCCACTAACCACCACGCCGCCCCCCGAACGTTCTCCAGCCCTCCCGACATCAGCCTCCTCAACACTGCCCCCTCGCCCGAGGTGCGACCTAACCGCCGCCTCGGCACTGCCGCGCCCGCCGGCAGCCACCTCCCTAACGGGCCCCAGCGCCCCCTCAGCAAGGCTCCCATCGCCACCCTAAGCACTGCCCCGCTGCCCGAGGCGCGGCCTGACCGCCGCCTCGGCACGGACGTACCCTCCGGCAACCGCCCCCTCCTCGGGTCCCAGCGCCCCCTCAGTAAGGCTCCCACCGCCACCCGGCGCCAGTCGCCGATCACCCCCGACCCTGAAGACCACCTCGACCCAGGCGACACCGCCTTCCTCTGCCCCCCTGACCCTCCCCCCGCCCTTCCCCCCGCCCCCCCCGACCCCGACCCTCCCCCCACCGCCCACGCCTTTTACCGCCCCCCTCGCCCGCCCCCGCCGCACCTCCTCACCCTCCCCCCGCCCTCAGACCCACTCGCCCGCTCCCCCCGGCCACCCCCTCCCCCCCCCGCCCCCCAGCCACCCTAGATGAGCCCACCATTCGACTGTCATCGACCCCGACCCTCCAGGCTACCCTCACCCACAGCCCCCTCCTGCGGCCCAACCCCCTCCCACTACCGCCCCACCATCCTTGCCTCTTGGCCCCACACCTCCGGTGAGGCGTGGGACCGCTACCCTACCTTCCGTCACACCTACACCGCCCTCCGGGAAGCGGGCCTCCCTAATTTTTTGGCCGCCCGCATTCCCCTCCCCTCAGGCCTCCACATCCCTGCCTGGCACTTCCGCCTCCAGGACTACCCTGACCGGGCCGTCCTGGACCTCCTCGAATTCGGCTTCCCCGCCAACTACTCTGCCCCTACCCTCCCTCGCCCCTCATTTACCAACCACCGCGAGCCTCCCGAATTCCTCCCCCACATCCAGGCCTTCGTTGAGACTGAGCTTGCCCTCGGCGCCCTCATCGGCCCCTTTCACGTCCCCCCCTTTTCCCCCTGGACGCAGGTCTCCCCCATGATGACCCACCCCAAGTCCTACTCTGGCAAGAGGCGGGTCATCGTCGACCTGTCGTATCCCCGAGGCGCCAGCGTCAACTCCGGCATTCCCTGCCGCGAATACCTCGGGGAACCTCACGCCTACACCCTCCCGTCCGTCGCCGACGTGGGCCGCCGTCTGATATCCGAGGGCGTTGGGGCCTACGCCTGGTCGGCGGACATATCCCGGGCCTACCGCCAGCTCCGGGCCGACCCCCTCTCCTGCCCGCTCTTCGGGATATGTCTCAACGGGGCAACCTATATCGACCTCGCCCTTCCCTTCGGCTGCCGCTCCTCGGGCGCGGCCTGCGTCCGTGTCACCTCGGCGGTGGCCTGGATCCTTTGGCGCGAGGGCTTCCTCGCCCTCGTCTACGTCGATAACTTCATCGGGTGCGAGGGCTCCTACCTGAAGGCCTGCAAGGCCTTTGATGCCTTCCTCGCCCTCAGCACAGCCCTCGGCCTCGACGTGGCACCCGGAAAGTGTCACTCCCCCGCTGTCCGCCTCCTCTGGCTCGGGTTCGCCCTCGACAGCGAGGCCATGACCATCCGGGTCGCCCCCGAAAAGATCCAGGCCCTCGTCGACGACTGCGAGGCCCGCGTCGCCCGCCCCACCCTCGGGAAGCAGGAGCTCCAGAGTCTCCTGGGGCGCCTCAACCACGTGAGCAGCTGCGTACTCCCCGGCCAGAAGTTCATGGCCCGGCTCCTCGGAGCGCTGCGCAGCTGCCTCGGGGCCCCCACCCTCACCCTCACCGACGATGCCCTCCGGGACCTGAGATGGTTCGCCGCCTACGGTCGAATATCCAACGGCCTCCACCTTCTCCGTGCTCCCGAGGGCCGTCGCTGGGTGACCGAGTGTGACTCCTGCCTCACCGGGGGCGGGGCCTTCTCCCCCACCCACTACTACGCCCGAGGGTATTCCAAGGCTTTCCGGGCGCGGTTCCCGACTATCCATGAGCTGGAGGCGCTCAACCTCGTCGTCGCCCTCCGCGCCCTCCTTCCGGACGACGTCGCGGGGTCGACGGTGTTGATCAATACCGACAACATGGCCTCCGCCCTCGCGCTCGAGTCGGGGCGCGCCCGAGACCGCACCCACCCGCGCCCCTCTCCCCCCCCCCCCCCCCCCCCTCCTCCTCCCCCCGCTCCCCCCCCCGCCCCCCCCTCCCCCCCCCCCCCCCCCCTCCCCCCCCCCCCCCCCCCCCCCCCCCTCCCCCCCCCACCCCGGGTTTTCCCCCCCCCCCCCCCCCCCCCCCCCCCCCCCCCCCCCCCCCCGCCCCCCCCACCCCCCCCCCCCCCCCCCCCCACTTTCCTCCCCCCCCCCCCCCCCCCCCCGCCCCCCCCCCCCCCCCCCCCCCCCCCCCCTTCGGGACCTGCGCGCGGGAGCTCTGGCTGATTGCGGCCATGGGCTCCTTCGACCTGCGCATCATCCACAAGCCCGGGGCGGACCTCCTCCTCGCCGATGCCCTCAGCCGCACCCACCTGCCGGGCCCCTGGGAGGCGACGGCCCGCAGCGAGGTGGCCCGCCTCGGGCTCCTTCCAACCAACACCACCCATGACGCCTTCCCCTTCTTCCCTGGCCTTTAGGTTTCCCACCTGAGGAAGTAGCCGCCGTCTCCCGCTTCCGTGCCGCCTCCCTCGCCCCGGCGACCTGGAAGAACCGCCGTCGCCAGGCCGAGGACTTCGTCACCTTCGCGGTGGCCCGAGGTGTGGACCCCCTCGCGCCCACGCCCTACGACATTGCCGCCTTCACTGCCGCCCTCTTCCTCCGCAGGCGCGCGCCCGCCTCCGTGAAAAACACCGTCTCGGGCGCCCGCTCCTGGGTCGAGGGCGCCGGGGGCCTCACCTCGGGCTTTGACGCACGCCTGCCCAAGGACGTCTGCCGAGGAGGGGAACGGGCCTCTACCCACGTCCAGTGGCAGGTGCCCCCCCCTCTCCCGGCAGCAGCTCGCCCTCGCCGTCAACCACCTCTCCCGAGCGGGGCCCGCCTCCCTCGTCCCTCGGGCCGCGCTCCTCCTCGGGTACTTCGGGATGCTGCGCCAGTCCAACCTGCTGGCCCCGAGTCCCGAGGGGTGGGGCGGCCCCCATACCCTGACCCGCGACGACGTCTGCTCCGCGCCCGGGGGGCTCCGCCTGCAGATTAGAAGCTCCAAGACCATCTCCAGCCCCTCGGGCGCAGTCGCCCTCTTCGTCCCTGCCATCCCGGGCTCCGCCCTCTGCCCCGTCGCGGCCTGGCTCGGAGCCACCGCCCTCTGCCCCGCTGCACCGGACGCACCCGCCTTCATGATGCCCTCCAGCCGGCCCCTCGACCCGCGCTCCCTCACCGCGCTGCTACGAGGGGCCCTCGCCGCCCAGGGGGTGCCGAGGCCCGAGGACTTCACTCTCCACAGCCTCCGCCGGGGGGTCGCCCAGGCCTGCCAGCGCGCCGGGGTGCCCCTCACCGAGATCATGGCGCAAGGCACCTGGACCTCGGCGGCCGTCCACGCCTACGTGCCCCGCCTTGCACCCTCGGGCGCCCCTCGAGCCCTCTCCGCCGCTTTGGTGGAGGGCTCCTCGGCACCCCCTCACTCCACTGACAATTGATACCACATGAACTTTTGACTTATCTACTCATATTACTTATGTACTTGACATTGCCTCTATCTTACATTGTTTACTTTCTTTGCTCCTTAACTAGATTCTCTAATTGTTTGCACTGTAGTATACCCTTGTATGTTTTCCTCTGAGGCGTTCAATAAAGCGCCATCTTTTCCACATCCGCCTTGGCCCTGTTCCTTTCGCCGCACGGTCCGTAATGCGAAGCATTACGTTGGATGCGAGGAAAGGAAGAAGACCCTGCCCCCCCCCCTCCCCTGCCCTCGCGAGTGCGGCGCTGGCCACCACACTCGGCACCGACCGGTGCGGACGACCGCCCCGCCACCTCCCACCCCCCTCATTTGGTCACGCGGGGAGCGCTCACGACCACACGCGACTCCCTCTGCTCGCTCACTCTCGCCCTCCACCCTCCGCACCCCCCCCCCCGGGCCTGCCAGCAAATTCGCACCTCCCCTGCTGGCCGCCTGCTCACTTTCCCCCTTAAAAGGCCGCCCGCCGGCTCTCCTCAGTCACTCACCTCCCTGCCGTCTTCCTGCCCGCATCATTTCTCCACCCACCCACCCAACTCTTCCCTTTCTCTCTCTCCTTACTGGTGGAGGGCTCCTCGGCACCCCCTCACTCCACTGACAATTGATACCACATGAACTTTTGACTTATCTACTCATATTACTTATGTACTTGACATTGCCTCTATCTTACATTGTTTACTTGTCTTTGCTCCTTACGAGTTCTCTATTGTTGCTCTGTTGTATACCCTGTATGTTCCTCTGAGGCGTCAATAAAGCGCCTCTTTTTCCACATCCGCCTTTGCCTTGTTCCTTTTCGCGCATCAATGAGAAACATCGCCTTGCATTAAACAAAGTATAAACAGTATCGATAGACAGGTATAAGAAAACACAGAGGAGCGCATTGATTTGAATGAATAGGTAAATAATGACATAAAAGGACGGGGGTCTATGTTAGGAGTGAGCTATGTTAGGAGTGAGCTATGTTGAGTGAGCTATATTAGGAGTGAGCTATGTTGAGTGAGCTATGTTAGGAGTGAGCTATGTTGAGTGAGCCATGTAAGGAGTGAGCTATGTTAGGAGTGAGCTATGTTAGGAGTGAGCTATATAAGGAGTGAGCTATGTTAGGAGTGAGCTATGTTAGGAGTGAGCTATGTTAGGAGTGAGCTATGTTAGGAGTGAGCTATGTTAGGAGTGAGCTATGTTAGGAGTGAGCTATATAAGGAGTGAGCTATGTTACGAGTGAGCTATGTTAGCAGTGAGCTATGTTAGGAGTGAGCTATGTTACGAGTGAGCTATGTTAGGGGTTAGCTATGTTAGGAGTGAGCTATGTTAGGGGCTAGCTATCTTAGGAGTGAGCTATGTTAGGGCTTAGATATGTTAAAAGTGAGCTATGTTAGGACTGAGCTATGTTAGACTACCCTGGCAATAGGTTGGATGTGTGTGGGTGTGGGTGAGGGTGGGGGTGGGGTGTGAGGGTGGGTGGGCAGTGTGTGCGGGTGTGGAGGGGGGTGATGTACCTCTAGGGTTACCCTCCACCCGGCCCACACAGCTGTCAGGTATGCTGACAATATGCAGGTATGGGGGGGGGCTCACCTCACCAGCCTACAAAACTCAGGACCGCCACATTATTTTCTCCCTTTCACTCTTTCTCTCCTCCTCTCTGTCTGTCCTTCGCTCCTTTTCACCTTCTCTCCTTCTCTTTCTCTCGTCTATTCTTCTTTCTCTCTTTCTCACTTTCTCTCTTTCTCACTTTCTCTTTCTCTCTTGTTTTGTTTCTCTCTTTCTCTCTTTCTCTCTCTTTCTCTCTCTTTCTCTTTCTCTCTATCTTTGTTCTATCTTTCTCTCTATCTTGTCCTCTATTTCTCTCTATCCTTTTATCTCTTTCCCTCATTCCATCGTTCCCTTTCTCTTTCTCTCTATCTTTTTCTCTCTTTCTCTTTCTCTCTATCTTTTTCTCTCTTTCCCTCATTCCATCTTTCCCTCTTTCCCTCTTAGTATTAGCTTCATTCTCTTCCCCCCTCCTCTCCCTCTTTCTCTATCTCTCCCTTTTGAGACAAAGGTAAGAGAGAAAAGAGCAAGACAGAACTCTTGCTCTTTTTCTGTCTTCCCGTCACTATCTTTCTCACTCACTCCATTTATTGGTCCTTTTTCTCTTTTTTGGGGCTTTACCTATCTTATTCTGTCTTATTCTTCTGTCTAGTCTCCTTTTTCTCTTTCACTCTCTTGTCTGTTTGTTTCTTTTCCTCTCTTCCAGTTACGCCTTCTCTCAATTTCTAAATTTCTTCTATTTTTCTATATTTTTTCTCTATCTTTTTTCTCTGTACATGTTGTCTCTTTTCCTTCAATTTCTCTTGTTATCTTTTTTTCTCTTTTCCATTTTTTCTGTCCATTTCTCTTTCTCTCTCTGGGTCTGATATCCGCAGCTTCAGTCCTTCCTCGGGGACCAGCTGAACTCAGCAATACCCTATATTTGTACAACACTACAAAGCCACGATGACTGACTGTACATTGTCACGAATCGGTCAGTCGCACCCTAATCCTGATATGACCTTAGATGTTGCTAGGCCATAAAACAGCAAACACTCTGCTCAACTTCTGTGCCTGCGTTTGGATCTGGAGCGGAGCGTGGGTCCTATTACAGCCACGACAGGTGTGTGAGTGGTGGGGGTGGGGGTTGGGATGGGGGTGGGGCAGAGGGTGGGGGGGGGAGCTGGTTCAGAGGTGGGCTGCTCTATAAAACTAGCCGGTTGGTTGTTGGAGTTTTACGTCCAGGCAACATCTAAGGTCACATGAGGATGGGCACCGACTTGTGACAGTGCACATGCATGGCGACTTTATAGTGCGACCCCACTGGGAGACCAAACCACCACCCCCGTGACCTGATATCGCACTCAGTCACATTATCCTGACACTGAGCCAACCAGTCCTTGCCCTATTCAATTAAGGCCGAGGGCCTGGCTAGGAAGTGACAAGAATAATTTGTTAAGTCATTGATACAACCAGCATGTTTCCTTAAAGATCTGGTCTCCCATTGGAGCCCCCGTCCTCATATGACCTTAGATGTGGCTAGGACGTAAAACAACAAACAAGCAAAACCCAATGGAGCAGCACTATAAAGTCGCGATGAGTGTGCGTTGTCACAAAATTAATGTTGGTACCCGTCCTAATATGACCTTAGATCTTGCCAGGACATACAACTCCAACAAGCAACCAACCACTCCTTCTACATCTAGTTAAAGTGGCATAGTCCGATGGTTTTGAATTTCTGTACTTTTTCTGAGATAAATATATTAGATCGATCACTAGTATCTACTTTACATTAGTTCAAAGTTACTTTTATTTTAAATGGTAAACTTTTGAGATATTTTGAGTGCAAAAATGGAAAATTGGTTTTGGCAAGCACGCCAAAACTCTAACACCATAGACTTTTGCAGTAACAGCTTCTGTTAAATTGACTCAGTATTGCCTTCTACGCAGAAACAAATGCTTAATAAGTGCATCAGTATCTAAGTTAGATATGTAAAATCAAATCTAGATAATTGGTTTGGTTTTGAAAATTTGATATTTCATCGGACTATGCAGCTTTAAGATAGCTGTACGGACAATATATTAAAATCACAATACCAGATCTATAAATAAACATGCTACTTTTATCAATGACTTAAAGATCGACACTTCTCGCATCCTAGCCAGGTGCTCGGCATTATTAGGATAGGGCAGGGACTGGTTGGCTCAGTGTCAGGATGATGTTACTGAGTGGGATATCAGGTCATGGTGCTGGTGGCCTGGTCTCCCAGTGGGGCAGGACTATAAAGTTGCCATGAGTGTGCACTGTCACAAATCGCTACTAGTCCTGATATGACCTAAGATGTTGCCATGGCGTAAAACTCCAACAACCAACCAAAATCATTCTACCCAAATCTGACCATTTCATTGGGGTTTTTTTTGTTTAGTTTTTATAGTAAATTTCAACATAGGAATAAATACCACTAACTTTACACTGTGAGTATGGTCCTTGCTGCCGACACGGTTTTATACCACTAGTAATCTATAAATCCATCAATCCACTGCTATCAGAGGGCAGGGCGATAGAGGAAATTGTCTATAACTTTATAAGGCCATTTACCGCCACTAACACTGCAGAGAGAGGGCAGGATACAGAAAGAAATTATCTCCATTCAATGAGTTGTTTGTTGGGGTTTATGTCCCACTCAGTCACATTATCCCGACACTGAGCTAACCAGTCATTGCCCTATCCTATTAATGCTGAGCGCCAGGCTTGGTAGCGACAAGCATAAATTGTGTATGTCACTAATTTGACTCGGCTGAGATTTGTTGAACCCGCGACTTTCCTCACGGGAAGCCAGTGCGCTTATCGATTCGGCCACCATATCCAGTCGTGTCAGAAGATCCTTCTTTATACAGTATAATAGAGCGTTTCTGCCCGTTAAACAAAACTTGAAGGGACCCCAGAAATTTGTTTGGATTTTTTTTTTTTTTTTCTTGAAGATTTATACTGCCTATAATGGATAAGCCTGAATAGACTTGCTTTCACCATTAGACAGTTTGTCGAGAGAAAGCCCGAGCCTACACTTTTACCGACCCAAGGGATTTTTAACCTCCCACACCACATAGACATGGTATGAGAGCAACTGGCCTTTGATGACGCTGTAAGTTATCCACAGCGGTGGAAATCCAAATTGGCAGAGGTGGGGGCACGGGGATTCGAACCACCGACCTTCAGATTAGGACTCTGACCTAGAAAAAAGTCAGACACTCTAACCACTCTACCACAGAGAACGCCACAAACCGATCATTGGCTTAACCAAGCTTTGGCTTTGACTTAGACTTTGACTTTGAATAAGTGTGTATTGCACATGTAATATACAATGTATGTGGACACTTTGATTATTGTTTGTTATGTATATGCAGTATGACCCCGTTAAACCAAGCTCGGTTAAACCAAATGATCGGTTCATCAAAACTTTTGTCAGCGGCCTGGCAAAATACTACCATTTATCATATAAAAAAGTCACTGGGGTCTCAGATGACCTTATAACCACATGAAAGTTTGGTTTAACCATACCGGAGTGGCCTGGGGTCCAACAATCTTGTTTGGATTAAAGCTGCATAGTCCGATGAAGCATCAAGTTTTCAAAACCAAAACACTTATCTAGATTTGATTCTACATGTCTAACTTAGATACTGATGCACTTATTAAGTATTTATTGCCACATAGAAGGGAATACTGAGTCAATTTAATAGAACCTGTTACTGCAGAAACCTATGGTATCAGAATTTTGGTGTGCTTGCCAAAATTATTATTTTCACATGTTTGAATTTCAAATATCTCAAACGGTAGCCATTTCAATTCAAAGTTACTTCAAACTAAAGTAAGGTAGATTATAATGATCAATTTAATATACTTATCTCAGAAAAATGTCAGATACTCAAAACCATCGGTCTATGCAACTTTAATCAACTTTGGTTTAACCAACTTGCGTATATGATAAATGGTAGTATTTTGGCAGGTCACCCCAAAAAAGCTTGGATTAACCAATCATTTGGTTTAACCGAGCTTGGTTTAACGGGGTTATACTGTATTCAGATCCTAAGACACGCTACGCATGAGTGAACAGAAGCAGCATGTCACGGCTATGAATCATATTCGACAAATGTCTTGTGCATAACTGACATCATTACACACACAGTGACGACACATGCCCCTTGAGACGACACTCGTGAGGTGAGGGGCAATATTTGTGCAGAGGTTTTTTTTAAAATATATATTTTCTGTTCACTTTAAATGCTTGTTGTTTTGGCGCATGCAAATAACAGTTTTATTTGATAATTTGTGGAAAGTTCAGTACCCTGTTGACGTGTGTGGTGTAGACCTTTTCCACACGGCACCTTGCACAGTGAACTGCTACTTACAATGTTACTCCTTCCCACTGTCATCAGTGGGTGGTTTGGTGGTGGAATTCCTCTATTATATATTTTCCACACAGGATGCTGCACAGGGGGATGCGTTGATGGCGGTGGGAATCCTCTATAGGACATTTTCCACAAAACGGACTGCACAGTGAGCTGATGTCGACAATATTAGTTCTTCCCACTGCTGGCAGGACGGTGGTGGTGGAATTCCTCTATAAGACCATTTCTACACATCATGCTGCACAGTGAGCTGCTACCCACAACTTTAGTTAGTTCCCCTGCCGTCAGAGGGCGGGTTGGTGGCGGGAATCCTGTATCAGACCTTTTCCACAAAGCCTGTTATACAGTCTGCTGCTACCGACAATGCTAGTTCTTGGCATTACAATCAGAGGGACGTTTGACAGTGGAAATCCTCTATACACCTTGCTACATATTCAGTTGCTACCGACAATATTAGTTCTTGCCTGCCATCAAAGGGCAGGTTGGAATTGAAATCCTCTATAAAATGTATTTTAGAGAACATGCTACGCTATCAGCTGCTAGTCACAATATCAGTTTTTGCCACTGCCATCAGAGGTCAGGTTGGCTGTGGAAATCCTCTAGTCGTAATATCAGTTCTTGACATTACAATCCGACTAATGGTTGGCAGTGGAAATCCTCTATTAAACCTTTTGTCACAGAATATTGTACACAGTCAGATCCTAGTCACAATATGAGGTATTTCCACTACCGTCAGGGGGCAGGTTGGCTGTGGAAATCGTCTATAGAATTTCTTTCACAGGGCATGCTACACAATCATATCCTAGTCATAATACCAGTTATTTCCATTGTCATCAGAGGGGAAGCACCACTTCATATAGCTTATTAAACAGATTCCATCAATGAATAATACTTTCATCTAGAATTTTATTTAGCTTGACCGGAAACTAAATGATTGTGAGTTTTAAAATTCATGAAACCCATGTAGCGCCTTGCACATGCTTCGGCACTGACAAAAGACTTATTCAGCAGAATAAACATATTTACCACAGTGTCTATCGACACAAAATTGATTGTATGCTTTTAAATGAAAAAGCGATGGTTTGAATAAATTTAAAAAAACAGTTCTCGCCGTGAATATGGCCTATGCTGCCGACACGGTGTAAAGCAACCACCAATCAATCAATCAATCAATCAATCAGAGGGGGCACCTGTCCTGATATGACCTTAGATGTTGCCAGGACGTAAAACAACAACAAACAAGCATCAGAGGGGGAGTTGGCAGTGGAAATGGTCTATTGCGCCCTGTGCATCGACAAGGTGGTACTCTACACGTGCCTGGACAGGATTCCTCCATGTAGCGTTGTGCTGGGAACTGGGTGGTACTCACAAGGGGCTATCAATATTTGCAGGATGGGAGTGAACATTGGAGAGAGCTGGTGAGCAGGTAGTAATGTTTACCCAAAATAAGTGATTGTTTTCTTTTTTGTAAAGGGGCTGTCACATTAGGGTTTTTTGCGGGAGCGTATGGCGGCGTAGGTGCGTTACGTCATATATGTCGGGATACGCCGCCATACGCTACGCATACGCTACGCATACGCTATGCATACGCTATGCATATGCTAAGCATATGCCGTCATGTGCCGACCTAAGCTGGCTTACGCCATTGTACGCCACCATACGCTTTCTCCCGTCCGTCCGTCCAAATTTGTTTGTGCATGCTAAAAAAATCTCGACCTACGGGAGCGTATGGTTCTTACGCTACTCATACGCTTCTCATACGCTGGCATACGCTCCTCGTATGCTAGGGGTATGCCAGCGTACCCATAGTGTACGCCGGTGTATGCTACTTGTACGCTCTACTTGCATCACGGGTGTATCTCTGGTGTATGAAGCGTACGCAGAACCTACGAGTTGCGTATGGGAGCGTATTCGTAGCGTATGAAAAGCGTATGAGTAGCGTATGGCGGCGTATGCCCGACCTATGGTCTCGGTATATATAGGCGACGCACTATATACCCAGGAGCCACCAGGTGGCGGACTGAGGAGAGATAACATAGGTATCACATACGCTTCGCATACGCTTCGCATACGCTTTGCATACGCTCCTCATACGCTCCTCATATGTTCCACATGCCAATCAAAACCATAAAAAAATGTCACAGTATGCTCTCATACGCTCCTTGTATGCTCCTCATAGGTTATGCATACGCTCAAAAACACCCGAGAGGTCACCAAAGGTCACGATATGTCGTCCCGCACAGTTTTTTCCCATTTTCGACATAGGTTTTCAATACGCTCCCACCATTCGCCGTAATGTGACAGGGCCTTTAGGTGTGTTTTGATATCAGGGTTTTATTCGTGGGAAAATAACATTATTCTCATCGCCTGACACTCTTGTTTTGCGAGTGGACGTGATTGGCTGATTAGGGACCAGCTGTGGGTTGTGGGTGTCGGTGTGGGTGTCGGTGTGTGTGGGTGGCAGCGGGTGTGGGTGTGGGTGTGCGTGTGTGTAGGTGTGTGTTTGTGGTTGTAGGTGTGTGTGTGGGTGCGGATGTGTGTAGGTGTGTAGGTGAGTGCTTGTGGTTGCAGGTGTGGGTGTGGGTGTGTGCAGGTATGTGTGGGTGCAGGTGTGTGTTTGTGGTTGTAGATGTGGGTGAGGGTTGTGGGTTGTGGGTGTGGGTGTGTAGGTGGGTGTTTATGGTTGTACGTGTGTGTGGTTGTGTGGGTGTGGGTATAGGTGGGTGTGGGTGTGGGTTGTGGGTGTGGGTGTGTAGGTTTGTGTTTTTGGTTATACGTGTGGGTGTGGGTGTGGGTGTAGGTGGGTGTGAGTGTGGGTGTGGAGAGAACATAGAACAAAGAGGTTTCCGTCAGGGTATGCAGGTTTAGTGAGGAACAATGCAAAGGGCCTATTGTACGCTGGTAATTGATTCTCTGAGCTTTGAAGAGAACTATGCATTGAACACAAGGGTGCGATTGGTGATTGTGTTATGTGGCTTTGTATAGAACACAAGAGTCTCAATGTGGATTTCAGTATGAGAAACTATACGTAGAATACAAAAGTGTGATTGGTGATTGCACTACGTGGCTTTACAGTGAACTAGGCACATAACGCAAGACTGTGATTGGTGATTGTGGGACATGGTTTTACAGTCAACTATGCACATAACACATGAGTGTGATTGGTGATAACAAAATGTGGTTTTACAGTTGCACATAACACAAAAGTGTGATTGATGGTTGCATGACGTGGTTTTACAATGTACTATTCACATAACACAAGAGTGTGATTGGTGATTGCATGACATGGCTTTGCAGTGCACTAGGCACATAGCATAATAATGTGATTGGTGATTGTGCTACATTGTTTTACAGTGAATTATACACATAACACAAGAGTGTGGTTGGTGATTGTGTTATATGCTTTTACAATAAACTATACACATACCACAAGAGTGTGATTGGTGATTGCATGACATGCCTTTACGTTGCACTAGTCACATACTACATGGGTATGATTGGTGATTGTGCTATGTGGTTTTACAGTGAACTATACACATAACACAAGAGTGTGATTGGTGATTGTACGGCATGGTTCGTGATAAATCCTGAGTAGAGCCAACAAAGCTTCGGAACACTGACGAGGTGGCCAAATGAGTTGAGCGTCCGTCTCCCGTTTTGGTAGATCGTGGGATTCGAACTCACAGGTTCTAACCCTGGTCGAGTCTAACCAATGACGTAACAATTATTAGGATAGTGGTTTTATTATTAGGATAGGGCGAGTAGCAGTGGAATGAGGAAGACCAATCGTCCTGGATTGAAGTAGCCCCTGCTTAATCAACTACATGTATTCAGTAATGCGAAAGCACATATTTAAAGTAGTAATTAAGGTTTCATTATTTGAGTGAATCGTAGTATATCATAGGTATATTGTTTGTTTGTTGTTCTTTTACGTCCTAGCAACATCTAAGGTCATATCAGGACGGATACCGACTTGTGACAGTACGCACTCATGGCGATTTTATAGTGCTGGCCCACTGGGAAATCAGGCTGCCGGCACCATGACCCGATGTCCCACTCAGTCACATTATCCTGACACCAAGCTAACCAGCCCTTGCCCTATCCTAGTAATGCCGAGCACCAGGCTAGGAAGCTACAAGTATTAATTGTTAAGTCATTGGTTTGACTCGACCGGGAACCGAACTGGTGAACTCATAGGTATATTGTCTTGTTTCATCATCTATCTAATCATAAAGTGTCAGCTACCACGACACTCAACCCTACCCCTTAGTTCTTCAAGATGGGTGGGGTGGCTGAGAAAAGATGAGAGAGCTCCACACACCACACAGGATTGGATGCTGCGGATAAAGTGAGCAGCTCGGGCCGCCACCACCTTGTGATATTTCTGGATGCCCGGCCACGTTTTGGACACCAGATGATACCAACAGACTCTTCCCCCTTCATATCACCTGTGATGCTATCATTCGAACCCAGATTACTAACACCTTAACCATACTAAGGAAGAAAGGAAGACAAGACAAGGATAGACAGTGAGGATGTTGTGCTTTATTGGCAACAACTCCTGCTCACCTATCAGTGACCTATCACCCTCACCCCTCCTGTTCTGTTCACACAGCAACTCATTGGTCTATATAGTTAGTCTCAAAATCAGTGCCTACAGCCCATGGAACCAGAGCCCCAGGGTTGTTGCACACACTCAATTGGAATAGGTGAATTTTGCTAGCATCAGACAGAGTGTCTGGGGTCCTGCTCAAGAATAGGTCTGTCTCATTCAAGAGGCAGGAGAAGAGTGCCAATGTCCAGTGTGACTGGAGCATCGGTCAGTTTTTCATTAATAATTAATTTTATGCTGCTAGTGTGAACAAAGGCTTGGGGAGGAGAGAGCGACTGGCCGTCCCACAGCCCGCCAATCAAAACACCCCCCACAGCCTGGGAGGGTGGCACCACCCCATCGGGGTGGTGGTGACTCATCCCAGCTGCAGGCAGTGCCTCATGCATATGTTGATTAGGCTGGTGTGTTGGGCCATTCGGTACCCTGGTGACAGATAGTTGCAAACAGTTACAATTATATATATATACTAAAATGTCCTTTTTCTCCAATTGCATTCTTTATGAATACATAGAGGAACATTTCTTCAACCTTAACTTCTTCTGATATAACAACTCTCTTCATTAATCCCTAGGCACCATGCATGCACATATATTTCATATTGCCTATATCATGTCATAATAGAGTGGAACATCCTAGCTTACTAGATTACATAATCCCTTACCTATTCTTTCGCCCAAGAATAATCATGCTCTCTGCCAATATATAAATCTAAACCGAAAATCCGTATATTTTTACAACCTGGTGGG
The DNA here is from genome assembly GCA_030323885.1 of Branchipolynoe longqiensis. Lineage (NCBI taxonomy): Eukaryota > Metazoa > Annelida > Polychaeta > Phyllodocida > Polynoidae > Branchipolynoe > Branchipolynoe longqiensis. Next base: position 87,238,922 of record CM059193.1, on the reverse strand, counting down.
GGATGGAATTAACGCTAGGTGGCATGGAAGTGTGGGGTTCCGAATTTACCATTAAGGCGCACCTGGGGAGAACGTCATAGGTCGTGTGTTGGTCATATGCTTTTGCGCCCCAAATTATCCATGTTGACTTCAACATGGGGCAATGTACCAAAAAAAACACGAAAAAAAAAACACTGACTGATATGTGCCTTGCTTTCAAGCCGCAAACATTGCTAGGTACTGCTTGCACGTAGATTCCACTAATGGCAGCCACAGCTGATGCAATACCCACAAACTCTCAAATGTGCACACACAGCAGATCCCTGCCTCACCCCCCCCTCCTACCCACACCACCCCACACCACCCCACACCACCCCACCCGCCGTACCTCCCCGTCCCACAATCCTTCAGGGCGTGTCACTTCTTCGAACAGCCAACCCTGGGAACCTCAGTTCCTGCCTTGTATCGTCAATGTGTGTACTTATAGAGTCCTTTATTCAAGATCTAGTCATGTGATTTTATTCTGTATTCTTGTGATTTGATCCTGTATTCCTGTGTTTGTATCCTGTATTCCTGTAATTTTATTTGTATTCCTGTTATTTTGTTCCTGTATTACTGTGATTTTACCGTGTATTCTTGTAGCTGTGTCCTCTATTCCTCTGATTTTATCCTGTAGTAGTGTATTTCTATCCTGTATCTCTGTGATTTTATCCTGTATTCCTCTGATTTTATCCTCTATTCCTCTGATTGTATCCTGTCGTCCTGTAATTTTACCTTGTATCGTATCCCTGTAATGTTATCCTAATTTCCTGTAATGTTATTCTCTATTCCTGTGATTTTGTCCTCTATTCCTCTAATTGTATCCTGTAGTCCTGTAATTGTATCCTGTATCTCTGTGATTTCATCCTGTATTCCTCTGATTTTATCCTTTATTCCTCTGATTTTATCCGGTCGTCCTGCAATTTTATTTTGTATCCCTGTAATGTTATCCTAATTTCCTGGAATGTTATTCTCTATTCCTGTGATTTTGTCCTCTATTCCTCTAATTGTATCCTGTAGTCCTGTAATTGTATCCTGTATCTCTGTGATTTTATCCTGTATTCCTCTGATTTTATCCTGTATTCCTCTGATTTTATCCGGTCGTCCTGCAATTTTATTTTGTATCCCTGTAATGTTATCCTAATTTCCTGGAATGTTATTCTCTATTCCTGTGATTATATCCCGTAGTCCTGTAATTGTATCCTCTATCTCTGTGATTTGATCCTCTATTCCTGTCATTTTCTCCTCTATTCCTGTGATTTTCTCCTGTAGTCCTGTACTTTTCTCCTGTATTCCTGTACTTTTCTCCTGTATTCCGGTGGCTTTATCCTGTATTCCTGTAATGTTATCCCGTATTCCGGTGGTTTTATCCTTGATCCCTGTAGTTGTATCCTGTATGTCTGTACCTTTACCCCGTAAGGCTGTAAGTCTTTCCTGTAATATCACAGCTGCCCAGCGTTGAAAACAAGCACCCTCACGGGAGCTTATACGTTATGGACAGAATAAATAACTTGTTACAAAATAAAAACAAAAAGAAATCCTCTGACTTTACCCTAGATTCCTTTTATTTGTGAGAGTTCAATAATTGTATGCTGCCCATAATGGTTAAATCTAATGACTTAACTTTGACACTGGACAATAGTAGTCTTGTGGTTCACCTTGTTTTGTTTCTTTCAGTTGTTATCTACAGCGTGCATTCTTTCTCGGTTTGTGCGTATTTTCCTCCATCACCCCACCCTTTGTGAGTCTGTTAGTTCTACAATTGGTCAGTTGTTTGGTTACCTATCAGTAGTTTCCCTGACTGCCTTCACCTTGTTTTCCTAGTGCTGCTAGGATATAAAAACCCCTAACAAACAAGCAAAACTAAAAATCTAATTCAGTATTCTGTCTGTTTTATGTGCGGGGTAACTTCCAATATCGTACGACATTTAGTTCCCACCAACCAATACTGCTTCGGTGAATATAGACAAACGCCGTCCTGATATGACCTTAGATGTTGCTAGGACGTAATATAACAACAAATAATATAGACAGACGACTTTCAGTGAGGGGGGAAAAACCCACAAAAATTCCCGCCTTTTTAGTAAATTCACTATTTCGGTCTGCGCAGACGACAATTGGCAGAAGGACGTAATTTGAATATACTCAGCATTTGTTGCCACTCAACGCTCGCTATAGGTGGACTTAACCCTGGAGACGCACACTCCACAAACAAGGCAGCGTCAGTCAGGCCTACAAAAACACCCTACCCACCCGTCACAATCAACACAGTGTCCA